>JAYKAV010001887.1:3703172-3734599 GCA_035582835.1 Phoebastria nigripes
GGCCCCCGCAGTGCCAGCCCGGCCCGACTGCGGGGAGGGGGGTTTGGGGGTGCGGGGGGGTCCGACGGTGGGCAGTTCTGGGGGCTCGGTGCAGCCCCCGGCTATGTGCGCACATCTGCACGTGCAAACCCGCGTGCAGACATCTGTACGYGCGCGCATCTCTGCTCACACATCTGTACACACACCTGTGCCCAGACGTGTACACACCCATGTCTGCACATCTGTGCACACGCATCTGTGCGCACACACTTCTGCACACGCTCATCTGCAGACACGTCTGCGTGCCCACATCTGCACATGCATCTGCACATGTAGGCGCTTATTTGCACACACACACCTGCACGCACATCTGCGTGCACACATCTTCACACGCATCCACGCATAGCTCTGGGTGCACACGTCTGCACGTGCACCGTCTGTACACATGCATCAGCACACATCCGCATCTGCGCAGCCCCACATGCGTCTCTACAGGTGTCTGTATGTACATCTACACACACATCCGTACGCACGCATCAGGGCGCACATCTACACATCTGACCCACGTGAGCACTGGCACACCTACACACACACCAGTGGATCCACACACGTCCCCGAACACATCCGCACAAGCGAGCACGCAACTGCACGCATCTGCACGCACACATCAGCACACACGCATCTGCACACACAAACACATCTGCACGCTCACATTTGCCCACGAATCTACACGCACAGATTGGCAGCACGCAACTTAACACAGCGGACAAAAGTCTGTACATGGAGCTGCAGACACACATCAACACATACATGTGTGCACACACAGAGACACATCAGCACATACATGTGTGCGCACAGACACGCATCAACATGCRTATGTGCGCGCACGCAGACACGCGTGCACACAGCAGTGGCGTGTTCATGGCCGTGGGTGCACGCAGCGCACACAGGGACGCGTGGGTGCCGATGGCCACGCAGAGCGTGGCTGCAGAGCGCACCCGGGCACAGGGCGATGCCCAGCTCCCCGCCATCGCTCCCTCATCCCCGGCCCCTTCGGAGGCACAGACGTGACGTTGGATTGCAGAAAATTATTAGTTTTCCTGACTGGCCCCGAGGGTCAGGAAACATGAAATTAACGTCTTCGCAGCCAATTTTGAAGACACTAGACACTTCTGTGTCGGCGTCGGAGTTTTTTTTTAAGCAGTTCCCATGGAAAAGGAAACTCCCCATCTCTTCTGATCACATACGACAGGTCCTGTGCATGTCTCCGGTAGCTTAAAACAACACACCGATATTTATTTTCCTTAATTAAGATTGCATAAGATAGCCCTGGGTCCTGGAGACTTTTCTACAGACTGTAATGACGCCATGTAAATTGTTTTTTATGACCCAATATACTACATATTGTCACATTCAGCCCTTGAATAGGAAGCTAAAAATCTCGGTCCCTATTTTTCTTGTTAATTAGGGTATTATTACTAGGGATATAATCTCATTACTTTTTGGGGAGGAGAAGAACTAGTTGGAGCCACTTTGAAAAGTACTGAATATATTTAAATGAAGCAAAATCCGTCTTTCTGCTAATTGCTGATTTTGCATGACATAGAATTATTGTTCTGATTTAGGGGGCACAGTTTACGCTAGGCTAAAGGAGATGGGAGAGGGAAAGGATGCTGTTTGCTTTTTTCCTGCTCAGCTCTCCCATCCAAATGAATGAGCGGGCTACCCCATAGGAAACTCCGTCTGCAAATTTCCATTCTTTTAAACATCACAAAAATAAAATAAGCTGCAGCCACTTTGAGTAATAATCATTTGAATGAAATATTTGCTACTTTAAGATTTTTTTTTTCTTTCAGATGATCCTCTTGTTTTGCATGTGAAAAAAATCGTCTGAGATTTACAGCCCTCCCAAATGGAGATAAAGCCTTGGCAATGAGTTGGAAACCTGTTGTAATCTGTGATCCAGGAAACAAAGAGCCTCATTAATGCAGAGACTTTGGTGAGCCTTTGATGTTAGCTAGCATAGCATTCACTCTCAGTTCCATTTGCATTTAAACATTCATAAAAACATCATCTCTGCTTCCTTTGCCTTAAGCAATTTAGGAGTAAAGTATAGCTTCTATTTAAAGAAACCCACTGTGGTGAGGCTTAGAATACAAATATCACATAATCTTCAAGCAGAGCAAATATTTTATCCTACATTTCTGGTGGGCACATTTAATAATATTATATTTAAGACCCAAAATAAAAGATCCATCTTATTTTCATTAACCTTACACCGCATATTCGAGTGAAAAGAGAAAAGGGGCCCTGTTAATTCTAAATATACTACATACCAATTTGTGGAAGTAAGAGAATCGAGAGGATTTTACATGATTCACAAGAGCTGAATTTTTGAAAACTGCATGCCTACAGCAAGGTGCCTAAATCCGTATTTAGACACAACACTGAAAATTTTGAACAAGGTTAGTTTTTTTTATACATGTAGTTTTCTGAACTGCAGAATCTTCATCCTGGTGTTAGAATGGAGTCAAAAAAGATTTTTTTTCTTTTTTTTTTTTTTAACAAACAGAAGTATAAAAGTAAAATACTAAAAAATCAGAACAAGCCTAACGTGGAGATTTTCTTCCAAGAGAAGGCCCTGTTGCTCCCAGACGGCATCCTGAGTGAATGGCAATGTGGGGAATTTGGGGAATCACTTAGAAAACAAAGGCCTATCTATGTTATTATTTTCAAAAGTAGTATTCACCAGCACACTTTTGAGAAGTGGAACAGTGCTAAAAATATTGGAGTCGGCTTGACTTGATGTTTGGAAATATTCAACTCAGGTTGTCCACGTTCACTGTACCATTAAAAATAACAGAGCGAGTTGAAATTGATGCCGTGTCACATCGGAAGCTCTTTATGTTTTCACTCTTAAGAGCAAATATAAGGAAATCTTTATGTTTGGTGCTGTGAGTTGGTTCAGCCAGACTGATGTTTTAAGCATTATAAGCAAGTTTCCTATATGATGAATATCCAAAATTAAAAACTGAAATGGAAAACACTTAAAAACAACTTTACCTTGGATAAAATATTTCTGGAGCTGGATCAAAGTAAAACAAAAAGCCTGGCTTACTTGTCAGATCATATCTGCACTGAACTTCAAGGTTTGATTTGTATTATTTACATGGAAAAGGTCCCAAGAAACCAATTTGGCACTAAGTATCTTCATTACATTTTTTCGCTTGTATGGGTGATTAAATCAATCTAGGGTTCCTATTTTAATTTTTTTTGAAAGGTGCAGCCATCTGTGAATTGAGGAACTTTTCTGATGTCATCTTTGTGCTTCAGACATACTTTTTTTTCCCTCCTTTTTTTTTTTTTTTAATAAGAAGACTTTTAAAGGAGCATGTTTGTTTCACTATTAGAGTTCCTAACTGTCCTTCCAGTAGCTGTTTAGAATTAAAGGTGTATAATAACTTTTTAGAACATTTTAACTGTAACACCTGCAGATAACAGTAAACCAGATTAAATTACAACCAAGTCTGTCTGTCAGTCCGTCTGTTCCTCATCCTGCATTTATCAACACGTTCTCTGAATGCTGTGTGTGAAACTCAGCACATGTATTTTTGTACCGCACTATGCACAGCAGCATTACGTGGCTTCACCATACACATTATATTAAGTGAAGCCTCTCCTTTAAAGTCGATGTAAATGTTGCCACTAACTTCTCTTAGGCTAGGGTTTCACCTTCTGTTCTTTAAAAGGGGCTTCAGAGTGAAGCACTTGGATTTATTTAATTTAGTTTATTTGTTTTTCTCAGTTTTTTGTTCATTTAATAGAAGCAGTTTGGAGTAGCTCCCATTTTACTCTCTTTGGACACATTTTATCCTCTCATACAAGTTCATTTACTGTGGGTAAGGGACACATCTATCCCTGGCAGGTTGAACATCCTACACCTGCCTTCCTATTTCATTGTATTTGCAGCAGATATGTTTCCCTGATATGCATGTACAAATCAAAATATGCTTTAATTTAAAACCAGATTTATTTCAGCATGTTTTTTTCGTAGTCAATTAATCAATTCTGTACTAACAGAGGAACCTTCGAAATATTTACCATTCTTTTGGAGAAATACATTTGCACGATCGTCCCATAAGGATGGCTTGATTGATAGATTGGCAGTGCAAATGTTTCAGATGAGACAGATGAAAACTCCTGTGCGGGGTTCCAGCTGGGAGCAGGAGCTCCTGGAGGGTAGGCTGGTACCAGCTGAACTAATCCTGGCAAGTGACCAGAGTAAATCAGGCCACTGAAAGCTCTGTTTTGCCCAAAGGGGTTTACACTGGTATAATTATCTCAGCATAGTCATAGCAGGAACATTTCCTTAGTCTAGACAAGCTCTAATAGGTAAAATAGATCTATCGTTTGCAACTGAAACATCTCGACCCAGCTGAGGCAAGCGCAAAGCCTCGTGTTCTTCTTTCCACTTTGCCTTTCCTTCGCTTGCGTGCACCCAGGTACAGCAGGATTTTGTGTCGGTTTGGAGCATCCTCCGGTTTTGTTGGTCTGCGACAGAAAAAAGTGTCAAGCAGTCGCCCAGCCATTTCCCTACTTGATTCACTCTGCCCATCTTAATCTTGCATGATTTTAAGTGTTTATTTGACTTCATGCATTGATCTAAACGTACTTAAAGGATTCACTGGCAGCTGCCAAAAGATTGCTTTTAAAATACCAACAGAAAATTGACTCCCTGAGATTGCAATATGTAGGTTGCTTTCGAATGTCTACATGCTTTTCTGGAAATGTTTCCAGCTGTTAGGACTGGAGACTCCTTTTTTTCCCCCTTGGGAGGCAAGTAGCGAAGGCACTGCAGTCTGCCGACTGGGGCCAGCATCCTGCTTTCTCCAGGAAAAGAGGATAATCTCTCTCAAAAGACTTCATCAGATGTCAAAAGCCATAGTGTGAAATCCATTTTGGAGATTGTGATCTTTGGATAACTCCCTGCATGTACGGCACAACGTGGCACAAGCCATCGTCAAATCTCCCAGCGCAGTTTTTGGTTTTTCCTTTGTTTAGAAGATACCCTCTGTTTCGGTTTTGTCAGGTTRTAAGACTGTCTCTTCAGGCAATTTTCACTTAACAAGTCGTTTCTTTGTTCCTGATACAAATAACACTTCAGATTATTAAAGGACTTTAAAAGACTCCTCTATTTTTCACTCTATGTGTTTTGTTCACCTCTTGCTGTTGGAACTGGACCAAGCAACTGGCATCGTGTTTAATATTTCTTATTACTTTCACTGTCAGGTTCTCAGGCGCTTGCCCAATGCTGAAATATCTGAGTTTCAAACAGGAAGGAGCATGTTTATTTGTTTACAAAAACACTTTTCCAGGGCTGCATCCTGTGGTCATACAATCATCCAAGTAGTCCCTGCTCCGATGACTCATGCCTCTAAATTAAAAGGACCCATGAAGACGGATCTGCAGAATCACACTCATTGCTTCCACAACTGTTTTTCCCTAAACCATAGGGAAAACTATGTTGATTTTTGGGTCTATAAAGCCTTATTTTTACCAAACCAAAGTACTGGGTTCCTTTTTTCTCTGACAGCGTCCTTTACATTTTAACAAAATCCTTACAAGCTGATAGAAGTAGCCCCTTGCTGTACATTGGGTACAATAGACTTAAAGTACGCTTTGTCCTGGGATTCCTGTTTGTACATTGGATGGAACAAAGTACAGGAGAAATCCAAATACTATTATTTTAGCTCAGGCTCTGGTCAGACATGCTATCCAGGCTGCAGCTGAGCCTGGTTAAGAGGTTGTTATCCAGAGCCAGCTTCCAACTGCTTCTTCCCTTCTTGCACATCTCCCACCGAAGGTGACTGTGCTCCATCAGATGGGGCAGCGTAATTTCACACATAGGCACTCCCCAACCTGCCTCTGTCTGAATGAGCCCATTTCTAAAACACAGCCCTATTGTTAAAGGAGCACTAACAAGAATAATTWCAAAAAACCTGGGTTAGATAGATCTGAAGGAGGGTCATTGCTGACAACGGGGCTGGGCGGTGGCAATGAACTGCTGAACTGCGTGGCAGACAGTGAAATTGGTTTTAGTTGTCGTGACCTGGGACATCTGAATGGAGAACTGCTCTCTCTGGATGCTCAAGAGGGCAGTGAAAGGAACGAGACCCAAACTAGAGGCTGCTTTGCCGAGAGGTACCTGCGGGGACTGGTGCTGCTGGGGAAAAGTGAAAAGGGTTTAGGATTATTATGACAACCTTGGCTGCAGCTCTTTCTGTGATCCCCACATTAGCACATCAAACTGCTGCAGAGCAGAGCTGGAGGCTTTGGCAGTCTCCTGCCTTACACGAATGTGCATTTGAGTCCCATGGCAGGAAGCCCTCCCTGAGTCTCTGCAGTCTGATCACCTCCTTCCCAGTGCCGGAGCTATGCAGAAAGAAAGGGGAAAAGAAATGGAAACAGCTGGTAGGAAGCGAGACTAAAAGGAAATTGTCAGGATAATGGTGGTGGGATAGGGTGGCCAGGTCGGAAGCCAAAGGAAAATGATTCCAATGTCTAAAAGCCACCCATATCATGTGGGGCGTATTGATCACTTCTGATACATTCAGCACCACTCCAGACCCACAGCAAAAAGTGTCTTTCTCTGCACTTATTAGGGTTTTTTTTCTGCATTGTTTTTAGTTTATGATTGTTGCCTGCTGTGAGAAAGAAGAAAAATAATTGAAGAGATGAGGGGGAAAATAAAGCAGGGAAAAGAACATGGGACTAGGGGGGAACGCTGAATTTACAAATGTTCACATGAAAATTATTGAAAGGAAAAGGAGGAAAGAACCGAACATATTTACAAATCTGAATTCAGCAAGGCAGAGCTTTCTGCTAATGAATGCAGAACACTTCATTTCCTACTTGGAATATATTTTTATTTATTTTGCAGATGTTATTTCTTTCAGATCTTTACTGATGTCTTTCTCGAGACACACTGACAACAAGCCCGGGTGAGCTTGTCAGCATCATACTTCTCTGTACTTCAGGCTGAAAAATGAAAGAAAAATGAGGAAAGGTAAATGCAGAAGGGAGGCTTGTATTCCTGCATCATTTATGCCACCCCCCTTATCCTTGCCATTTCCCTCTTGCCAACAGTTTCATCACTTCCCCTAGTTCAAATGGATGTGGGGGACCTTGTGCAAAGTACAGCATGGTTGTTCCTACCTACTGCTCTGCACTTCTGAAGTGGCTGTAAAGAAACCAGATTAAAGCAGTATTAAAAGCTGTGCTACAAATCCTACCATATTAAGCAAGACAATTCTTATAGTTGTTTTGGGCTAGCTGAACAGAAGGGGTGCCTTTGAGTTGAACTACATGTTTCAACAGTATGTTGTTCTGAAAAGTGTTGTATATGTGCCGACATCCGCTGTTGGCATGTGTACAGACTGAAGCTTGCCAGCTCCTCCTAATCTGGAAAGAGGAGACATGCAGTGTTAAATACATGTGTCATCACTAGTCATTCCCCCCCTCCCAATTTTATCATTTGGTTGTGCAATATACTTGAACCAAGTCAGCCCATTTAGTTTAGATGAACTTAGGCCAAATAACTGTACTGGAGCTGACTTCAGAGGCTTGAGAGGAGTTGCTGGAGTAGCTCTTCCATAAGTAAATGCAAACACTCTGTTATGCTCCTTATTCTACTCCTTAGACAAAGGCCTTTTGGTAGGATTGCAGTCAGAGGGAGGGAGGGAGAGCCCCTAAGAAAACAAACAAACCATGCAGCTCATTGCATCATAGGGCTTTTGACTCCCATCACGTTAAATCTTATAGGCAAAACAGGGCCAGGCCTAAGCAGGGCTTACAAAGGGGACTCCAAGGAAACCCATGCTGCAAGGGATGGTTTTGGTGACTCAGTGGGTGACAAGGGCTCTTCTGAGTCAGGAGTGAACCAGCGTTTTTGCATGACGTTAGCACACCCGAGCTTAGGATGTTTTTTAGACTGAAAGCCTGACTACTTATGCCAGTAAGGGTCCTGGGAGACTTTTGCACTCATACAGATGGTGATTCCAGTCTCCTGGTCAAAGTCCAGCTGTATTAATTGTGTTTTCCCTCAGTAACTGCTTGGTATGGTGTCAATTATTGACCCCTTTAAGGCTGTGACCATGGTCTATACCGCAGCCCTGAAGTATGATTGTAGCTGGTTGTGATGCACCTTTAACTAGTTAGTTGGAAGYTAACACCTGGGCAACTACAGCATCAGCTGCTCAGTATTTAGGCAGGGGTCTCAGGGCTCCCTCCTCTCTTCCTGATGATGGCTAAACTACCAGTGGAATGTGAGCTCACTCGTTTAAATCAAGCTTGTGTACGTCCACAGGGGCTGTAGGCACACCTTTGGGTTTCTGGGCTGACTTGCGCTGTCTTGTGTGGCTCTGTGCTTTACCACCAGCACTTCGCTGATCATGGGGTATGCTCAGGAGTCACCCACAGCTCTCCTCTGTTTTTCTTAAGTGGGTTTGGTGTTCCTTATCTTGTCTAACAAGTGGGCTGATAACAGAAGCCCTGAATACAGTCAGGAGTCCAGGGTACAGTTTGGTGGATCCTAGTCCAGACTTTAGCTCTTCAGACCCTCAGTTTTGGACTGATGCGTATGGGAGTTTGTGTCCTTAATTCTGTGGTGAATCTGTTAGTTGTCTGCTTGTGATGTGTATGGATCCAGGAATGATGCAGTAGTAGCAGATGATGCATTTCTGAAGGCTATGGATATGTGGAAGGTGTGCAGTTGCAGTAGGTAGCTTGGTAACAGACAAATAGAAGTTGCTAAAAGTTTTGGTGATTAGAGAAGAAAGCACAGAAGCAGAGACTTCAGAAGGACAAGAAGAAAAAGTACATAAAAATGTGATCACCCATTTTAATGGCTAAACATGAATTATGTTATGAGATGCTTTCATCTTAGTATAGGTTAGCATTCCCCAGCTTTTTATATTTGTATATAAATATTTTTCTTGAAGTAAAGTCAGCCTAATTGGAAGTAAGAGCTATTCTATGTCATTTATTTTAATACTCTAATATATTTCCCCTAGTTAATCATTGCTATTTCTAAATATAAATTTCCTTTCCTTTTCTTTCAAGTCACTTAAAATGAAAGGGCCTGCTTTACTCTTTGACCTTCTCTAACAAGCAGACCCTTGAAATGCAGCATTTCCAGAAAGCAAGCTGTAGGAACAACAGATGGATTTAGTAAATTACAGCCTGCAGATGAACTGTATGAGGAGTAAGTTTGGGATGGAGGCTTAAAATACACAGAAATTTTCTATGCTGTAGCTTGTTTCTTGCTGTCAAACACTGTCTGGTAAATGCGTAGCCCTGATGTTGGCTTTCTGTACTGATTGATTTGTAGAAGCCGTTCCATCCCAAATTACCAGCTATTTGGGTCTCAGCCTGCATCCTACTCAGCCAGGAGACTTTGTCCTCTAGGTACGTTTCAGTATTTTGCATTTCTTTTATTTGCTAAAGCTATTCTGACAGGCTACTTACACTGATCAGCAGATTCTAAAACCTGTTTGTGGTTTCCCAGGGATTTCATAGACAAATTAGTGCATGTGTATTTGCAGGACAGGTGACTCCTAAATGATAAAAATGTAGTTTATAATCAAAGTGCCTTTCTTGTAACAATAATCTTCAGCTAGGTATTTGCTTATCTTCCAATGTGTTAATCCTTTTCAGGATTAACAACTCATTTTTCAAAAGTGTGGTCTTGGTTCTGCAGACCTTGCTGACATAACTAAACCTTACTGAGTTCATGAGGTGTAATTGTGTGCAAGGACTGCAGGAATGGATGTTCACCTCAATAGGTTTCCTCAACGTGATTTAGCTATTGCTCTGAGGTTTGAAGCTCCATAATATGTTTGATACAGAGTAGCAGCAGTGAGTTGTCATTGTGATCAAACACAAAGCTTCTGTGGGGAAGAATAAATTATTTGCATGGGTGTGATGAATGCTTGAAGGGAATGTGATAAGTTGCATGTTGAGCAGTGGGAAAATTTCTGAAAATGATCCACGTTGTTCTTTGCGGTGTCAGGAATTTAACATTGAAAAGAGATCATCACTGGGTCTGGTTATTGCACAGTATTATTAAAGGTCTTCTGAAATGAATATAAGATAGCATGGCAATCAATACAAGATCAGATAAGCTCAGAATTTTTTACATAAATAAGGATTTATTTCTACTCTCATATTCATAAGATGGTCAACACATTTTACAACAAGTTCCTATGCTGTGTCTGAGTTTGCAGTCCCTGAAGTCACTTGCATTTAAATCAGTCATGTGACAGGCTTCAGTGAATCTCTGCATCAGGGTTTTGCATGGAACCAATGTTGTTCAGTATGGGACTCACAGGAATCACATCTTCTTTAGCTAAAATATGATTCCCTTTTGTAAGGAAAAGATGCATATAGTAACAATGAGGATGGTAATAACAACAATTGTGTCAACACTTAGGAAACTTGTGCAAAATATTCTCAGTGCTGCTTTCTGCTTGCCCTCTGAATGCGGGCTGCAGTATCAGCAGCTGCAGTTCATTACTGCCCACTGCCCTGGTCCCAGATCGTACCAACTGGGGACCTCTCAGCATGTAGCTCGGCTCCCATCCCCAGACATACCCTGGCTTCCTCACAAAGGAAACTAGTGCATGTCGGGGACGGGTGTGCATGCAGATTCCTCCTGAAACAGAGACGGTGTGGGGCGAGGGTGTGTACCCAGGGACAAGGATTGCAGGGTGTATTGCAGGGATCATCTGCCCAGCAATGTAGATACTGCCTCTAGGGAACCTTCCTTTAGAAGAGTGTCTGGCATTGTAAATGCTCTGCTTGCAGAGCAGGTCTCAGTGCTACAGTATTTAATGTGCTGGTAGCATCCAGTGGCCAGGCTACAAATGCCATGCTTACACTTGGTAATGGCGTTACAAGACTCTGCAAAATTTTCCCATAACTCACAGATGCAAGCAGGACTGCTTCTATGAGACACAGTGGCACAATGCAAACTCTAAATTAATTCCAGTAAAACAGCAGTCCTAGCCTGTACCTGTGAGTTTCTTCCAAGGCAGACACTGTGAGTGAAAATACAATCTCTTTTTTTTTTTTTTTCTTTTCAAAAGGTCCATGCCACAACAGTTGTCTGCACAGTAGGTTTCACTGCATTCCTAGGGCTACTCACTTGTAAAAGGGCTGTGGCAATGCACAGTAACCAGAATAGTTTTTCCGTGACGTGATTTGTTACTGCTCTAAGGTTTGCAGCTCCATAATATGAGTCGTTGATGCAGAGTATCAGTGAGTTGTCACAGTGATCAAACAAAGTCCTTTTCTTAAGCCACTCACAGCAAGGCTACATAACGGTTTAAGATCTGAAATGTCCAGCTGAAACTCTACAGAGAACTGCTTAGGGAGGCAGAATGTAATTACCCATGTTGGAGTCTGGCCAGGTTTCCAAGGTTAACACCTTTCATCTCGACATCAAATCTTTAATGACCACATGTGGTAAAGACATTTGTTCAACATCTCGTTTGGGAATATAGCATATCCAGAGTTACTGTGCCTCTGTTGTCATGCTGGAGTATTGGTTCAGTATTGGAAAGGAAAATCGCTCTCAAATTTGCCAGCAATACTTCACAGACAACCACACGTTTCCTCTGGAGACTCCTATTTGAGTATAACCAGGACCTGCTGGTCTGATTTTTCTTTCCTCCAAATGATCTGATCCTCTGTCCTTCTTACAAGCTAATAGCAAACACTACAATTACCCTTATTTCCAGGTTGCCAACTAAAATAATTAGAGAAGTAGGCATGGAGATTTTGGAAAGATACATTACAAAATTAAGGGGAGTGATGACAGCATGTTCACGTAGTGCCAATTAAAACACTGCTGAGGAGATTCAATGCTACTTCCTGGAGATCCAAGCAGACAAAAGAGATTCATAGGGATTCACTCAAACAGAAGGATTGCAGAAAGGCTCCTTTCTGCTTCTAAGCGTATGGAAATACAGCCAGGGGAATAATCTATAGAGTGACTTTCTTGAGCAGTACGTACCATTTAGGAAGTGGATGGAACAATTTGAAGCATCTTTAAAGAAGATATTTGTTGTGATATCTGAGATGGTCTAGCTGAAGCAAAGAATCATTAGTTGCATTTACCTATTAATTAGTCTTGTTTAGACTCTAACAAAGTCTTCTCTTTATGACCATTAAACACATTAAATTTCCACTTTATTAATCTCTGCTTAACTGTAACTTTTGCTTAAAAAAAAAAAAATCTAGGTTATGAAGGTTTGAGGCACATTGAATAAAAAGCACAAAAAGAATGTGTGCATGGGGCGGAGGAGATCATGAATACCTCATAGTGTACTGAATACAAACCGTATCCAGGCTGTAATTCTTAATGGACATGGAGAAATATCTCTTCCTCAGCAGCAGTTTTAATTGCTGAATGAACAACTGCATCCCAGTTTTCTCTCTTACAATGAACTATATGATCCTCTCCATATGCCAAGGTGGTACACAAGGTTTCAGTCTAAGTCTTGGGGTTTTTCCCTTGATTGCACATCCAGCACTTTACACCCACTTCTCTTTAGGTACTTTGCAGTGGAGGTATGTAAGTACTTTCATTTTACATATGGGAAAAGTGAAGCTTAGATGTTGCTTGTACAAAGTTAGTCACAAACTAAGTTTCTTAGCCTCTCTTCCAATAGTGATACTGGAGCACACCACTATAAAGCAAGAGGAAGATGGGTTTGTCCATCTCTAATAGCACAGCATCTCCTGAGCTCAGTGTGAACCTTCCTGGGTTCTGTACAATATATTTTTGTTCAAATGAAGCAGCATTTGAAGTGCAATAAAATTCTAACTTGTGAACTGAAGTTAGATAGGGCTAAACTTGGGTTAAATTCCCCCCTTCAAAAGGCCATTTTGTTTTCAGATTATTGACATGTATCTGTTTCTTATCCGTCCAATTTGTAATCTGCTAAACAAGTCAGTCTCATTTCTACCTGGCATCTGTCACATTCAAACTTGTATCTGCTATAGAGAGCTCAGGTGCTTACAGGTGTTAATGTCACTAGCTATGCAATTTTGCTATGCCCCTGTTTAACTGTTTCTCTGGACTCTGTGATGGTGTGTCTCCTTAGTGGGTGTAAAACAGCAGGAGTTTGGTGGTTTCTTGTGTAGAGTGTGACCATGCACTGTGGCAGTTTTCTTAGGAAGAAGTGTTGTAAGCCAAGATAGAGAAGAGGTTTGTAAAAGCTTTGGCTCCTTTTCCTTGAGGTGTGTACATCCCATTTAGCCAAAGAGAAGCTACAGTCGTTTTAGCAGCAGCCATAACCACTGTGTGCCACCCCTGTTGGAGTGCTGCATCCTTGCTGAAGAGGAGCGAGAAGACCTCCATGTTCTGTGCAGGTCTTGCTGGGGATGCCAGTAACTGTTCAGTCTTGATGGTGTGTTTTATAGCAAGATACCATATTCTTCAGGAAAATATGAGCACAATGACTCAAATACTAAATACAGAGATGAAAAGAAAGGAGACTGGAGCATCCAGGGCAATATAGATGATAGGTCACATACAGAGTTGACCATCTAGAGGCTACATCAAGATCATCTTGTCTATTATAATAGAAGTATCTGCTGTGAAACAGTTTTCCTTCCTTGTGGTTAAACAAATGCATGCCTGTACCCAGACAATGTTTGGGATGTGGTCCCTTTCAACCTCCACCAGAATCTGGTCATGTGCTTGTTTGCCATCTTTCTGTCAGTGGCACTTCAGCAATTCAAAATGTCTGGGTTGGTACATTTTTGGCTTTTTTTAGAAGTAATAATAAAAGAAGCATATGCTCTTCTTCAGCTGGTGTTATGCTGTAGCTCAGTACATGCTCATGAGCATGCTTTTGATACCACGAATAGCTCCAAACCTGGAGTCACTACCTTATGTCCCCAGGAAAAGGGAAAAGTTTCGTAAACACTTTTGTTTTAAGGTATTGGAAAGCACAAAGTTTCCACCTGATTGTCATTCSTGATGCTGAAAGCCTCTCGGCAACGGGGAGGCAGTCGGTATGCTGAGACCCATGCTGGCTCTGAGCCGGGGCTGTCCTGTTCCCCTGTATTCCCTGCTCTACTAACCCACTCTCGCCCATCTTCTCCTCAGGCACTGAGTGTTTGGGGCATAAAATGTCTGTTTGCTCTTTGCAGTCAGTGTTTGTGTCTTAATGGAGCAGGAGACTCCTGACTGGGCCTGGGGCAAGCCTTGTGCTGGCCCTAGCTGTGCTGTGGCAGCAGCACTCCGCCATCTCCAGGCAGGTCTCRCGGTGCCAGGCAGTGGTTAACCTGCCTCGGACAGGCTGCCTGCAGCTGCACGGACTCCAGCTGGGATGGCCGCAGCCTTGTAGGGCTGTGTGTGGGGCTGAGGCTAGCAAAATGGCCGCCCTTCCCCTCTAGGCCAGCGCCTGCCACCCCCTTGAGCGGGAAGACAAAATGGCTGACGGCCAGGTTGGGAGGAAGACTGCGAATATATACAGGCCTGTGCTCGTGGCGGCCCTGTTTCTCCAAACCTTCAAACCTGAGGAGGTTAAATGCAGAAAAGCGAGGTGTTTCTTGCTGTTTCTGATGCTGTGGTGTTGGCTGACACGCGGGGCTGGCAGGACTGTGGGTGCTCACTGGGAGGCCGGCACTTGCTGAGGAGCCACCTGTCCCCGCAGGGCTGGCAGAGGAGGTGGCTTGGGCACAGCCGTGCCCCTCCGTCCTGCTGCAGGATGAGCTGAGCCGGCCTTTCCCCCTCCTCATGCCCCCATGGTGCTGGTGTTGGCCTCCTTCCACATCCAGCCACATCCAGCGGGCTGTTGAATTTCAGTGCGGCCCCGTGGAGCGCTGCGTGGCCGGCAGCAGCTGGCGTGGGAGGCCATGCCTCAGCAGGCACTGTGCCTCGCTCCCCAACGGCCTGTGCCCAGTCCTGCACAGCTCCTACGCTCCAAGTTTTATCCCGAGTCTTGTGAGAATCTATGAAGTCCTTGCTCCTGCAGTCCCACGGCTTGGCTTGCTTTCTGTCTTTAAAAAAAAAACAAAACAAACCATACTAAAAATTCTAATTCTCATGACTTCAAAGAAAAGCTTGGAAAAAAAGACCCTGATGTCTGAACAAGAAAGGAAGAGAAAGCCTGAACATCTTTATCAGTTTTGGGGCTTTTTTTAATCTCATGATTTTTTTTAATCAAATCTCTCTATTTTTTTCTTTCTGAGTGCAGTCTGACTAATGACTTCTGTAAACTTGTGTTGGCAGAACTAACAACAGCTTAAATAAAATGACTAATTGTTTTCATTCATCAGCTATTCATTGCAAGAGCAATTATAGTTTCAGCGTTCTGCCCCCAAATGAGGGCCAGATCCTGCAGTCATGTATTATTTATATTACCTGTCTCCCTATTTACGTTCTGTAGCACATAGATGGCTCTATTCAGCATCCAGGTCCCTTGTAAAATCTGGTTGCTTCAGATTCAGGTCAGAATTTGGGCAATCCAACGTACCTGCAGCTCATTGTGATTTCAAGCAAGAAATAAATTACAATCTATTCTTGTAGCTTGATTTGTTCATATGGTGGTAGATGGCTACTAAAATGTTAAGATGCCCTCACTTGCCTTTTTCTGTTAAGCTGAAATTTAGCACCAAAGGCAAGTTGCCATACTATTGCCAAGACATCAGGTTCATTTTGTGAAGCATACTAAGTATTTCCAGCTCGTTAGTAACTTTTTTATTTTCCCACATATAAGATTTAAGAAAAAAAAAATCCCCATAGCAAACCTCAGGTTTCCTTGGCGAAGCACAGCCAGTGTGAAAGAACCAGAAATAGTTCAATCTGAAATGGTTAAATAAAAGACTAATCTTTCACCTGCCTGTTTGGCGTGAGTCGTAGGACAGACTGAGTAAGCTGCTTTGGGAATGGAGCTCGTGTTCCCTGATGCCCCGGGTAGGGGTGAAGGATGAGTCTCTAAAGGTCTCATCGTCTGGGATTTTGTCGTAGTTGTGTGGTTAGAAATCGTACCAGGATGGAAGAGCTCAGCAGGGATTCAAGTCCTCTCTCCTCCGAAGGTCCATTTGTGGTCGCATACGCTGTCTGCCTGGAGCGCAGGGAGTGTTCAACCCATGGGAGCAGTGGGAGAAATGTGTAGGAATGGAGTCATGTTGCTATAGGCACCTCCATCTGTGAATCTTTATTGCTTTTCATGCCACTTCACTGCAACAARGAAGAGGCACAGAAACTACCTACTTCGGTTCTATCCTAGAGCTGAAATTGAGCCAAAAGCCCAAGTAAAGACAGCTTTACTGGATTCTGTTGAATTCTGGACATGGATTGAAAGTTTGTAATGTTCCCTTGTCTTTCTAGTGGGCAGAAAGAAACATTGAAGCCTAAAATAGGTAATCTCTCATCTAATCTGAACTTCATAGCTTGATCCTATTTCTGCTACTACAAACTACATTTGTGTGTATGATAACCTGAAAGGTACGATATTCATTCCTAAATCCCTTATCTGCTTCTTGTCCACAAAGCAGCTGTAGTTGATAGCAAGTAGTTCATGGGGAAAAAAAAAGAAGGTGAAAATGGTAATCTTAACACTCTACTTTGTGCTTGGCAGATCTCAAAACACTTCACAAAGTGTTTTGTGCCTAATTTTAAATCCTTCAGCCACCCAATGTGCTAGTTAAGAGGAGAARCATTTGTTTATAACTGAGCTATTAAATGTAGGATTTGTGTCTTATAAAGTGGCAGTGTTGCTTTTCAAGGCTGATTAGGAATGGTGAATAGATTTGGGTTCTATAGCCCTTGAAATGAATGCAAAACTCACACCACTTGAATGGGAGATGCATAGAGAAAGTTGTTCCTATTCCAGTATCTTCTTCCCCTGTGAGTGTCATGAGTAGCACTGTCTTGAATTGCACAAATATTGTACCTAGGTTTTGAATATTCTGGAAGTAGTCCTTAATGCTAATAGGTGGCAAAGTGATACAAGAAATATGAATCTCCTAAGAATTTAATTTTAAACACTCCATCTGACAGCAATGCAATTCTATTACAACATCAAAACTACTTTGCATATATATATATTTCTCTTTTTCAAGGCTCTCAATATGATTTATGAGCAGCAATTAACTAAACCTTTTAACACCATGTGACAGAGTTGTTGCTGGGCCCATTTATGAACTAGGCAAGCTGAGGCACAGAGGTGTCAAATGTAGCTTGGCAGCAATGGTATTGCAAAACGAAGACCAGAACCCAAGAATCCTGAATCATAGCCCCTATTCTAAGAGCTGTCCATTTATTGTTAGAAGAGAAGATCATTAAAATCCACTGGGCTTGTCTGGCAGACTTTAGAAACTTATGCATGCTTTTAAATGCAGAGGGGTTATCTTTATTAAATGATGAATGTAGGTGGGTTTTAACATAATGCTGAAGAAACACATCTAAACCATGGTGGAATGAGAATCAATAGAAGTCATTAAAAAAAGAAATCGTGCTGGAACAGATTTTTCTTGTCATTCAGCAATGTTTATATTCTGTGTTCCCTTTATGCTACTCTACCTATGTAACATAAAAGCCTTTTAAAAACATAAATGGCAGATGGCTTGTAGAATACTGTACTTCAGTGCTCGCAGACCGTGGGCTTCCTTCTTCCTCTGGTCAGCAGGACTGAGACTGTTTGTATCATAGCCTTCAGTGTAAGGGGTAGGTGTGGGCTCTGTGTGTGTTTTACACTTACAGGATAGTCTGGGTTTGCAAATTCCTGTTGGAAGGCTGGCCCCGTGCTCTCATTGGAAACCTCGTAGGATGGTATAACGCTCCTGACTGGGGAAAGGGTGCTTGGGAAAAGGTGCTCCAGTCAAGGTAAAATTTACCTCTGCTTAGCTGAGACCACAGCGGTACGCAGACCTTGCAGTGTCCCTCAGATACCATGTTCAACCTCAAATGCACTGGTACTGGTGTGGCTGTAATGCTACTGAGGCAGAGCTGGAATTAGATAAGAATATCTGCTTGCAGTCATGGTCCCGAGAGGGTCTGCTCTTGCAAGGTCGATAGAAGAGGTGCGCTAAGTATCACTTAACGCTGAAATCAGGATATGGCTGGGTGTTTTAGAAAAAAATGGGTGTTTGAACCTCTATTTTACAGCACTATGTACAAAAGAAGAAGAAATTTAAAGCATATCTTGTACTTTCTTACCTGCAAGTACATTCATATTAGTAATACAGTAAGAATTCCTGAAGATCTATCTTGCTAATTGTGGAAGCATAGAAACATGTGAAAACTTGGTAAATACAGCATGGGGACTTGCCACGTGTTTAAATCTTGGAAAGGGAAATGCTTTATTCGATGTGAATACAAATTCGATGTGAAACAAACAGCTATGTAGTAGTGGAAATAGTACCTTTTTTGTTGTATGGAGATTTCTGCCACATGGCAGAAGATGACTTAATCAGGGGATTTTTTATAATAAAAAAGGAAAAGTAGAATACAGATGTGGGTAATTAAATATAGGAGATCCTATTTCTGGTTTTAGTGTAAATGCATTTATTATTTGTAAACCTGACTCATTGGTAAAGACACACACAAAAAAATGGGCACACATTCAGAATTATCCAAGTCCTTGTATGAATGTGAGCCGTACTTCATAAGCTGGTATCAAAATGTTCCCCAGTAATGGTCTGGGCTACCAGTACAGTTATTGCTGTCACTGATATACATGTTCTGTATGTTTATTTTCACATACAACTATATTAAACTCTGGGCAGTATTTTATCCTTTGCAGATAAGTACTTAAAAGAGAATCAGGTAAGCAGATAATATTGCTGAAAATAAACTCAAAGACATAAACCCCATTCTCAAAATCAAAACCAAAGGCAAAACAAGTAGCTTTTTAGGACCCTGTAATCCCACACAAACTTTGCAACCCGTAAGACTGGATGGTTTGACGATCCTCATGTTGCTCTGGGCACCTGATTCAGCTCAAAATCCTGCAAAATTGTAAGGCAATCCCTGCCTATTGTTTGTTTGGTGTGTTGTTTCTTTTTTTCCTCTGGCTGAAGGTGCAAAGCAAAATAGGTCTGTGGTCCCACTCCCATTACAGCCTGTGAGAGTTTGCTTACACTGAAGTCACTGACAAAACCCTCAATAGCTTTAATGGGGGCAAGAACAGGCTCACCGTGATTTAGTCTAAAGTGTTCAGCTCAAGGCAGAAAGACGGGGGCTCTTTGAAAATGACAACTTGTGGGTTTTGGAGAGGTCATTAACATATTTGTCACGGGGGAAAGAGGGTAAATAAGGAACTTGAAAAGAAAGACAGATATTAATTACGCTTCAGACAACATTGTTGTGTGCTGATGACATACTGTAGCTCTCCAGACGACTATAATTTGCAAGTGAACCCAACGAGTATGAGACTTTACAACAAGCCGAGCAATTAGTTCTTCCTGAGTTGCAAGAGTGACATCATGTGTGCAAAACATGCCTTCGCCTTCAGCCAACAACACATACTCATTTATTCTTCCTGTAGGGTCACTGTTTGCCGTGAAGGCCATTAAATCATACCTCTGGATGCGCTAACTTTCAGAGTCTAGTGAATAAGGGTCCCTGAAGTGCAGATAAAGAAATGTGTCCAAAGCACCAGCTATCAACAAAAGCAACTCCAATATCTGATTTTATGCCCTATAGGTGGTCTACAAAATTCTTGTATTCTTCTAAACACCTTCAGTTATTTTTCCAGGGTCATGAAAACTTGTCCCTGTTGAAGGGATCTGACCTGATAAGTGGTTTTTTTTTTTTTTTTCTTTTGGTCTGGAATTTGTCAAGACGTTGTTGGAAAAGGTGAAGGGTTGCTTTTATGAGTTCTTTATATAGACTTCTGAAAAAAACATGGAGTTTATTTAACTAGGAAATGTAATAGAAATTAAATACTTGAAAAGTGATGTTAATATGTATGTGGGTATAGATTTCCAGTAGTACGTGTGTGGTTTCATAGGTTGGATCACTTGATGTTTTGCACTGCATGAGTTTATCAAAGAGACTATAAGGATCCATCTGATACTCAAGGAAGAGTAAATTATGGCATTAATCTATAGAGACAATTACATTTATTCTTTAATCAGATGCGTAGTCCCACTGGAGCCACATACTACTTACCAGTAAATTAAGCTTCTGCTTAAGTGCTTTGTAGAATCAAGAGCCAAAAAAATCTCATGAAGTTTTTTCAGCCCTTTTGTCTGTTAGAAGTGTGATGTATTGTCATGTATTTTTTGATATTTTTGCTGGATTAATGAAAAAGAAAAATGGGATATGAACAGGCTTGACTTTAGAGATATATTTCAGTGTGTGAAAAGCTGCTTTATSTTTTGAAGAAAACTGTTTCTACAAATGCAAAATGAATATTTCACCACTACAGTTTTTCCTAAACATAACAGTAGGCACAAAGATTTGGCAGAGCAGACGCAGAATGGGGCCACAACTAGCGCGGCGCAGAGAGCTGAGGAGCCTTGCGTCAAATGGGAGCAAGTTTCTCCTACTGCAGTGAGGTGCCAGACAGGGCTGCACACATATACTCGTTGCCTTTCCCCAATCCTGGTAGTGTTTGATGCTCAGTGTTGGTTCTTTCAGTACACCTCTATCTGTCCCAGGTTTGCTGTCTCCCAGTGAAGTAGGTGGGAAAGCTCTTTTTAGCAGCAGCCCGGTCAGACCCATGATACTCCTGTGCTGCACTTTGTTCTGCAGATCTGTGAAAGTCCAGGGCAGTGACTTCAGTATAGCAGGATATTTGGATCTGATCACCCACTCCATGCTTTCAGCAAATAATTTATATGGTTCTCTTGTTTGTTTCTAGCTCACATGTTTACATAGTCCCCAGAAGCTTCTAAAATTAGAACCTCAGGAAAATAGAAACCTGTTCTCCGAAGCCAGCAGGATGTCTTAATAAGAGCTGTTATTGCTATTATTAAGAATATTAATAATCTTATGTTAACCAAGGCAGGAATGAATCTGTTGCTGGACTGTGCCTGGGATGTGTGACATGTCTTTACGTCCTTACAAAGCTGTGGCAAATACCATCCAAGAGAAATGGTAAAGCTGTTACGTAGAAAGCCATAGAGCAGGGAGCTGGGCAGCCTTTCAGTCCCTGCTGACACTGAAGTTTCTTGGTATTTCTTCTGTTTGTGACAACTCATTCCAGCATAGAGACAGACCGTGTACAGCATTCAATTTACAGTTTTTTGCAGTAAAGTTCCTGTTTTGATTGCAGCAATGAAGAAAGGTAGACATCAAGAGTGTGACGGTAAAAGTGCCATACAGAGCCCAAAGGGAGGAAAAAGTTCTGAGTTCTGTGAAAAAGTTTGAACCGTGTTCCTCAGCTTCAACTGCAGGGACTTTCCTCTTAACTGAAACCTGAGGATGCCTTCATATGAGCCTATTCAGTTAACTTCTTTATCTGTAGCTGCCAGCATGGCCACAGATGCGATAGGGGAAACCATTGGTTTTGGTGGTGTGGTCAAATGAAGAGTAAGGCATGTCTGCATGAACTGAGGCATGTTTGCATGAACTGTCTTTTTGGCTACAAGCTCTGCACAGCCTGAAGAAGTGAACCTCCCACAGAGCCAGAATCTGCCTCCTTTGTGGACCATTCTGGTTGAATTATTCCTCTGGCAATGCACCCCCTGAGCTCAAGCTTAATAATGTAAAGCTGGTGACAGGCTGGTTTAGGTTTTAAGTGCCTGGTTTTGATTAATTCGCTACATTTCAAGGGCAAAAAATGTGTAAACTTGGTCTTTACAGAATACTGCACCACTTTCCATGTGTTGTTGACCTACCAAAATTGTACACCTTGCTTCTCTGGCTGACAGAGAAGCTTCTTCTGGAGAAGCTGACATGCTTTCCACGTACTGGAGACAGAGCTGGGACACTCCACATTTAAATCAACACTTAACAATCTACTTGAAGTTGCACAGGAAAACTGAGGCTGCGTAAGAATTAGGTTGGAAACTTTCAATCTCAAAAAAACCGAGTGTGTGAGCAGAAAGTTCAACTATTACAAAACATACATTCTCGTCTTCTGTTCACTTTGCCATATTGACACATGGTATACAGAAATAAAAGTAATCTCTCTCCTTTCTTCTATATACACACATGCATGTGTGCCTGTGTGCCCATGCACATACCCACCAAGCTCCCCACACAGCATGTAAGAGAGAATCTCCTTGGTGGTTTTAATGAAAATGCAGTTTCATAGCTCTAATGATCAACAGCTGGGAAAATGTATGCTTTTCTCCTTCATCTCTAGACTTATTTGAAAGATTTTTGTTTTGTGGCTTTACTGGGTGACTTTCCTGATGAACTGATTTAAAAAAATAATTTAATTTCTTCGAAGACCATAGTGGTTACCATAGAAATACGTTAGCTGCAAAACAAGGAATAATTAGTTTATGTTTGTTCCTTTGTGTCTCCTAATTTCTTCCATTCAGGATTTTTAAGCGTATAATTAAAGGGATTATTCAGCTTTGTGATTTTTTTTTTCCCCTCTATAAATTCATTTAAAGACAAAACTCTGATGTCTGTAGAGCATAAATACTAATGATTATATGTGGTAATTAGTCCAACCTGTTTGTCCACATAGCAGAAGACAATGTGTTTTCTGTCGAAAGACTGCAATGCTGACTAGTGGTCACTCTCGGCTTTGACTGTGGCATTCCCAGTTATCTATCTCCTCCCTTACAGCTACTCAACTAATTACCCTTAACAAAACATGGTTTGGAAGTGGGTCTCTCGAGAGCACTGCAGGACACCTTCTTGTGTCATTCAAGTTCTGGGGCAAGCTAAATTTGACAAGAAAGGCATCAGCAGGCTCCAGAAGTCTCCAAGGTCAGGTGACAATTGAGCAAGGATGGGGAGTATTGCGACACTGGGGTTTAAGGTAGTTATTTAACACCTCTGCCCTGGCAGGATTTGCCGAGTAGGCAAAGTTCTGCCTGTCTGTGTGGAAGGGCTGAAACTTGTAGGACTTCTCCAGCAACACTTGTGATGGAGTCGGCTTTTTGCAAAATGGCAGTTTTCCCTGAACACAGGAAAGGGTGTTGGAGCCCTTCAGTTCAGAGTAGTTCAGAGGTTAAATCACTTTGCAGCTATTATCCGTTGGGAGAAATGCTCTTTCTTTAAAGCTCCAAGATGAATAAGCAGGAATAAGAGCCTTATCCCAGAGCTATACAGTCCTGTTCCCTTTCTCCAGTCCAATCAGTCTGGAAATGTTCCATACCAGGTAAGGGAAAAACATCAAGAGCAGGATTTATGTACAGCCTTCTGTTGCCCATCAGACCAGCCTGCGGTTTGGTAGCCAGGATGCTGCCTATGGAGGTGTGAGAGGTATGGCCATATGCTCCTGGCATCCCGAACCAATGTCCTAACCTCTGAATTCTTCTATGGAAAAGAGAGGAATGCTGCTAGTACCTGATCTGGTAAGTTTATTCCAACAACTCTCCTGGATCCAGCCTTTCAGGAAAAATAATAACCATCAGTGTCATGTGGCTTTCGAGGGCTCACATCTGAGCTAGATTCTGAGATGCTTTGGCCTTAGACAGAGGGGCTTTGGGTGTGTGTTAATTTAGTCACCTGCAAATGGATGGGAATTTTGAGCATTACTATTCTGGGTGTTGGGCTTTAAAGTCTGCATTATCCCACTTTATGTGTCTTGTTCCTTATTTGACCATAATTTTCAAGCTTCTCTTTCTCTCAAGCATTTTACATCCTCCGTATCACCTGGGAACAAGCGCACTCAAGTCCGTCTGAGTGTCCTGAAACCCATTTTCCCACTCTGCTCACCCTGAACCCACCTATGCCTTCATCTCAAAATAGTGCTATTTATTTAAGGGCCTAAATAGGATTCCACTTAACTACAGAAACCAAATTTGAAAGCTTGAGCCACGCTGGCAGGCTGTGAAAGACCAAGCTGGGACYGGTCTGAGGGCTGGGACCGCCACGAGTGACACAATCCACGATGTGAGGGCTTGCTCGCTAATTGCTTTTTCAGCGGCTCCACGGCTGCTTTCGCCCGTGGGTGTTGTTGGAGCTCCCTTCGCCGGGGCAGAGCCGCTCCCCGCGATGTCCTCTCGCCCCAGCGGGGCTACCGAGCCGGAGGTGCGCGGGGGGCGCAGCGCGGGGGCGGAGGTTGCGCGGCTGCGGGGGCACTGCGGCGCCCTCTGGCGGCCGGCGGCGGGTGCTGCCTCTCGCACGCAGCCGGGCTCATTCCCACCCCAGGTACTCGGGGAGATTATGCCAAACGCTGTAGGACACCGGGGCAGCGTTGGTGATTATGACTTCCTTTCGGAGYGATCCTACCACTTGTCACGGCTTGTTTCCCCACAGCTAGTATTTAGGGCAAGCGTGTGATGGCTTGCTGGGGACGGTCTCGGGGTTCAGACCGTGTCAGGGACACCGCTGGCTGGGTGAGAGCTCTGCTCGGTGGGGTGCAGGAGCTGTGCCTGCTTCGAGTGATCAAGGGGCAAATCGCAAATCCCTGGTTCTCTCTGACGATGCCTTCAATGAGTTCTGGTCTTGTACAAATTTAGTTTGCAGTTTGACATCGCCTCTGATATTCAGGACTTAATTTCCAGTGGGATTTTTATGTTTCGCATACATGCACTGTCTGCTTTAGCTTCTTGAAATATAAAATTAACTTCCTAATACAAGGATGACTTTTGGTAATAGAACATAATATCCGGGAATGGACATTCAGGATAGAGCATTCCACTGAATGCAATTCTTGCACAATTATGAGTTGTTTACCTTAAACATTATTCTGAGGAGTAATAAAAAAAAAAAGTAAAGAAAATTCTGGTTAATAACGTGGGCAAAACAATTATCCTGCTAAGACTCTTTATTGAATCATGTATGCAAAACACAGAAGGTTTTCATAAGAGATGTATTTAATCTTAATGCAATGCTTGGTTTTAACCCCACAGTGCCTTGCAATTCAGTCAGAGCTGGATGAGTTCTGATGTGCTTGAATAGAAGAGACTGAGCCAGAAGCCTCTGGGATCACAAACAAGACTCTGCTATTGTGGAAGCCCCTCAAAGTCTTGTTATTGTCCAACAGTAACCATAATAATGAAGCCCTGGAAGATCATTTATATAATAGTTCAATGGCTTGGTTAGTTTTCATAACTGTCTGCAACAGGCTCTTGGAAGCTCTCCCAGTGTTTATTGAAATAAATGTCAGGGCAAGACTATTGTGTTTTTTGTGTCATAGATGTAAACTCTGGCAAAAGGAGAATGACCTAGTGGCATGCATTGCTCCGGAGTTTTACCCTTCTAGGGAGAGGGCAGCATYTGGCAGCTCTCTCTGCTCTTTGGTTGCTATTCAGAGTAACACTGCTTATACTTGGTTCCTGCTGTCACTAGTAGTAGTGGTCAAGTGTCCTGGAGCACAACAGAAGTTCGAGTCTGTGGAGCTGTGTCAAAGACTGGGCACGTGGAAGCAGAGATATCAAGAAAAGGCTTCCCTAAGAGCGAGTGTGTTAAACTTTACTGCATTGTGTCCCATGATGTGGCCAATTCCCCTGCTTCACAAAGGATGATTCTCCTTGCTGAATATTTATTAGGGCTTTATCGTGCTTGCTTTTGAATTCTCCAGTGAAGGAGTTTCTACAAATGACCCTTTTGCCCACAAACTATTTCATATTCTAATTTTCCTCTTTAATTTTCTTTCCTCATGTTGAGCCTAGATTTCTTTTTATTCAGTTTCCTATAATTGCTCCCAGTTATCCATCCTATCCCACCCCGAACGCTTCCCTCCCCTCTGTGAAGCGGATGCCTGTCAGATATCCCCAGACTGTTTTCTTTGGTCAAAGATATACATATGCAATTCCTCTAATCTTCCCTCTACCATCCSTTCCCTCAGGCTCTTCATTATTTTGCTAGCCTTGCTCTGAACTGCTCCCATTTATCAATATTATTTTATGATGATTTCTGAACTGCTCATGCTGCCTTCCTGGCATTATTCTCTCCCCTGCCCACGTATACACAACCCACGGAGGTCGCATTCTGYGTACAGACCTGGCTGATCCCACTCTCTTAGCTAAGGAAGCTTTCAAGACCAGAGAATACCCTGTCCCACCATGTAATCATATACTCTGCAAACGGGAGTATGGTGTGTCAAATACTACTTGTGGTTAAATATTTACCCACAATATAACATTAGTGGCAAGCATGACTGATGAGGGAAGAGGACAGTTTTTTCCTGATCGCTTAAAAATCCTTYTCTGAAGACTCCTCTAGTGTGTGAGATCTTTGCTTGCCTGGCTCTTTTGCAGGCAGGAGCAGAGAGCAGGAGCAGTCACACAGCTATAAGTCATGTAACTTGCTTTTTAAATCACTATTTAATCTCCATCGATATTGTCTGCTGAGTGCTTTAAGTGTGTCTGTCTCCTGCGTGCTGGGATTCTTGCTATCATGGTATTTCTTGCGACAATAACGGAATGTGATGCATTTCTGATGGGGTGTGGTGTATGTGCCTGTGTTGTTATTTTAAGGGCTTTTAAGCTTATCTGGAAAATAAGCAGTTAGAGTCTGCAAGTGAAGTTGGTTTTGGGTAAGAACATTTTGAGACTTGACTTTGCCTTAGTCTTTTTGATATAACATTCAGGTTTCATTCTGTAATGGACAAGGAAGATCGGAGAAATATATGTTTAGGCATCTTTTTATAGTAAACAAATTATGTTAATATGTAGAACAGAAAACAACTTTTAAAACCACTAAGTGCTAGTAGTGAAATATAGTGACCACCAAGTATTTCATTTCTGAAAATAGACCACCAGAGAACTATATTTCAAAATGTTTTGCCGGCTGAACATCTTTCTAAAAAGTTAATCTTTACAAGAACAAAAGAAAAGGCTTGAACAATAAGTCTACATGAAATAATTGTGTAAGTAAATATCAAGCTAGTTAAGGGAGCAAAACTTGAGTGAACCTCATGCACGCAGCATGTGTGAACAATAAGCCAGACCGTGACTGAAACGAGTGGCCAGACTCTCCTTTGGGATAAATCACTGGCGTAATGTGAGGATTTGGCCCAGGGTTTATGATTACAATGTCTCGCTCCTGGTTGAAGTGCAGGATGTTCTGTTGGTTGTTTACCTTTGCCTTGACCAATGCTGAGAAGAATAAGGGAAGGATACGGGCGGAAGGCAGGAGCTCCTGGGACAGCAGTCACTTCGCTCAAAGAACGTGCAATTCTGCTGCCTCTTTGGCAGTTATTGTTATTCATCTTTTTGCTACTTAATTTCTTCTTTTCTCTTAGTGCTTGGAAAGACTGATCTCAGAAATGACCTCTGTATAATGGACAAAATCTTAATGTTCTTGTCAATGCTCAGATGTTATATTGATGGAGGAGCTCTGAAGGTGGTAGGAGAGGGTAAGGGACAGCCAGATGGTGGGTGGCAATGGAAACAGGATGACATAAGATCTGAGAGATCTGTCAATGCTTTTTGTTGTTGTTGTTGTTGTTAGACAAAGGCTAAGAAAGAAAATATGAGCCCAAGCGTGCYGTGGAGATCCTTCTGTGGAAAAAGTGCTTTGTCACTGGAGCTCCATCCTTCTCGCTCAAGCTGAGCCAGTTCCTGGAGAACTCTGTGGGTCTGGAAGTGAAAAGCAATCAAGGTGGACTCTTCCCTGTTCCCACCATAGACCTCTGTCAGCAGAGTGGAATTGCATCATCTCTGTGGACCTTCTGGGCAAGGTTGGCCACTAACTGTTGTTGAGGGTTTAAAAATCCAGAACGTTGTATCATTACAACATCCATGAATCTGCAGCTGCATTGTGCTTGGTTCGCTTTGATCTTCCCAGAGAACCTAACCATAGCTAGCTGTTTAATAAGCAAGGAAAGGACTTCTCAAGTCTTCTGACCCATCCCCTGAACCACTACAGGAAAAACTACCTTTGTCGTTCTAGTGTAAAACTTTTTAATCTGTTCTTAAAGACTTCCCATGATGGGAGCTCTACAGCTTCTCCACTCAGCCTATTCCAGTGCTTCTCTCTCACTAGAGGGTTTTCTTGAAGTCTAACCTAAGTCTTTCTTGCCAAAGTTTGTCTGTCTTCCTCATTGTATCATCTGTGGATGTGTCCAATAAACTATTTTCTTGTTTGGATGCCTTTTCGGGACTGTGATCGTGTTGTTCCCTTGCTGCTGACCCATCCCTTGCTGGTGAGCTCAGCAACCTCAGTTTTCTCAGTCCTCTCCTATGGGCCATATTTTCAGGTTGTCTGATCATTCTTCTCTTTGGCTTTTGCACTCTCTCCAACTGCTCCTCTGTATCTTTCTTGAAGCTGAAGCACCAAAGTGGCTTGGTAGTACAACTGAGACTGCACTGATATTGAACACAGCTGATGCATTCCATCGTGTAACCTACAGGAAATAGTRCACACACACGCCAGTCTGATGTTCACTTTTTTGGAAACAACCTGCAATTGTTGACTCCTATTCACTTATAACCCTTTCACAAGGTGCATCTGCAGGTGCGTATTAGTGCTTGTCCATATTGAACTTCATCCATTTTTATTTCTATTTGTAAAGATCATGTTGAACTTCAGTCTTGTTCTCTGATATGTTTGCAATGGCTTCCACATTCACATCATCTGCAAATCTAAACGTGCCCTTTCTGTTTTATCGTCATCATTTTAGGGAAAACATTGAACAGAGTTGGATCTGAGACAGTTTCCTGCAGATCTTTGATGAATCAGCTTGATAATGAGTTGTTGATGTTCACCCTCTGGGTCTGGCTGGATACCCAGGTACCTGGGAATGGGTAGCCACTTTGGCACCCATGCTGAAGAATCACTCAAACCTTATGAAATCAATAGGGCTAAAAGTGGCCAAGTACCCCCAACTGTTTTATCTAAATCTGACCAAATTGGAGGCTCTTTTGTGCCTGAAAAATTACGTTTGTTGCCAGTTCAGAAGGGGAGTTACTGAAATCCCCTGAGGGCAAAAACATTGCCTTCTTTGGGAACTGGAAACAACCTGAGAGCCACAGTCTCATGAGATTTCCAGCTCGTACAAACTAGCTTCTGTGTGGGTAGGAAGCATTGCGGTAAAGGGATCTGAAGATGAGAAGGGGCAGAAAAGATCTGAACGTAAAGTGTGAACCAAAGCACAGTCAAGTCAATGGAAACTCTCTGACTGGTAGCTCATGGCCATGTGGAGGGCTGTTAGAAAAGCAGAGCAGAGAAAGAAAAAATACACTGTTGAAGCAAAAAGATTGTTAAGATAGGAGAGGAAAACAGATTTCTGTAGAAACTTTGAGGGCTGTGGAAAGATATCCTTCCAAAGGCTACTTGGAAATGTTTAGAGAAAGCCCTTTCCAGTTAAGTAGTAATAATAACACAGGACCTGAAAGAGAGAGGAGGTGGAACAGGTTAAAACCAAAACAGAAATACAACAAATTTAGAAAAAATTAAACCAAACAAACTGCTAGCTTTCTGAAACTCCAGGTGGTGTGTGCCAGCCTTCCCACGTTTTAGGGTTTCTGTTTTGAAAATTTACTTTCTCCTGTCTGGGTAGCGAGCACACCATCGGTGCCACAGGGGGAACCGCCCAGCTGCCTTCAGTGCAGAAGCAGCAGCTCCACCAGCAGCAGGGATGATGGAGCTGTGGGCTCTGTGTGTCTTTGGGACCCAATGCCATGCAGCTTCTTTCCCGTTCTCCTCCTCACCTGTGCATTTTGCTCCCATTCAAATAAGGGTGCTGTGATGTTGCTGGTTTGGTGCAGCATTTTCCTCAAACAGATAAATACTCTGCCTCCTGTCTTGTCCTCTTAATTGCTTTTAAAAATAGTTCTGTTGGTGCCTTTTGTGGCCCTGCATGTGTACGTGTGTTTATATAAAAGTCTGAAGGCAGAATTTGTCTATGCTGTAACATTTTATCAGCAGCAGGGTAGCAATCGGAGGAGAACTACTCCCTGGCTGCTGTTTGGTTTCTAGAGCCTGTAGACTGCCTGCTTGTTACAATGATGAGAAATGCAAGTAAGCAGCATCGCATCAGCACTTACAGTCCCACTTTCTATTGCTGTCATCAAAGGGTTTAGGAAAGTTTGCATTCAGAGCAGCTTTTTTTTTTTTTTTTTACAATGCATATATGCATTTGCACAATACTGTCTGAGAAATCCTGCAACTTACGGGTAAGGCATGACTTGGGTTTGAGCACTCGGTTCAGCRGTCATGGCCAGGTGAGAATCAGGATCGGAAGCAGAGAGTCAAAGTAAGTCCAGATGACCCAAGAAAGAAGTGTGGCGGGGAGCTGGATCATAGCCAGAAAGCTAAAAAAGTGATGTTGTACCACCCTGGTTATATGAAGCTGATGTGGATTTTAACCAGAAAACTGGAATCATCCTGACTCTGAAAAAGCACCTAGAGCAAACACACCTGGAGGATTGTAGATGCCCACACTTTGCAGATGATTCTCATTCATTTCTGCCTTTTTTTGGTTTGGGGAAGCGGAAGCTTTGTACTGGCTAAAAATAGCGGTACTTACAACCACTTACACACTTTTATGGTATTGCAGGAACAGAATTATTGCTTTTAGCCTGGATTTCCAGCTACCGAAGAGTTAGTGTTGAATCTGGAAGTAAAATTCCACGCATTTGATTTCCTAGCATTGGATTTCATGCGGTGCTTTCAAGTTTACCAGCCACACAACAGGCTGGATAAAACTGATAGTGATAAAATTAGCAAGAAATGCATTGCTATAGAGAATCCTGAAATGGCATCAATAGGAGCCCCAGGAACACAACAAGGGGTTATGAACAACCTCTATTGTGGCCAAAAATAAAATATTTGCACAATACAGACCCTGAAAGTGAAAATCACAGAAACATTTGCTAGGAATGAGAAATTCATCAACTGAAAAGTGACATTTGCGACCTCAGTGTAACCTTCTGCTCTTAAGAGCAAGGATTTTTTTATTAATCCTTTTTGCTTTACTTTTCTCCTTTTTGCTTTATATTGTCCCTCCAGCCTGGAATAAAGTGAGGGATTGTCACAAAATCTGTGCAGCTTTTATAGCTCATGTGAAGTTTGAAGAAAGACATAAACAGAAGATACTGAGCTGGCCTCATCTGACTGCCAACTTTCACTTCTAATGAACACTCAAAATTTGTATTTTGCATAAGATGAAACACAGCTATATGTTATATTAAAGGATCTGACCTTGTTACTTGTGTACCTAGCCGTATGTTAGATTTTGTTGTACACTCGGAGGCTATTTTAGATGTCCAAGAAGTACTGAGGTTTCAGAGTACTGCTTCAAACCTCCAGGAGGGCTTTGGTTAAACAGGTTGTAAACTCCCGGTACCAGAGTAATCTCATTGTACCGGAGTACTGGATGGCATTTTAGCATTGGACTTTGCTTATC
>JAYKAV010001887.1:3734719-3775291 GCA_035582835.1 Phoebastria nigripes
TTTTTTTCTTCTTCTTCCGTTCCCAAACCCGTTGCCATATAGCCCTTCCTCTACCGGGACACCTGGGGGAAGTTTACTGGGGAACGGAGTGATAAATTTGGAAAAGCCTTCAGCCTATTAATTGATGTCTAGTTCACATTCTGGTTTTACAGACAAGTTTTATTATCAAAGTTGTGCTTTTTAATCCTTTGGTACAAAGACCAAGAAACCATCAGTTTAACATTCAGCTAAAACTGAACTCTGTTGACCATGAGGGAAGGAGAAGGCTCTTGAAGCCATCGGATTTCTTTAAGAAAGCAAAGTTAGTCAGAGTAATCATGTGGATTTTATTGGATTTATTTATTTCACTTCATTAATTTTTAAAGTTTGGTTGGAAAGAAATATATATCCTCTTTGGTATTGCATAAGTATCGAGATGAGTATTTAACACRATACCTAGAGAGACAGGGTTTTGAAACACACAGTGTTGTAGCTATTACAAATTAATGAATGTTCTCTGAAATATTTCTGGTTTATATCTTTGCTTCCTTAAAGCCTTGCCAGTATAGGGGAAAAGAAAGCTTAATAAAAATAAGTAAATTGCTTTTCAGTTTGCTGGAAGTGCTTGGTTTCTGCGGACATTTGAATGGCTCTTCCAGCAGTGCTGGGAAACCAGTGCATGGATCTCATGGGCTTCTGAATCGGGTCCTATGGTCTGAATTGAACCTTGTGTGAGTTGTCATAGTCCCGCTGAACTCACCAGAGCTTTACTGATTCCCACTAGCTGATGATATAGTCTCTTTTTCCCTAAAATGTGTGCTTCGTTTTTTATAAACTGAGGCATTAGGTGTGTTAAAGGGGCATCTTCACTGCAGGCTTAACCTGAGTTCTGGGATTTGGTACAAACCCCGCCTGTCCTCTGGGCAGACAGGGACATGGTCCCCAAAGCCATGGGGACAAGGGGTGAAATGTGAAGGCTACGGGTGACAACCTCCAGCCAAACTCCGGGTCATAACATCTAACCCGAGTGCAGCTGTTGGTTTCAGGGTGTATAAGCGGAGTCCTGTATCAAAGCATGTTGCAGCAGCAATGGCTATTGCTGGTTGCTGGCAATGAGCCTGGGGCTAGATCACAGCAGCAGCACGGTAATCAAAGATGGGGAGAGGCAAAAAAAAGAAAAAAGAGGACTGGATATGTTTGGTTTGTAATCTGGTAGGTATCTGTTTTCTCCAGTTGGGAAAATGTTTGACCTTCCCATCTAGAATTGGAGAATGATCCTGACTTCGCTGAATATTCATTTGATAGCAGTGAGAAGGGGAGAATGGACAACGGAGAGCAGGACTGCTCAGGGAGGTCCATCTGTCACTGAAGGTCCCATACAGGACCCTGGCTGTTACACCAATTATAAACCCATATTTCTCAAATTTTAGCTTGCTGCTTTAGTTCTGCTTAAGATCTTCCACGTTGCAATTGCCTCACTCAGTAGTTCAGAAATTATTTTTCTGCTAAAAAAAAAAAAAAAAAAATCATGTGCTAAATGCCAAAGAAATATTTGAATCAAAGATAATTATTTCACTTCTATATGTTTGGTTGTGCTTTAGTGCAGGTCAAAGCCARGTCCAGAAGCCCACAGCTGCTGTACCACGCACCAGCAGCGCTGGATGCTTTGTGATCAGCTGTAACTCATGGAAAGCGTATAAAAATTTATTACTAAAGAAGTAAGAGAGAGAAAGATAGCGTTCAGTACACTCAAACTACGAATTTTAAGTTTCCATTGTTTACTTATCTAATTAAGAATCTATCTCCATATAGGCACACGAACGGCAGGTACAAATATATCTAGATGGCTATCTTTGTTCCACTGTACGTTTGCCTGCAGGTCTCTATAGATAGAAACATAAACCGGCGGGTATATCCTGCTGGCTTTTGAAACTTACAGAAAATTACCAACAGTTTATTTTCTCTAGTTTGCTCAAATGCTTGTGGTTAGATATTCTGAAAGTATAGAATTCAAACAGGAAAAAAAAAAAAAGAAAAGAGAAAAGACAAAAAGATTTAGACACTTTGAAAGTTAGTTGCTTTGTTAAAAATGCCTTTTTTTTTTTTTTTTAATAAGACAACACAGTATTTTGATTCTCAGCCTCTGCGTGTCCTATTTGATAACATAAAATTGGGTAATATTGCTGGTAAATATTAATTCAGAACTGGAGTCACGTACAGTGTGTGGCACCTGATGGCTGGAATTTAAGAGCGATACGGTGGGGTTTACAGAGCAGGGCTGGATCGCGTGTTTGTTACCAGGAAAGTCTGGATATAATAAATGAAGACTTTGCTCAGAGCACACAGAGCCCTATTGCATCTTATTAACTGTCTCAAAATCCAAACTAAAAGGAGGAGTTGAAAAGACAAAAATTTAAAAAACTTTAAGAGGACTATTCCCTGTAATTATTTTATTCAAATAAAAATTAAGCATTTGGTAGCAGCACTTAAGCATGAAGAGTTAAATAAAAAGGGAAAATTCCTTACTGAAATTGTACCGAATGAACATAATGAACAGAAATCATATTTAATAATGGAATTAATCCAGCTTTCTTATGTCTTGATTAAATTTGATTATCTTCCTGATTGCCCATTAATATTCAAAATCTACAAAGAGTATGAGCACACCTGGCCTTATTATTTCCTAAAACAAGACTGAGTCAATGGGGACAGCACTTTGAATGTAATAATTCACATCAGTACTTGAAGACTCAAAGGAACAAAGATCTGTAATATGTTATTTGAAGCAGTTTCACTTCAAAAGTTATTGAAAAATTGGCCATAGATTAGTATTCAGTTAAAACAAACCCTTCACTCTTGTAAATTTATGATGCTGTAGTGCTGTATATGAACAACCAGTGTTCCCATTTTTAAAATTTTTTTTCACTGCTGTGTCATGTAATACTGAATTAATTTGATATTATTTCTAGTTATGAATCTACTGGGTTCTCTTATTCATCATACTGTTAGGTTTTATCTTATGCACTTTTTAATTATGTAAGTCCATTTCATTTCTATGAAATGTCATTTTCTAATGACATTGGTATGAATTACTACAAAAAAGTTAATGGCTTAATCCTGATATCGTCAAACAAATTATTGGGCAATGATTTCAGTGACAGGAGGATTCCTCCAGCTTTCTCTTGTGATTTATAGCCCTGATTCAGGAAAGCTCTTTAAGCACAGGTATTAAGTTAACCACCCTCTTAGGTCCCAGTGATTTCAGGGGAATTTCAGTATCAGGCTATTGGGAACATATTGTTAATATTGCATTTGCGTCAGCTGCACCAGAATGACCAGTTAAAATCCAGCTGGCAAAATCCATCCAGTCTTGTGGGGAGAAAAAACTTCACTAAATTTACAAAAATTTATATAGAAAATCATGAATTTATCTGAAAGGGTTCTAGCTCAGAAATGAAGACAAACACAATACCCAGCATTTTAAGGGGATAATTATTTGCTGAGTTCCTCCAGCCGTGTGCTCTGAGGGGTTGAGCTGTGCATCAGGTGTCTAAGGAACTTGCAGATTTTTTTCTGCTTCAAACTTACTAGTTACTACAAGTCGCTCAGGAAAGGCTTTTGCAAGCTAAGTGAATTTATGACTAGCCCAGATCTGAATTCCCAACTGTTATTTAGCTGCAACTGGCTAGCCCTGTTGTAGGGAATTGTTCTCTTCCTTCATTGAATGGTTTTCATTTTCAATTTACTTCCATGTGTATTACAGCCTGCAAAATGAAAACTTGCTTTCTGTGAGCATTCACTGTAGTAGAAGAGGCTCACACATGTCAGCTGGAAAAATTAAAATAAAAAATAAATCTGTGAGAATAGGCAGAATCAAACAGGAACAGATCTGTTCGGCGTTGGCTTTGGGTCTCTAGCTGTGACCCATTCCTGTGCTTGGGTYTGCAGCCTGTAAGGAGGCGAAACCTCTAGCTCTGAGGGGCCATGGGTTTTTGAGAGGAGCTYGCTGCCACCATCTCATCAGCTGCAGGTTTAAGTTAGCTACCTGCAGGTAGCTCTAAAATCGACTGTTTTGAAGGTCTGACCCTGTGTGGTGCTGAGCACTGTCCCCCATCAGCTGGGGGCCCTCATTGCTGCACAGAACGCAGCCCAGGAGAGAAGTTCAGATAATCTCCTGGTAGTGTCTTGGTGTGGTGGTTTCATGGTAATCAATCAAGATGTTGATGTTCTCCAAGGAGTGCGTTCCTCCTGGAGGACCATGTCTCCCTCATTGGATGCGTATGCAGAACTGCCTGTGGTTTTGGTCGAAGTTCTTCATGTGGACGTAGTCTGGGCTATGAGAGAGCTGATGGCACGAATTTGGGATCCACAGTTTTGAGGGGAGCTTTGCCTCAATGAATGAGCCAAAGCAGCTCCAAGTTATTTACTTGTTAAACTGTAACGTGGAGCTATGAAAGAGCTGTATCCCCTGATAAGACTTGGGTTTAGCAGAGCTCTAGGAGGCCTTTTCTTAGCAGAGCTTTTGAAAGCGATTGTTTGCATTAAAGTGTAAGGAAAATTGAGGCTTAGTTTTGTGTGTACAAAGGCACCGTAATGCGACATTAGGGGTGGTCGAAAGGAGAAGGCATCGCAAGCGTGCGAGAGCAGATGGGGATGGTGGAGTTGGAGATCTGCTTGTGGCAAGAAAGGGACCGAGCAGGGCCCTTTGAGCTCTTCATTTCGCACCTGGAGACCTGGGCTTGGAGGGTAAGCCGCTGCTCCATGGACGGCTGAACTCCTTGGACGATGCTTGGTCAACTGGTTAGACTTTATCCAAAGGTAGGAGTAAAGAGAAGTTTGTAGGGGTTCACCTTTGAGACAGGAGGAAACAGCGTGCCGTTGGCTGGCAAGCTGCGTTGCGAAGGAGACGGGCTTTCAGCTGCGACTTTGGTTGATTGCTTTGGCAGAGCACTTTGGGAAGTCTCTTACAAACGGTACAATTCTTGCCAGCACCTCTTAGAGCTGGGCTGGACATCAGGGTCCGACGAGTGGTCTGCCTGCAGCGTTCCCACCCAAATTTATTCGCTTTCCTTTCTGCTGCAGAACAGTCTGTGCTGATTGCGCAGAATCCCTCCTGGCTCTCGTTGCTGCAGGTTTCCTCGTCGGGCTTTGCAGCTCGGAGGAGCCAGGAATTGGGCACGCCGGCATCGTCCCCCCCCGCCCTGGCGGTGTCACCCTCCGGGGAGAGCGTGGCACGCAGCCGGGGCAAAACCAGGATGTCTTAAGCCATTTTCTCCAGCATCTAGTTTCCTTTGCAATTATTTGAGTAGTTCTGTTAGTGAAAATTGTAACAAAGGAAAGTTTTAATTTGAACAGTCAGACAGACACGCACACAAAAAAAAGAAGAATGATCTGGAAAAAAATCCCCCAAACTCCTTTCACCTGCCACGCAGCGAGAAATGGAAATAAAGGTGGCCACTGCCTGTACTCGACAACGCTGCGACATGTGATATTTTCGGAGGTATCTCGGGAGCATCTACCACACTTTACAGCATGTGAGGCATATCATCTGGAGCTGTTTTGATCTCCTGTAACCTGTTCACAAATGCATATATTTCATAACAGGCCCTGCGCCCCGATAAGGATCTCTGAGTTTCTTCTGCGCGGTATCTGCAAACAATTCAAAGCTGTTCCACACAAACAAATGTGAGAACCCCCTGACCACAGACTGCCTTTAGAGCAGACCAAGATTTGATGTTACTCATATCTTCCAGTACCTGTCAGAGTTCAAACAGGAAACCTGGTTTTTCCTCTCATGTCAACAACTTTTTTTTTTCTTCTTTTTTTTTTTTTTTTTTCTGAACAGGCGTTTGGCAGCAGGCTCGCGCTCGAGCAGTGGAAGTCCTGTATTTCTTCAGGACAAACAAGTGCTTGCTCTGGTACGTCATTGCTGACATTAACAAGAGCTGAATATGTGGTTTTCGGTGATCCTGTGGGTGCTTCTATAGAAACGGACATATTGGCTTTGAACAATCACACAAAAAAGGAATTCATTCATACAGGATATAGGTAACGCGCAGCCAAGGGCTCACTGCAAATAGTGCTTTGCTTGAGAAAGGTCAGAAAAAAACTGGGTATTCTTTCTCCTGGTGTGGCTATATTTTGTACTTACATGGTAACACTTTTTATAGCTTCAGCCTGTTTGTCATTTATATGATCTCCTGCTTGCCAGTGCCCCAGCGATGTCATGTGAAAAGTTTAAACAGAATAAATATTCGTATTTACTGATGAGGAAGTTTCATCTGAGCATCTCAACTATTAATTAATTAACGTGTTCCCAAAAAGCATGAAAAAAGCCTCATGCCCAGGTCGGAGACTTGGCTGTAGCCACTCATGTATGTTTTGGCACTGCTGGGAATAGAAATTAAGAATTATAGCTGACATGTCCCCCTTAAGTGGTACTCATTACTTATCTTTCATGATGCTGATCAATAACTGTAGGAAAACCTGAAACTCTCAGCACTTTCCAGTCCAGGGTTGGAAATGCTTTAGTAACATTTAACTTCACTTCCCCATGAATGTGGGAAGTGGAAGTTTATAACGGAGAATAATTCCTGACATCGACTAATGTTTGTGGCAGAAAACACTGACTATCAAGGAACGGGCTAGTTCTGAGGATCATTTTCCCCCGTTTGATTGATGCTTGACAGATGCAAAAGCCATCTCAAATACAGCTGCGTTAAGAAAAGAACACACAGGCATTTCCATGACTTTCATCTTGCTTTGTATTTATGTCATTATAAAACATGCTTTTGTGGCATGCATAATCAAGGGGCAGAACATCTGGTAAAGTCTTGTTACAGCAAAATGTCCGTAAAGTTAAATATGATCGTTGCCATCGTCCTTTCTTTTTTTTTTAACAACAACAAACAGCTGGATAATATTATGACTAGTAATAATGCTTACTGTGAGTGATACATGCTGAAATGATGGTTATAGACTCACAAGATGGAGAGGCAGAGAGAGGTCACGGAATTTCTTGGTCGTGCGCTGGGGCAGGCGAGTGTGCGACGGTGGGTCCCTCTGAGCTGCCCTGCAGAACACCAGGTAAAATGGCCTTTGTGAACCACCAGCCACCCTCGAAATCACACAGGCCATTCCAGTAATATGCTTTGTTTGCTCTTTATTTCTACATTTCCAGTAGGGTTTCTGCCCAAATGATTAAGATATTTTGATTCCGTTGCATTTTTTCCAGTAGCTGTTTCAGGAGCCAAACACTCTATCTAAAACCTGACGTATAAAGGCTCCCAGAAAATGGCACTGTTGTACTGTTTGTGTAACTTGGTGCTGGTGTTCAGCATGCTCCCATTGATCAGCTACAGACCTGAAAAGACCTTCACCTCTTGCTCCCTCGACCCATCTCTGCTTTAAATGCTTGTAGACCAGTGGCAACAAGAAAGGAATTATTTGCATTCAGTAAAAGAAATCTTTCCTTTCTAATTTTCTTTCTAACTCTTAATATTCCATGAAACGTCAGTGAAAAAAAAATATTCCAGGTATGGACTACTTATAAGCCTGATTCAGAAAAGAAACACGTACATAGGGTACACAACTAAAGTCAAGTACGTGCTGTAACATCCTGCTGAATAAATAAGTACCTGTGGTTCAAATCAGCAGCTCGTATCAGAAATGAGTATTAAAGCATGTACAACCTCTTAATTATTTGCCTTCTGCTTTACAAAATATCTGTATGTGTCCACTCGGTTGATGCCCCACGTTACCCATAGGATCTTCACCTACTGACCGTGATTCCCCGGGGGCTGAGCCTGACTCTGAGGATGCTGGTGCGTGAACATGGGTTCTGCAGATGTGGCTGCCTGGCCTTCCCTAGCTGCAGGGTGGCAAGAGATGGGCTGACCCTGGGAGCCGGCCAGCGTCATCTGGGTACTGATTAAATGGATTAGTTCTTGGTGCTCACATTCCCCAAAGGCAACTAAATGCTCCATGTGCACCACCACGTTCAGAGGTATCTTCATGAAAGTGCTGCTGATCCCCTCTTAGTCAGGGGTGTGATGAGCTGCAATTAAGTAAATATAAGTAATTACAGTCAACTACTGTTTTAGGGCAAACTGAGCTTTACCCAGTAATTGTAGGTATTACTCTTACCAGTATGCATACGGTGGTATGTATTTTTATGGTTATGAAAGCGTACTAGTAATTGAATGATAGATTATTGCTACTAGCCTGTATATCTGGGAGAAAACAGGTAATTCTGTTGCTTTTTCATGGGTTCTGTTACAAATAGGAGAACCGATCGCTCCATAATATTTAGAAAACAACTGGGTTCACCTTGCTGGAGAGTAGCACGTGCATTAGGAGCATATGCTCATGTAACCCAGCATCCATGGCAGTTGTGATGAACATATGCATTTGGATTTATGGAGGGTTTTAAACTGATAGAACAGGTCTACGGTGAATGTAACGTCACGCCCCAACGAGCGGCGCAGCTTGCTGACCCCCTGCCACGTGCAATGGGCATGTCGCCAAATTCAGCTCCCACCAGCACAGCCAGGCTCTGGGAATTCAGTTGTTTATAAAAACTCACTGTTTGTAACTACGCTTCACGCTTTTACCAGGRTCATTGCACATTTAAATTGCCAGGGCCCAGCCTAACAGCCTGCCCGGGTGGTGGTCTTACAGGCGAGTCCCGGGAGGTCTGGCACTGGTGGTTCTCAGCTACGCTTCCCGTTAGCACAGCCCGAGCTGCAGCAGGGTCAGCCGTATCCGGAYGCTGTGTTTGTCAGAGAAGGAGCTAACCTGTTGCCACAAACTTGTTTATATTGGCTGTTAGATGGCAATTCTTTTGGGGCTCTGGGCTGGATTTTATCTGGTTGAAATGGAAAACTCTATACCAATATCCTTTCGTTTAGCTACCTGTAGTATTTTGCAGTAGAGAAGGCAAAGACACCAGCTCCTTGAATTAAATCAAATATTTTCCAGATTCTGCTCAAGAGCGGTGGTCTTTGCTTGGTTTCTCAGACTGCACAGGGTAACAAAAGGCGATTTGCTGGGGACCCCTAAGCCGCCGAGGGAGCTCAGAGAGGGACCTGGGCTGGTGCACGCGTGGCAGCACGTGGGTTCTCTTGGAAGCCTCTGTGGCTTCCACCTGTGGTGATTCTGGTGCTATCTGCTCCCTTACATGCTCGGGTTTTTCATTTTGCCAAGGTGGCAGACCCTGGGTTTTGCGGCAGCATGGGGTACGTGCAGTCAAAGCAGCGCGGGGAAGGACTCGCCTCTGCGATGCACTGGTCGCTGCCTGCTTTACGCTGGCTCAGCGGGGCAGAGAGCGATCAGGTGGGAAATCACAGCCTGCCCCGTGCTGGGTCGGCTGCACTGGGATGTACTTTTGGGAGGCTGCAGAGCTGCTTCATGTCTTCAAGGCCATAACCGCGGTCTAAGATGTTGGGATGGCATGTGGCAGGGGAGAAGATGGTCCTGCCTTCCTTTTCTGCTCCCCCAYGTTCATCTGTGCAGCTCCAGCCATACCTGGACAGGCTGTCTGCAATGCGCAAGGGTTTCACTGGAGAACAATGAGCATCCCTTGCTGCTGTGCCGAATCCTATTTCGGCAAATATCAACCACAGCAGCCACATGCCGCAAGATCATCACTCAGGCCAGTGGCAGTCTGCTGAAAAACAAAGGGTTCCTTAATAGTCGAGAGAGGAAGATAAGGCACTGCTGTGCTATTTAAAGCAGAGTATTTATGCCTGAATAAAGTTACTCCAATTTTGGAGCAGGATGTTTGCCTGGAAAGCTGGTATTTACATTCCACCCCAGGGACTGAAGCACCCTTGCACACTTTCATGTATCCTTTCTTCAAAGTCATATGCCTTACCTACAGCTTCATTACTGCCTACAATTACAACGTACAGCTCCCATCAATCGTTTTGTAGCTTTTTTTGATAAACAGTGGTGGCATGCACAGAGGCATATACAAGCTCAGTCTGTGCCTCATTACCCCACTCAAATAAAATGTTGTGCGCTTCGGGACAGCCCTGTGAGTTAGGAAAATGGTGTGTTTTACAGATGGGGAGTTGAGACAAAGAGCGGGTGAGCGCCTTGCCCGGGATCCCATGGGATGCTGGCAGCAGGGAGTTGTATTTCTGTCTAGTGCCCTAACCGCTGAACCATCCTGTCTCCTGCTTTCGGGCGAGAGTCTGAAAACGCCATTGATTAGAAAGTGCTGGTGAAGAAAGGTAGGACTGACTAGACTGTACTGGGAGACATGCAAAAATAAACAGAAGACAATAAACAGCGTGATGTAAATTAGCTTTGTAAAACTTCTTTCTGCTTTAATAATCCAAGATGCTATTTAGAACACACAGGCAAGGAGATGTCTGGTTTTTTAAAAAACAAGATATGATTTTAACCAGATAAAATCCCTTTAATTAGTCTGAAATTTTTGCTTATGTTTTATAACAATGTATTTCCATGTGCATGCCAGAAAGTCGGGGAAACATGGAAATCATTGACAGTTTGCAGCGTTCACTGCTGGGATACAGGAGATTATTTCAATGAAACCTAGATAAATTCTCTGCTTGTAGAAAACATTTGTTTGGTGGTCCCTTTCCTCTGCTTTGTCATCTTCCAATGCACACCTGTTTTGGGATGGAATAAATGAGCCCATGCTTGAGAATCAGGTTGTTTATATGATGCAATATTTAAATGAATTTTGTTTTTCATAAGTCTGGAAAAATAATTGTCATCTTGGTGGCACGGGTTACAATAACGAAGACCTCCTGTTATCACGGGTAAGCTTGGGCTGCTATGGAAAAACAGTTTTCTCCAAAATAGAGATGCATTTGCACTCAGTTGAACTGATGCGGGGACAAGGCTTCTCCTAAGGCTGCTCAGTACCAAGGTGGTCCTGAAGGGAAGTTTGGAGTCTACCGCCATGCAAGCGATGGGGATTATTAGTTGGAATAAAATCGCAAGACCTCTTTGTTCATGCCTGTCCCTGGGAGATGCACACGAATGGGTGATGAGGAGGCACTGGGCCCTCTCCTGCCCTGCCGAAGGTGTGGGGCACGGGAGCAGCTCGGCCCCTGCCGTGGGGCCGGGTTCGGGGTGAGCACATACTGGGGAAGGGAACGATCTTGCGTATTTTCCATTTAACTAACCACAGGCAGTTTGTTTTTAAGCCCTTCGGTTATTGCGCTGCGGTAGGTATGGGCTGCATCGCCGCGTACCTCCCATTGCCGCTTCCCCATCTGACACCCCGATGCCGTGGGGCTCTGGGGCCGAGAGCTCAGCCCTGGCCGGGGAACCATCTTGTGCCTGGCTTGGTGCAGGGCCGGGTTGAGGAGCTGCAGATGCTGAGAGCGCCTGCTTGCTCTTCCTGAAACCCTGCCTTTAATCTTGAAAGGCTGAAGGTATTTTCCCCCAGTCTCTGGTTGCCTCCATGAGGTGTCTGCTTGGCTCCAAGCTTGGCTGATACTCCTGGGGACGCCAGCTCCTTTCCAGCCCCAGCTTCTCCAAGAAGGGCGATGTGGCGTTGACCCCGAGCACTAATCACCCATCTCTAAATTGGTAGGATATTTTCCCGTCAGGTTTTTAAAGCTGCTGCGAGGTTTGGCAGCGATAGTTGGCAAGCTCAGGTGTCACCTCTAGCAATCAGACAATTTGTCGAGGTCTACGAGCTGCAGGAGCAGCGCAGTGAGAATGGGGGGTGATTCGCAGAACTCTGCCCAGGAAACCACGGTTTGGGATCCGTGCCTCTCGCCCCGCCGCCCAGCTCCCAGCCTGACGGCCCTGCCTTGGGCTGGCACCAAATGGGGAAGACAAAAGAAATATTATAGCAGAGAGACACCCACCTGCCCCCGCYGAGGCCCTGTGATGGGAACACAAAGCAATTTTATTTTCTTTCTGAATTTCTTTGCTGCCTTTGTTTCCAAGGTGAGAGCGGGTGGTTGCGCACACGAGCAGGCTTTTGGCCTCTGTTTTTCACAAAAATGCCTGTACAGCTGGGAAAAAGCCGGAGCATCACTTTGAGAAGGGATATTTTTTATTTGCACTTTTTCCACAGCCGTGCTGTCCGCTGCCAGGCCCGTGGTTCCACCAGAGGAACCTTAGCCGCCGAGGACACCCTTCGCCCTGGGGGGCTCCCCCTCCATCCCTGCGCGGGCACCCGTCCATCGCAGATGTCCCCGCGCCGGCTGCTCCCTCGGGAGAGCTCTGGGCCTCCCAGCTAACGCCAGGGAAGGAACCCCAGTGCGAAACAGGGGTATTGGCAGCTTCTGCTCTCAGGGGTATATGGTCTTGGAGGAGGTGGAACCTTGGCTTTCCAGTCACTTACTGGCCTGGGTAAGAGAAGAGCTGTGCAAATAAATGCAACGTATAATAAAAGTGAAAACTGTCAGAATTGGGTATTTCATACTCACTGTAAAACTGAAACCTGATTTTTTTTTGGGGGGGTGAAAAAATTCACTGGCTTTTTTTTTTTTTTTCCATTTAGAAATGAGTTATTTTCGAATAAAGAGATGAGGCTTTGTTTAGAAATGAGTAAAATTTGTCCTATCTTTAAGCAAAGGGGATTTGCAATGGGAATATCTCGGTTTGCGCAGTGATGTACGTGTGCGTGTTCCTGTGTGAGAACTCTGCTTGACAAAAGAGAAAACCGAAGCTGGGCAATGGTGTTTGCAGCATCACCCAAAAAGGGATGGTGAAGATGCTCCGCAGATAGGCTTGCCAGCTGTTTGCCAAGTCAGACAAGATATCCTTTTCTTTCTACACATTCTTAAATTGTGTTTTTGTAAATGTTTTTTTCTTTGGGCAATTGGGCAGCAGAAATACTCCATCGCTACAGGAATGCCGGCCACGCTTCCTTAGCATCCCATTCTGCTATTAGTAAATGAGCATGATTTACATTAGTGGTCTGAATTATCTGATTTGCTCTTCATTTGCAGTGTTCAACTTGACAGTGGCTCTTCTCCATTTGCTCTTGTATACCTGACTGCAGAGCCCTGGTCTGCAGTGCCCACACAGTCTGATCTATGGGGCTGCTGCTTTTGGACAGAGGAGAATGTTTCTGCTGGCTTAAGGAGGAGCTAAACAAAGCCCAAAGTCAGATATTAATACATGTTAACAGCCTTCTTATTTTTCAGAATTACCCACCGGATTTTTTATCTTTCCATCTTTGAAAGAATAGTACCTTTCCTGTACTTTTGCAAATCTCCTCACTCTTTCTGCAAGCCCTCTGTCCTTTCCAGCCATTCCCCTCTTCCCATCACAGCTGCAGCTTTATTTAATAGAAGAAAAAAAAAGTGGATTTGCTGTCTGCTCTGCGGTAATTATGGCGATCACTTTAGCTTTGCTCAGTGTTGCACTGCAGCAAGCTGAGAGCTAGCACAAGTCTAATAAACAGCAGGCCACAACACGCATATGGATTTTTCAAGAATCTGGGTATTGTAGGTTTTTTCAAGTTGGGCTCCTCCTCATGTTTTAGCTGGTGTTTTGGATGAGAGCGCTACAGTAACAAGATAACCAGCCAAATGTAAATGAGCCCTTAATTTTATTTGATCAGAGATGACAAAGACTATTAAATGCCAGGAAAAAGTTTCTCCTCTGCTACCCATTTATTGAAAAACTTGCATTTTCTCGAATGTATCATTTAGGTGATTAATACAAAATGAAAGACAAATCCAGAATCTTATAATGTGTCACACTTGTAGATGAAACAGGTAAGTGAACCTGTTCRTTCTCGCACAACTCTGACTTCAAGAAAGTGGCTAAGGAGCCTTTCGCAGGCATAAACCACCCCAAACACACAAGTGTTTGCACAGGAAGCAAACCAAGGTAACCAGTTACAATCCAATTCCTGCTTATCAGCGCTGGTGCTTATAGATTTTATGGATTATCTGTAACCACCCATTTTTACTGAATTCAGCATTATTTAATGGACTGCCAGAATGCTGCTGAAATGTTGCTTTGAATGTGCTGTAAACCAATAGCTTGAAACAGAAACGTGTGGTGCAAAAGCAGCACAAGGGCAGTATCCAGGCAGGTCAACAGCAATAGCTCCTGGACGTGGGCTCCTCCTGTGCTGGGGACACGGGGCAGAGCAGTTTAAGTTGTCCCATGGAAGGTTGTCAGCTCCATTTGGGAATGACGGGTGAATCCCACGGCCCAGATTATGCTCGATCTCAGCCTGCAGGTACCAGAGGTGCAGGGGAGCAGGTACAGGATAAATGGAGTTTATCTACTTCTGATGTGGGCCCTACAGAAATAGCTCATTTCACGCTTACACCAAGCAGGTGTATTCACTCACTTTTCTATTTCTTACTAAACCACCGCCTCCTGGTGCTCTTAACCATAACACTGCCTAAATTAATTCCCATTCTTTACAAACAAGAAGTGCTAACTATTTATTTCCAAACAACATTTTCAGTTCACAGTGGCCTTGGATTGGAGATGGGGTTCTCTCCTGGGTGGTTTAATTTCTCTGGGCACTGTCACCATCTAGTGGCATCTCGCTACTGGTTTGCAGGGGCAACTGGTGCATTACCCTCCCGTGGGGTTTGCCCCATGGTCACTCATTTCTCCCGCTTACCAATACTGGCTTTACCAATTTGCAAGTTAAAAGCCTGCAGGTGCRATGGCAGCTTTATCTACCAGATTTTCCCCTCTGCCCCTGCTAGGGAGCAGCTCTGCCTGGTTGAACGAGGAGGATTTCCATGGTAAGGTGTCTTTGGCAGACTGGAGGGTTGTGTTTAAAGGTGTTTGAGTGCGGGAGGAAAAGCTTGTGGGAGAGTTTTCTGCTCTTGAACACTCAGACTATTGCAAAGTGGGAATGCAGAGAGTTATGACCAGCCAAAATAATCTCTGGCAATAACACAGGAGGGATGGGTGTGGGTTAATCATACAGCCATGATTATGTTATTTAGTGGTTTGCTTCAGCTCACGAAGGAAATGTGCAGTGAAGACACCCCCTGCTTACTGCTCTGGTCTCTGTGCCATCCCCTCCGGCGTGAAACATTCACTTCTCATGATCAAAGCCCAGCTCTCACTTTCCTGTCTAATGCTCAAAAATTTGAGATGAGCAATGCTGTGTGTTTATCCTGGATTTCTTCCCCCCTTACCATCGCCTTGACAGCCCTTAGTGGGTTTCTGTGACGTCCCATGGGTGGGTGATGTGTTCACGGCTGCTCCGGTGCAAGAGCTGGAGGGTGACACCGCTTGTTGTGTGGTGGTGCCTCGATTTTACAGGGGTTGTTTCCACACAGGAAAGCAAGCAACGGACCCATAAATCAAAGCAGTAATTTCCCCTTGCCAAGGCTGAGAAGGGACAATAAGCAGGACGAGGGCTGTGGCACTCCGCCTGGTATTGTGGGTTTCTCAGAAATGATTTTCAGCCCTATAGATCCCACTCGCTTTACAGAATAATGCGACTTTTAGGCGTTTCTTCCCCATGTGCAGCTTTGGTTTGAGTTTTCTTTGGTTGTGAGTCACTGGTGGCCCGCAGCGTGCGTATTAACAAGGAATACGGCGATCAGCTCTGTTGCAAAAGCAAAGCCTTGCCTGGTCGATCCAGCTCGCTCTGCCTTTCCCACAGACACCGTGCAAAGCCCCAGGGAACCGAGCTGCTTGCAAGGTGCTCTCTTGCTCGCTTAAGAGAGGAAGGAGTCATAAAAATAGTGAGGAAAAAGGCAAAATTGGACTCTCCAATATGGTCTGTGTAGCTGGCAGCCTCCGCTCCCTCAGAGCCCCCCGCGGGACCCCCCGCAGCCACCCTTGCTCTGCACCGGCTCTGGCTGCGCACCCTTGGGTGCGTAGCTCGGTGTAGGAGAGACCTTCAGAAAATAGAAAGGCACACGGGCTTAACTCTGCAACTTCTCCTACTGCCAACCTCTGTCCGTGCAGCTGAAGGACTGAAAGGTCTCAGCTCCAGGAAGGCAAAAGGCGATGCGGTCAGGTCACCTTCTCATCCCTGCATGAAATACCGTCAAGGGACCCGTGTGCTGCTCTGGTCCGGCTTAAAACAGCCTTGCGACCTCAAATAACGCCACTGCTCGTGTCTCATCCATAACATTGAAAACTTCATGTGGTTTTTCAGTTTTCTATTTTTAAATTTAAAAGATACCTTCCCCTATCCATCTGCCTCTCCAGTTAGCAAGTGCCCTGTGAGCAGGGGAGAGAGAGCAAACAAGGAGCTATTCTAAGAAAAATGAAGGTAACCACATCTGAAAACACAAGAGCATAACCCTCACAAAGAACAGAAAATGAAAATGACTGCTTTTAGACCAATTAAGCTAACTGCTGGGGTTTTTTTGTGTTTTCTTAAATGTCTTTAATTTATCGTTATTCCTGGCTGGAGTTTGAAGCTAATGAAGCATAGTGAAATGGCAAACAGATAGCTTCCTTGAGATACCTGCTAGCTCCTTCTATGATAATTTGATACAAACTACTGAAAGAGTTGTATGAGTTCTGGTCAAAATTTGGATTAAGTTGTAAGAGCTAAGCTATTATGAATTTTATGCTCTACTATATATATGACTTATAGGACAGAGAGCTGGAACCTGTGATTTATTTTTTTTTTTTTTTATTAAATGTGATTACAGTAGCATACATCTTTCTATGGAGCAGCCATACATTTCTGGCATTAGCATATTTTTAAGGGTGGGGGGAAAAGGAAAGAAATTAATAAAATTGTTACTGAGGAAGGTAAATGATTCTGTAAAGATCTTTCACATGGGAGCATTACTGGTGTCTCCCTGGAGCCAGGGTTGGGTAAGTAGTTAGAAGTTAGTCTTGAGAATGGCCCAAAACACTAAATAGCAGTTCTTTTCCCCGGGATATATGTAGAGTCTCTCTTCAGCCAGAGTGGGACGTATGCAAATACGAGAAAATTTTTGGCCTCAACTAACTTTACATTGTGCTGTCAACACTGAGGCTTTGCAGCACGTTGGTGGAACTACAACCCGTGGAACTCGGCGGTAAAGCTGTCGGCTTCACCGGGGTCGCCTCCTGTCTCCTTTCCTCCCCCGGGGAAGGCGCTGTGCATCAGCGTGGGGAGGGGACGGGACGGGACCTGCGCTCGGGCAGCGAGTGCACGTGGACCTTGAAAACGGAGGAGGGTCTTCTTTATTACGTTGCCATGGTATTTGGGAGGAATGTGTGTCTTAATGGCATTGATAGCACATTCATATTTATTCACCTCGAAATCTCAGCTTCAAAGGAAGAACTCACCGTTTGTTTTCCCTTTATTGACGCACTTTAAAAAAAGAAAGTGACTGTATTCAGGAAACTTACTTTTGGGGTATTGCCAATTAAAATATTTAGCAAGCTCAGTCCTGATCTAAGAGGCAGCAAATGGAGGTCAGTTTATCTACATGTATGATCCTCAGCGCTGTGGGCATCGGGGCATGGAAGGGGAAATCATGCTCACCAAGCAGTCGAGGAGTATTAATCCTCCATTGCAGCTTTGTTCCTGTAAGGTCCAAATCTACTTACAGGTTGCCTTAAATACCTAAATAGCTCCTAATCGGCTAAAATCAGATACCTACCCCTTGCACCGTTCCTCACTGAAAGCCAAGTGCCAACAGGGGTTGGTGGGGCTCTCTGGACCCAGGCAGGAGAGGTTCCCTCACACAGCAGAGGATGCTTAAAGCCAAAATGTAATTAACTTATTGGTATTTGACCAGGATGCTGTGGTCAACTCTTGTGAGAGGTCATGAGGTCTCCACTGACCACAGGAACTTGGTTTTGCATCTCATGGCAGGTATGGTAAACCTTCAGTTAATGTCTCTGTGTAATGTGTCAGGCTTTGATCTCTCTCTGTAGCAATCCTTTACACCCAGCATAATAAACCACGTCTAGTGCATGGGGAAAAATCCACTTACCTTTTCTGCTGACTTCGTCCAAAAGATGAATTGGACACCTACTCTGATACTTGCTTCCAAGCTTCTGATTCTTCTCGCTGGTGTGTTTTGAATTCATCTATAGAGAAACAATGACTTACATTTCACCCTCCCTCCCCATAAGAAAAGCAAAGCGAAGGGGGTATAATATTTTACACAGGTGTTCTGTAGAATCTGATTTTATATCTTTTGTGAAAGGAAGTTTGGGGCTTTGGCTTGGTTTCAGTTGACATCTTATTACCGCAGAGCTGCGGTACATCTCCTGGAGAGCTGGAGCACAAAGGGCTCGGTTAGGACTTGCACAAATGGGTAATGGACATAAACCCATTAAATGCAAGTTCTGACAGCGTGGGTCAAACTCTTATGTGTCAGTCTTTGGGTTCCTCCTTTCTCATTCTCCTAATTGGGCTCGTTTTCTGTTTAAAAATAATTGGCAGAATTTTATGATGTGAAAACAAAAATAAGGCAACTGCTGCTGAGATCTGTGAAGGCAAAACGTTTTCATGTGCTTTGGAGTTCAGGTAGCAAACCCTTCTGTCAAAAGATGAGCTAAGAGATGTGTTTTGTCGTGACCTGCTTTCGGCTGGCAGTTGGGAGTACCGGGGGCTGCTTTCTGCGACTGGGTGACAGAAATCTGACTTTTCAGTTTGGATCATGTAAAACAAGGTGTGTAGTGATGCCCTGTGGATCAGTCAGGACCAAGCAAAAAAACAAACAAAAAAACCCAAAGGGAAAACCCCCAATCTACTCTCCCCCTTGAWCTCTGAAAACTCAAAAAATAAGGAAAATCAGTCAAAACTTCTTCCTTCTCATATTTTAGAGAGTTTTCTTGCCACAGTGCTTGTGAAAGGAAAAAAGATTCCATTGTCCCCCAATACTTGGATTTTCATACTGACCAAATCCCTGCTCGTCAATTAAGCCGCCGTCCAGCTTTTTGCCAAATGTTTGTTTAAAAATAATCTGCATGGACTTGATCTCTTTTAAAGAAGACTTCCCAGCAATTTACTGGGAAATGAAAAAAGAGGGGAGGGAGGAAAGAAAGTGGGCTGCTTGGACTGCAGCAATCCTGGATGGGATCACCACCTGGGCCGCTGCAAGACTGGGCACAGATTTGCGGTGCTTGGTCCTGCGCTGGGGCAGGGCTCGGGCATGTCTGTGCCGGACATCCAAGCGTGTCTGAAAACGGGCAGCTGTCTCCTGGCTCTTGTTCTTGCTCCAAGGAAGGAGCAAGCTGTGCTGCAGCCACGCGTGGTCTGGTGCATGGTCCAGCGTGCCCTGTGGTGTGGTGCCACAGCCAGGAGATGCATCCCCTGGCTCGCAGACCCCCTGCCTGCTCTCCTCCCTGTCTCTGGGAGGAGGCACAGGCAGGAGCCTAATTCAGGTCCTATCAATCTTCTGCAAGGTATTCCTTATTCTACACTTTCCACTAAATCAGTTCTGGGAATGATTTATTTCTGTGCGCTTCTGAGCAATTTATGGGTATCTTTGGATTGTAAATCCATGTTGTTTCCCACTGGACGCATATGTTGCATGACACACTTCTTCTCCCTCTTTAGGAGTAGGTATTTCTAGGTTTCAGCATCTGGTATAAAGTTCAGTGTGATGAGCTGAAAATGTGCATTTTGCTCTTATCCTGAAATATGGGATTACTATTTGCTGTCTCGGTGACTATTCCCAGTGGTGGATTTATACATTTAGGCTTGGCATTTCATGGGGACTTAATGGGGTGAGCTCCCCATAATGGAAATATTCCTTTTACGCATCCCTCCTAGAATGAGTCCAAGGGATAAGGCTGAGTAATTCCTTGAGGGTCCTCTAAAAACTCTAGCCAAAATATTTGGATTAAGCCAGCACAAATGGCTGTGAGACTGGTGGAAGGTAATTAGGTTAGAGATGGAAATAGCAATTCACAGTTTGGAGGAAGAGGGGAAATAGTCACCAGTTATTCCCCAGGCTGGCCTAGGTGATGCATTGGACATGCCTTAGCAATTAGTGTTGGTCGTCTTTTTTTTTTTTTTTTTTTTTTNTTTTTTTTTTTTTTTTTTTTTGTCAGAGTGAAATTTGCTACTTTGCCGAAGTCCTGAGCAATAGCCTTTTCTTTTCACAGTTTAAGGGGGATTTAAGTGAAATGCAGACCTTGCACTGACTCTGTCCGACAGTGAATTTCACTCCAAGTGAGCAGAGGGAACTGCTAGAGAGCCCTTATAGCTAAAGATCTATATCATGTGAAAAGAGGCATCCAGAGACTTCGGCTGCTCCTAAAGTACAGTTCAAACCCCCAAGAGTCCCTCTGACATCCAAGTATTGGGGGGAATTGTAGAATTTAATATGACTACAAAGGTTCTGCTGGCTTTATAACCATCACATGAATAAGGATCATTCAGTCCTATACAATTCTACAGGATGCGTCAGGAGAGAATATAAACAAAACTCCATGTTTTTGCAGCACTTTATATAAAGCCTTGTAATGTTTTTATAGCTCTGCACTGCTTTCATCCCCATTGCATGAGGGTTTCTTACAACCAGTGTTCTGGCAGTGAGGAGCTGAATGGCTGATGCCTGAGTTTATGGAGTTATTACCCCTCTGTCTGCATCCTGTTGGAGTTGCCCATGAATTTGCACTCTCTTCTCAGATCTCAGATGCTGGAGGCACTGCAATGGCTCCTGTCGCACAGAGTGATGAATTCTTAGCCGAGAAAGAGGAGAAAAGCTTGTAGAATATTTTGTCAGGTCTAGATCCAACTTCAAACTGCAGTAGCTTTGACGATGGCTTGGCACTGCTCGTGCTCTGCATAGATATGTCAACTGCCAGATCTGTTTTTATCATATGAGGAAACAAACTGTTTAATGAATGAAACCAGATGCGCAAGATTGCGCTGAAAGACCTACAGTCACTTCGTAAAGAACTCAAGCCAGAAACCTTGGAAAAGGCACATAAAAACATTCATGGAATTTATTCTTGGCAATTAAAGGTAAATATGCATTATGCAGATATTATCTTTTAACTGCACTATACCCATTCCTTGCTTTTCCACACAATCTGTGTGGTGTAGGACTCCAGCATGGTCTATCTGTTCCTCATCATCCTGTGTAACTCATCGTGGGAGACTGGCCGGGAATAGGGCTGGGGGTGGTTCCCTGGATGTTTTCTTCACAGAATGGAAAGATCCAGAAACACAAGCAGYTGTGAGAAGAGCAAGTCTTCAGATACTAGGTAGAGCAAATGCGAGTTAATTCTTGAAATGAACCAGGCTGATATAAAAGCTTGCACAAACAGCTGGTTTGTTTGGACAATTCCCATTGACCTGAGTGGTTTCTCCAACAGGACCCACATGGATTAGTCAGTATAGACTGCCTGTCATGCGCCATGCAACCAGCATGTGTTGCAACATGTTATTCCATGAAACAAGCTAGTTAAAACTTCCTGAGAGCTACTGAAACGCAACTCAAGTGAAAAATAAAATGCCTTGTTAAAACTGATTGAATCGGAAGATATCTTGCAACTTGACTGTACGGCCCAAATCACTTTAAATTTTTTTGATACTCATTTTGTTAATACCAATCAGATGAGAACCCCATTGTAACTTGGGTGAGAGACTGTGGTGTTTGTGTTTTTTTTCTTTTTTAATACCCAAAGTTAATGATTAACTCTTCCCCAAGAGTCTTATTTTCACCTTAATATAGGCAGTAACTGCTATTAGAATATACTGCGGTGATGGACTTGACTGTTAGCCAAGGCGCGGTGCCACCAGCCCAGGTTAGCAAATAGGCAGCAATGACATCTGGGACGGAGGTAGGATGGGTGAACACGGCCAATGCCGTTCCCATGACACGTGGGGACCAGCACAATAAATGGGAGAGCCAGAATTTTCCAGGTGAATCTGAAATGAAATTAAATCATTTGTGTTTGCTTTAATATAGGGATGTCTGATATTATCTGTCTACAGCATTAGTCTGTGCTGCTGCCTTTGAAGCTAATAATTGGCATTAGGGTGGTGTGTTAGTTTCCATGTTAGGCATGATTTTGGAATGAATCTCAGTTATCCAGACAAATGGGCATTTTCATGGTATTACCCACTACCACATGATGTTACATATTCCTCATCAGTGGCTGTGTTCAGGTTTGGGCATCACTGGGGTTTGGGGTTTTTCCTTAGCTAATTAAGAGTTGTGAGAAGGGCAAAAATATTTGGGGTGTTGGAGAAGAAAGGTTAAACCAGCAAAACATGGCAAGCTTAGCCAAGCTATGCTTAAGGTGGTCATGGCTTGTGATGTTGAAGGGGTTCAGCATTGGGGATGCCACCATTCATTAGTGCGGTGTGTGGAGCTGCAGTTAAGGGTGGGGAGAAGCAAAATGCTGATGAAATATCAGGATGTGCCCTTGGAAATGAGATCTTTAAAGCCCGGGTTAGTCCCTTGAAAACTACATTGCTACAAATCTCAGGGAGGTTTGGTAGAGAGCGATCCCAGTGGGAGAAAGGCAGGCTGGAGGAGTCCAGGAGCTCTTCACAGGCTTTGGTTCTTTGGTTTTGGGTGTAACTGTTGACTCCATCGCAATGGGCTTACATTAGGTATGAGTTGGATCTGGTTTGTGCAATGGCTTGAGTTTTTTGGATTACGAGTTCTTAGATGATGGCCACAAAGGAATTTTAATTAGGAAAGTAAGAAAGGTTCTGCTGGGAGACGGGCAAACCACGATAATTATTGGCAGTGAGAAAGTCAGCAAAGCAAGTAATCAGGGAATTTATAGAGATCTTATTGAGAATTACCTAAATGTAATTTTTAAGGATACCCATGAAAGAATCTTTCATAAGGAAAATGACTTAAAATGACAGTGATGTCCACTCATATGCTTTATCCAGTGTTCAGCTGTACTTACAAGCTTTAATGAACACACAGATGAGGATCAAGCTAGCTGTGTGGCCACTGAACATGTAATCACCACAAGTGTCAGGATCTCTGGAAGAACCCACCAGGGGATGCCGATTCTGCGCTGGTGTCCGTGGAAGCTCCCAGGCTCTGGCAAGGTGATCACGATGCACAAGAAAGCTTAACTGTCTCGCTGGGCAACAGATCCAAAATCCTTTCACAAATGAGGCAAACTGCACAGTTTAAAAACAATTCTGTAGGAGTCTGTAATTCCAAATGCATCTCTCTTGAAACGGAATATTGAGACATCAAAATAAAATGACCCTTTACATTTCCTTTAGGAAATAGTGGGTAGCTTTGCTCTCCTCTCCAAGATCCTGAATACCAAGTAACCTGGCAAGGAGATCATCACCACGCCAGCATAACACATCCCTTGCACTGTACTTTGAGTTTAAACTAACATGACCAACTTCACATGAAAATGCTCTTGGAGTAGCAAACTGCTTGCTCGGCTAAATCCAGCCTCCTACTTCTGTCTGCAAAAACAGAGCTGCACAAATTCTCCTCTGCCACTTCTGTATATGAAAGTAGGGTCCAAAAGTATCAGTCTGCTATTGACAAAGCTTTAACTTTTCTTCATAGGTGGTCAGTTGATGGGATAGGCAGAATTGCCATGTATGCAGTTAAAGGCTGGTATGAATACAGGATGCCTTTACTGGACAGGGAACGACACCCACTGCTTGACCTAGAAGACATGCCTGGGCTGAGCAATATGCACACCTACGGTCTTCTCATGGGAATAGTTCTTCCATCGTAAATAAGGGCACTTCATGGCTTTTGTGGTATCACGTGTTTCCATCTTGTGGAAGTATCTCAGTAGAACCATCTAAAAAGGTCATACCCTTCTTGTTCCAAATACCCTCCTCTGGCCCTGGCTGAGCTTTGAGTAAGACTGAGTAGTGGAAATGGGTTGCACTTCTCAGGTGTATTCAGAAGATCAAATCTGATTTTCTTAGACTCTGTGACCTTGTTCTGCTCCCTGCTAAGGTTACCTCTCTGTGTATCAGCAAATGGGGCTGCTACCGAAGGCATAGGAGATTTGTGTCTGTAAGAACAAAATCAGTATTTGCAGCAGATGTCTTCCCAAGAGGATCCTGGCTCTGACACAGGCACTGCACAGCCTCACGTTAACTGCTCGGGGCCAGACTGCCGAGGTATTTAAGTGTTGGTCACCTTTGAAAGGCTGCTCTTTAACCTCTTGATCTTGTATTCATAATGAAACGGGAGGGGTAGCAGGAACTTGCACTTTCTCATGTGGATTTTACTAATTAGTCCAAGTGCTTCTATAACACATATGGATATTTAAGGCCATGCACACCATTAATGCAAACTGCTTACTTGTAACGGAGTAAACAGCATTGGACAGACCACAGTGCTAACACCAGCAGACTCCTGACTTGGGAGACTGTAAAAGGTTGCTCGCTGTGCCCAATGCATGTGGGAAGTAGGTTTTGCAATGGTGCAACCGTATATTTTACTGATGTCCAGTGGTTGACAAAAGCCGCAGTGGTAGGTGATCACAACAGGCAGCCTCCCACGCTGCTGCTGCTCGGAGGAGTATCGGATACCCATGTCTATTACTCGGAGCTGCAAAGCCTTGCTCCTCCCTGGCTGTCGCGTGCATGTCTGGGACCGAGAGGCAAAGGGGCAGCCCAGGAGGTGGTGTTGGGGTTGGTACTTGGTGACACCCTTGGACATGAACCATGGAGCCCTGGCTTTGTCCAGGGCAGAGACCTGATGAAACAGGATTCTTCTCCCATTGATGTATGCTGCAAAGGTCAAAACGAAGCAAGTCCCTTTGTAGCGGTGGCTGGTCTTTCGCTCTGTACCTCTTCCCATCTGAGACTGTCAAACACACTGAGGAATTGAACCACTCGGCCCTTGTAAGCGCCCTGCCGGTAGGTGCTGCCTGTAGAAATATGGTAAATAGCTTACCAGAAGTCATACTATGARCTGGTAGCTCTCGACATTTATTACGAAGCGCATGACGCATCAGAAAAGGGCAACGGGACCTACACCTTTTCRATGCAGAAAGCAGGTGATGCAGTGACTATGTCCTAGCTGGTGAACGTGTGCTGAGTACCACAAGCAGACCCTGGCAGCGCCAGCCTCGGCATGAAACCCGGTGGAAGCTTTTCTTATAACAGCAATTATGTGCAATGGATTTGGGAGGTCTGGTTTCAGTTCAAGCCCACATACCCACAGCCAGGAGTACTCTGACTGATGCAAGATATAGATGCAGGCTGGCAAGAGATGAGGGGGATGAAAGAAGGTTTTTAAAAAAAAAAAAAAAAAAAAAAAAAAAGGAGCTCTTGTCATCTTCCTGTTAGACACGTGTTCTGAGTCAGGTGAAGCAGCTGTAGCCTGATACACAACCACACTTCTGTAAAGACTGCAGTTGTGTCCAGCTCTGCTTAAATATTTCTTGATCAAATCAAATGGAAACAGCTCATTAGCTCCTAAARGCCTGCAAAGACCACGTACCATTTAAGTTTCAGTTAAAATCTCCAATCTGACTAAGGTAGTATAAAGGAGCCTCAGCAATTCATGAACTATTTTAACGGGAGAAGGGGATTTGCTGCATAAATAAGGTATGTGGTAGATGTCACAGACTGAAAACATTGATCTGTGAGGCTTTTCTCTATATCATTAGAGATTGTATTAGTTAAGCACAGAAAAAGAGAAAACTCCTTTAAGTAGTTAATTTGAATATACAGAAGCAAAAGGAAGAGTAGGAGGAAGATGTAGGTCAAGTGCTTCAGGAAGATGCCAGGCGAATGTTCAAAGAACCGCCAGATTGGTTTTTACCCGTGTCAGTAGCAGCTGCATGCACTTCAGCTGTTGGTATGGAATTCATTTTGCTCCCATTAGAGGGGGAAGAAAAAAAAAAAAAGGGAAATAAGTAACACTCTGTGCTGCTGTGCAATAGGGGGGCACCTTGCTACAGCTCGTTGGTCCCTGTTCAGGAGCCCCGCTCCGTGAAGCGTCATACTCGTAACCCGGGCTGCGCTGCCGTCAGCGCCGTCCTCCCAAGCTGTCTCCGTCACAGCCCGGCTCGACCGATCGTTGTTCCTGCTCGTAAGAGCATAAATAGCTGAGGCCAGCAAAGAGTCAGATGGAGAAATTGCTTTCGCTTCCTCTTTAGTATGGTGAAGGAGTAGGATTTTATGATTGATTTCCCTGATTTCAGAGGTACTAGAGGGTGTTTGTGAGTCTGTATGAGACGAGGGAAATTTGGGAGGCTGGGCAAAATCTGCTGCTAAGTCACTTTTTTCTGAAAGACTGAACAAAAGGGCCTTTAAATCTTGTGGGACCATCAGACTGACCAAGAAAAAACCATCTCAACTATAATGGCAAGGGTACGGGCAAGCAGTGCTTCAGCTTTGCTGTTTGACCTCCTCCAGCCCCGCCGGCACCAGCTGCTTGCTTTGTCACAGAATAGGGATTTGGATCCAGTTTAATCACACTTGGGCCATGCCTCTGCCACCCAGCTCACGTGGTTTGGGCTGGCAGGCTTAGCCTAAGGAAAGCTTCACCAATGCAACGATTTTATTTGGGGGCTGGAGAGACCTGGTGTTCGTAAGGGAACTCTGCGCAGAYGCTGCTGCCTTTTGTGAAGAAACCCACTGAACAGCCATCATTAAAATRAATTATTTTTGCTTAGTCTGACTTCTAAAAAAAACAAAACCCAACCAAACAAACCCCAAACAAACAAACAAACAAAACAAAAAACCAAAACCCAACCAAAACAAACCCCCAAACCAAAAAAACCCCAACTCCTTGCCATAAAGCTAAAAGCTTTTAACCTCTTTGTTTTAATATGACACCGTTCCTGAAAATGGTTGCAAATGTGACTTTTGCACAAGCCTGTCATACGACGCAGCACGCTGCAATAGCCGCTTCCACCGTGCGTTCCTTGCCCACATAAAGAGTAGACGATCCTTCTTTCAAGAATGGGAAAAACCTTGCGTTATTTCTCCTGCGACCTACTTGGGTCTGAGAGGCTCCATGCAGAGCAGTGCTCTGCACCTTCGCTTTGATGCTCTGCTGGTCGTACGGCTTGTAGAAGTTTTGGGGCATTTTTGGGTGGTTCTTGCCAGCCCTTCAGCTGTTTGGTCTCGGCCTGGGCTGTGCTCATGGCACAATCTCTGGCTTAGAGACTGCTGAGTGCGGGCAGAGGTGCGAAGGGTCAGGGCAGGGGATGTGGCAGAGCCAGCCCCATGGCTCAAGGCTTTGAGCTGGACGGGAAGGACAGTGGGATGGGAGGAAGAGGGTGACCTGCGAATCACTGAGCTGCTCCACAAGAGCTCGTTTAGGCCAAAGGAACTAAAAGAAAGAGAAAGGAAGACCTAAACTAGGTCAAACTTGGCTTCAAAGAACCACCAAATGTTAATGCCTTGTGTGTGATCTGCGCTGGGAAAGTTCACAACCCGTTTCCACTTTGGGGTTCAAACGGTAACGTACGTGCACTGCACATGTTCACGGCCAAGCCGCTGCTGCAGATGATCTGCGAGAGCCTGTGAACAGCGTACCTTCCAGGAAGGCTAGGGCATGAAGGCTGGTGTTGGCGCCCATCTCCAAAATCAGTCTCAGAAGGTGCCCTTTGCACAGTAATATTAAGAAAAAAGAAAAGTGAATTTAGTCTTTCTTCTCCCTGGTTCCCCTGCAGACTCAAACAAGGAAGAGTTTGCAACCTGGGAAATGCCATCCATGGCTTTGAAAGTGATGAATGTGAGTTTTACTCTTTGGGGAATTTCTAACTTGTCATCTCTGGATTATGAGGTTAAACTCAGAGCAGCTACAGGGATACCCATCAAATGTGAGTAGCTGGCAGTGCAAATCTTATTGGTCCTAAAATGGGAATGAATTAATTTCTTTAACTCATGCTTCCATCCACCGAGAACTCATTGAAGGAGAGCTATGACAACCGATCTCCCCAAGGGATGCCGGAAAGCTAAAACCAAGTGATGTTTTCTCTCCAGAGCGTAAGCAGCTGTTAATTGGCAGGATATATGGTGCTGGCCATAATTTTTGAGGGCTTTACTCATTTTTTATGGCTGCATTTAATCACATTCCTGCACTTCATAGTTCAAATCTTCTTGCTGAAGTCCTGAAATTGATTTAAAAGGGGACAAGACCTAATAAAATCTGGTGACATAAAAGTATCAGCTGGTAATCACAAGTTCTGGGAGTCATTCTTGCTTCATCCCATTTCACATTCCAGTGGAGGTCTGGTTTTGTCCACTTTGAAGCATTTTCTATAACCTGGCAATAAAGGCAGACTAAGATTTTGTCTCTGCTGTGGTGGAAACCAGGGAGGGGACTGCTGGAGCTGCAGAGGGCAGCTCTGAACTCAGTGGAGGAAAAAGGGAACAGGCAGCAGCTCCGCTGGAGCTGAATCTCTATAGAAACGTGGCCTGTAGTTGAAGATATTCAAGCAATACTTCACTCTACAAGCGGTGGGTGTTTGTGGATGTGGAGCCAGTCAGGCCGTGTCAGGTTGTAACGCATTCGACATATTTAAAACCTTGCAGTTAACTCAGAGTGATGCTGAATGTACCCTGCAGTAGAGCTGCTTGAGGAACACCAGCCACCCCTGGACACGAGCAGCACGATTTCATTGGAGTGCACAAAATGAAAGAGAAACTATCTCTGAGTTTGTGAGCAGCCTGCCAAAACCTCCCCAACCTTGCAGTTTTACAGGGACTCCAAGCTCTCCACCAGGAGATGAGATTTTTGCAAGAGAAGACACCTGAGGCAGAAGAGAGCAAGGCTCCTGAAGTCCAAGCCAAGCGACGTCCCCTGTTGCTGCACCAAGTGGGCGATTGTCAGAGCTGGAGTAACCTCAGATGGAAAGAGGAAAGGTGTGATCCCAGCCTGGGTGAAGGAACCCAGCCTGGGCCAGGAGGATGGAGACAGCCAGGCTTTTCAGAGAGGGGAGAGACACCATCGCAGCAGAGATAGAGGGACTATCAAAATATGAATGCAAATGGGGTATTTATGGCTTTCAGGTTGGCAAGTGATGAGCACCTTAATGTCTTGCCAGAAATAATGCTCTTAATGTTAAAAGAAAAGCTGCAGGCCATGAAAAGTGAGCAAGAATAATTCAGGGCTTTCAGGGATAAACTTAAAGAAATATGAGAGTAGGTGTATAGGGAAATGAGAGATAACATCTTCAGTTGTTTCAGGGAAAAGGGCAATCATTTGGGGGTTGAAAGTGAGTTGAACTATTAATCTTATTACTGAAGAAGCAGGGGATTAAATGGTTTAGGAAGAATCTGGGGGTGTATTCCAGGTCCTATGGAAGGTCTCAGCAAACTGCAGAATTTGAAACAGCCAAGGGAAAAGTCGGGTCACATCCCTGAGAGCCAACCCCTCGAGGTGGCTGAAGACACGTGTGAGAGAGCAGCTTTCCTCCTTAGGAGGCAAAAATTGAGTACTGCCTGCAGTGAAAGTCTTTGGGAAGGAAAATGTTGATCCATTCTTCCCCTGTGTCTTGTGCTTTGAAAAGGTATTTCTTGGAATAGTAGGTGGGCTACAACAATCCTGCGTGAGATGTAATTGCCTCCACGAAGGATGAAAATATCCTGCAATAAAGGAGGGTAAATGGGAGCACGAAAGACAGAGTGGTTATAGGTAAATATAGAAACTTGTTTGGACAGATTGGACACAGACAAAGTGCTTGTGTCACAGCTTTAATGAGTTTTCAGGATTAGAGGAGCCCAGGGCTGCAGCCCGGTCCCTGGGCTCTCGGCACAGTATGGCTGGCACTCTGCCCCACCGGCACAGCTTTACCAGCCTGGCCATGGATTCGGGTCTGAGCAAACCTCCCAAGGTGGCAGCCGGATTCGCACCCCTCTAATATCCACCCCAAAACGCATCGGAGCCCGCTCTCTGCCCTGACCTTCTTGGCTTGTTTTTCCTGCTGTTAGCTGCTCTGGAGCATGCTGCTCGCCCCATTGATTTTTAATAAGCTCTTGAGGAAGCGCTTCTTCGCCAGCACTTAGCAACCAGTGCCGTGGTTCTCCATCCCTCGCTGCCGCTGCATAAAATGGTCTTGAGCCCACCAGCTCCGCGGCATCTCCCTGCCCATCTCCTCCCCAACCCAGATGGGAAACTCTGCACAACTCATTCTGAGTGACAAATGCAGCAGTAAGCGTATTGGCACAGGATATTTCCCTTTTTTTTCTTTAATGGTTATTCCCACATCCTCCTTCAGCCTGTGCCCTTCGAACCCACTTCCAGTAATTAAAATGGTAATCCCAATGTCTGCCGTTCGTTTGCTGCCTTTSTTACTTTGCCCTTATAAATCCTACGCAACCCCAAGGCTTTGATCTGCGTGTACGCTCTTCCCCTGGCTAATGGTCCCAGAACATCTTCGATTAACATATTTTTTTAAAAATCTTGGTTTTTCTTCAGATTTAAGCATTGGTGCCTTCCGTGCTATTTAGTTCTTAGTTATTCTAGTTATAGAATAGTTATATTATTTAGTTCTTAGCTATTTAGTTATTCTAGTTTTGCCAGGTATATTTTTTTGTACACTTGCATGAAAAAGCGTATGGATTTGAACACAAGCCTTGCTACTATGTTTGGGAAATTTGGTTTTGGGGTTTTTTTTGGATCTGGATTCATATCACTCCTGAGCCTGTGCACGGAGGGGGCTGCACCGGCAGCCTGGGGCTGTCAGGGCTAACTGTGCCAGGGAAGTGCCGTGTGCCTGCCCAGCCTCGCCGGCGGCCATCCTCATGGCTACGGGCCTTCAAACCCTCCTGAGTATTTTTGGTCCTGCTCGGATAACTCCTGATATACGAAATATCAGCATCACTAGATGGCACATGTGAGCTGTTCTTGTCTGACTTGCACAGGACAAGCCAGGCAGTGAGGTTTCTTCCCTCAACGTTATTTTTTGTACTTCTGTGGCTGCTTCTGCCAGCAGGATACATATAACACATCCAAACCTGCCCTATAGCCCCATTAAATACTGTCCGGCTATCCAGCGTGGCTCTGCCACCTCCCTGTTCCTCCACTCTCCATCCCAGGGATGGACTAGGATAGAGCTGTTACTCTGCCATCCGTCGCAAGCACTAAATAGAAGCCCAAGAAATACCATATAATAAATAAAACAAATGCTTTACCTTTATAAAGATTGTCTTTTAGCATATTTTATGAATTCTGTCTTTGTATAAATAATTGCTTTTTATCATATTTTATGAATTTTGTCTTTGTATAATAACTGCCCGCAAAAATATTGGCAAAGTCTAAAAAGGCAGAGTAACAGCAGTCTAATGGTCTGTGCTGGCAGGGGACAGGGTGGTGGCTGTCCCACCGCGTGGCCCTGAGCAGCTGGTGCCCTTCCTCTGGGGTGTCTGTCCCCCCACTGTCACTACAGGGGTGACATGCGTCTAAGTTATGGCCTGAAGTGGCTGAAACCAAGTGTCAAACGTGCTTCTAAACTGCCCCCGGGCGAGCGTTAACATCTGCTGCTTAATGGGACCTTTGTCACGTCCACAAAGAGGAATTATTCTGTTTATTAGGTGCCTTGTTCAGGGCCAAGTGTTGAACTCGTGGAGGAATTTCCTTCACTAAAGCTTTCAATCAAAGTTTAAGACCAAAGATCAAAAAGAGGCTTTTGGACAGACAGAAATAAAACACTTTGATCAAAAGAGAGTAGAAATTGGTAGCACTAATTATAATCAATGAAATAAAGAGGCTGATGTGTACGTGCACGTGTGTGTATGGGGTCTGAGGGCAGTGTTTATTGTCAACTTCTGCCTTATTCTTTCATAATAATTTAGCTGTATTTCCACGCTGTGACTGATCTTTCTCAGGGCTGAGAGGAAAACTGTCTTTTCCTTCTCTAAGGTGGAGTAGATCAAAGAGCAGAATTTCCTCCAAAAGAAGGAACCCACATCCTTACAGGATGCTCTGCAAGCTGCTATTACTGTCCTGCTTGCTGGACTTAATCCAGGCTGGATGCAGAAAGGAAAACAAATCTCTGCCGAGCTCTCGAGGCCAGCATCCCTGGGAGACGGGCTGCTCCCAGCCTCAGMAGAAGTGCCAGACGTCAGGTAATGCTTTGGCTTCTGCTCAGGAAATAATGTCTGCTCCAAACCCCGTTGGGATCCATGAAAAGGCTGCCCTGAGTTCAGCTTAGTGCAGTGAAGCATCTGAACTATTTTCTCACCTGTGTCTGAGCAAGTAGGTGGAGGTTTTGCTCTGATCTTCCCTCCAACGTGGAAGGGAAGCCCTCCTCACCTCTCCCACGTGGACTTAATTTGCAAAATCTTTTGCGCCATCATTTTGTAGCATTTTCACCCTGCACCTGCCTTTATTTTTGTATAAACACCAAACCAGAAATTTTAAGGATTCTTGGCTCGAGTCACCCACTGATCCTCCCTGCAAGGCTCAGTGGGGTGACCCCAAGGCAACCAGCAAYGCTCATCACCAGCTCTAGAAAATATTTCTTCAGGAATAAATCTTTTTTTAGGCATTTCTATAAATGTAAAGCGGGCTGGAAAGGAGAGCTCCCAGCCAGCGCTTTGCATGAGATCCTTGGCTGGAAAGTGTGAATTGTAACGACCACGAAAAGCCCCTTTCTGAGGAGCCCGGAGCAGATGTGGTGACAGACTTTCTCAGCAGCGTGGCACAGCCTGTTCCCTCGACAGCAGGACCTGCGGCCTCTGAGGAATACCCCTTCGGAGCTGAGCCATCTTCTTTCATCTTCCAGAAAAAAAAAAATCTCTTTCCCAGAGCAGCCCCCCAGCTTCAATTGCAAACAGCAATTTGTCTTGTGCTAATGCAGTCCTCCCGTTCCTGCAAGGGATGGGATTACAAGCGCACTTGATACCCAGCTTTAATCTGATGCCAGGACTTGCTCAAAGGGCTGTGAAAGGTCTTTTCTCTTCCAGGCTCCTGACCATGTAATCCTTCCGCTCGAGTTTCTGATATTACCTCCCTACTATTCTTGCCAGTCAGTTGTTGGCCAGTCCTAATATTTTGAGTTTTTTGAAGAGGAAAACCCGTGTGTTGTAGAATTGAAACGAGAACTCTGGCTATTCCTGTRTAACGCCAAGGAGGGGTCTAAACCCACAGTGAGGTGGGAAGGACCCACTGGCCACCTCTGGTGCTCTCCGTGGGTGCTTTGCTTCWCTGCAGTACTGTGTGGGAAGGAAACTAAAAAACGCAGCTCATTGGCAGGGGCTGTTCTTCCCTGAACCAGAGATGCCCCTTTCTGCCACGGGAAGAAGTAGCTCAAATGGAAAAGCTGTATATAAGATAATATACACTCTGATAGACASCCTGCGTACACCCTTCTGTATGGGTCTACCTATCTTATTTAGGACATCCAATAATTTAATGAATGCTATTTATTATACTAAATAGGTAAAATTATTCTACTGTCCAAGTCCGACGGTAGTTTCCACCATCTCCTTCAGTGCTAATCACAGTCGTATCCACTCAGCAACAGCAGAAGCAATTCGTCACAATGATTAGAGAAGATCTCGTTCATATACTCAGTTTTATCTGAAGGAATTTAAAGACCTGTAGTCTAAACCTATGTGTCCTCTTTTATTGGGTACTGAAACTACAGCTGCATTTGAGGCTGGGGATGCACACCCATAACCCAGCCACATTTAGATTTGATCTCATGCATTCAGTTTAACTGCACAGAATAAACGCTGCAGCTGATGAACAGATGTTCTTAGTTTTGTTTTGTCTTTTTAAAAAAACAGTGTTACATTTTGTCTGTATTTGCAGGATTATTCAGTCAGGCAGCCTATGACTTGATTAAATAATCACTTAAATAGAGCTGAACCACTCGCATTTTTTTGGCAAATTCAATCCAATGTGAGTATTTTGCTGCCAAGCCCCTGTTTGCTTCCAGCAGTGTTCTAGTGTTTAAACTTCATTTGTGAAAATGACAAAAACAAGCATCCTCTTAGCTCCAGCAGTTCTTGTTTGCCAAGGTGAATTTTCCTTGAGCATTTTACATGGCTATGAAACCTGCTGCCGCGCCAACGACGGCGGTCAGCGGCGAGCCCCGGCGGCTTCTTCCTTCCCTGAATCTCTCGTTCATCACTGCACTCCCTGGCAAACGCGCTAACGATGAGCCATGATTGCATTTCTGATACCTAGCTAATCCGTTGTGCGAGGGCTGGTTTCTCTCGAACCAGTTTTCAATGTGAAATATGGGATATCTTCCTTCTCTGACCATGTCCTTACCCGGGAACACCCGGCAGTGAAGCRCAAGCTGTGCTCGGTGGCTCTGGCCATCAGCATCAGGCTTTGAGGTTGCATTGCGGTGCGTGCAGAGTGACCCACTGCACACCCGACCCCCCTCCAGTGATCCAGCCCCATGGGGCCGGGCAGGCATCATTGCAAGGTGCTTCGTGTCTTTGCGTTCCCTCTTCATTGCAAACACATTTTCTGGCGAGGCCGGAAAGGTTATTCGTGCTCTGCTTTGCAAATAGGTTCAGTAGCCAGTGGCCAGAAAAATCTCTCACCTAGAGGCCAGCTTCTGCCACCCCCGCTGCTTGTACCTTATTTGATGAATAGTTTTTTTCCAATTCTATTCAGCAGTTTGGTCCTGGACAAGTAAAAGAAGTGTTATACTGTATTGCTAATAATCATGTTTGCAGCTCTGTAACCACAATGTGGAAGACTTATCTGCCAAATTAATACCAATGCTTCCTGAATTTAAATAGCCTACAGATAATGTTTTGCTTGGCATCTATTTATCACCTGTTTATCTTACATACCATATCTTTGCTGCTTCTCTAATGCTGTTTTCAAGACAAGATAATCATGTATATTTAGAAAATACTGTGGCTTGTGAAAACTTTGGTTTCGATTTTTCCTTTTCCTGAGAAGCAAAGAGGGCTGTTGTGTCCTTCAGCATCTGCAGAAAAAATGTATGCCAGAAGGCCATGACTTCAGCTTCTTTCCTCTTTTCTTCTCTGAAGATCTCTTTGGTACCTGCAGTCACAGCTCCTTGCAATGATGCCACGCTTGATGCCTCTGTGTTACCTCTGTGTAACTTCCCCATGGTTACTGATACCATCCATGCTCTGTCCTCAAAGAAACAACTACTCCAGCCAGCCTCACTTGACATATCAAATTTCCAACTCTCCCCAAACAATTCAAGTTGTAAAATCCATGACATCTGTTTTGACAGCCCGCACCCAAGGCTGAGGGTGCGTATCGCCTTCCCCTCTCCCCTGCCCGGGGAGGTGCACGTTTGCCTCCGCAGTGTGAAGATGAGGTTACCGAGACCACGGGAGCTTGTGCTCCTGCAAAGAGCTCTGTTTGAAGCAGACTACTGGTCCAGGACAGGCGCAAGAGAAAGTGTTGCAGCCTTTGCAACTTTTGTTCAGAGTGAAAAGGAAAATACACAGTGGCGGAGAGGCTCTCGGCTTTGATCATTGCTGGTTACGGGAAATAAAAACATAACCCAAAGGGAGTGAGCGAGGGGCGTAATAATGTCAGGTCAGTCTCTTTGTTATTCTCTGAGATCAAAAGAAGCTGGGGGAGTTTAGCTTTTATTGCCTTCCCCTTTTGTTTTCTCCTTTTTGGCTTTCTTCCTTAAAAATCAATACAGCCCTCTCTGGTCTTGTAACACCCCCATGCCCCCCACCCCTGCCAACCCCAAGCCCACTGCAGACTGTGTGGCACGGCGCTGGTGTAGCACACCCATCAGGGATGCCCATCGCTGGTCAGCCTGCTGGGAGCTACTTCAGTAGAAATACTAAAATAAGCCTTTCTTCTGTGCTTTGAACTGGGATTTATTCTCTCAGAGGAGCTCACCCTGCCATGTTGATGAAGGGTACCTGGGTGCAGCCAGGAGAGAGCCTGAAYAGGGCTCCTTCGCACCAGAGGTGCACTGATCCTGACAGCATCCATCCACAGAATTCAATTAATAGCATCTTTTTCCTTCATTACCAGCTATGGTGGTTTTGTCAGCATCACAAAGGATTGAGCCTGGTGCTCTGGGGATAACCAGGCTCTGGGCTGGTTTATCTTGCTAGGGCAGAATATAAATTTCTGTGGGTCCAGATCTTGATTAAGTAGCTGAGCAGTGCCTGGAAACTCCAGGCGGGTGATGGACTGGACAAATGGGAATGGGAACAACCTGTCTGACCTGAGCCATCTCTGCTGGTTATCCAGAATCCCACACAGCCACATTTTGAACCTGCTCGTCCCTCTCCCTGTGCTTACCCCAGGGTACCTTCAGCCTGCCTGTCCTGGCTGCAGCTGGGCTGCTTTGTGTGGTCACTGTCCAGGCTGCTTATCCCAGAGGTTATGGATCCTCAAGGATAACTTGCACGATTAGTTGGTCCATACTCTGTTTTGTGAAAATAACTGGTTAAAACCACTCAACTATTTTTAAGAATTTTAAAGAGATTCGGATCGTCTTGAGAGAATGGGGAAGGAGGGAGCAGTGAGGTGCGCGGGTATGAGAGGGCTAAGCACCCAGGGAGGAGCAGGGGTGGTGGTGAGGGTGCACGGCACATCCCGGCTCGGTTGCAGCCGGAGCAGCGCATGGGCTTGTGCTGGAGGTGCCTGCCCGCAGCTCCTGAGCTCCCACCGGGTAGCAGTCCTGCTGCTCGGGGTTAGGGGTAAAGCCATGCGACTCTGCAAACCCCCCTCCCACAAGTGGTTGTTTACTGATGCACACAGATACGTGGCTGTGCTGATGGTGGCAAATAGCTGTTTATGCCCATTCTTAGAGACGAGAAGCAGCCCATTTACACTGGTCAAGGAAGAAATTGTTTGTTATGACATACAGATGCCCCATGGAGCACTGGAGCTATGTAAGCATCCCCAATGCAGTGTTTTCTGCGGTGGAAACAACCTGTCCTCTGACACGGGAACAGCAGGCAGTAAGGGCTTGCCTCTGAGCAACAAAATTTGGTTTGAGTTTATAAGTGTAAGAGGCATGAAGATGTGTTTAGATAGTGTGATACTGAACAGCAAGGTGTCCTCGCTTATTTTATCATTCCATCAGCGTGTTCTTGACTGATTATGAATGAATTCCTTGCAAGTTAACAATTTGAAAATATTTTTGTTACTAAAGAGGGCCAAATCAAACTCTACTGAACAAATACATCTTGGATCTATGGCTAATGAGTTTTTCAGCTATTCAAACATGATATGTGATATGAATGAAGCTGCAGTTGAATTAGACCTAGCTGCTCATGTAAAATTCACAAGCTGCAAATGAGCAGCAGGGCAATTTTTTCTCACAGCTTCATTTTAGGCAGCTAAATTCTTTTGGGAGGCAGAGGGAAAAATGACAGTTTTGCATAGTTCAGCTAGATAAATGTGCTTAATGAAAATAGTATTTACTGATCCCATTTTATGAAGGAATTGAATCAGAAGCATACTTTGAAATGCAGAAGGGCTGATCCTCCCATGCCTCCCACCTTCTCACCACTAACTGCCGTACAAAACAAGTGTAAAGCTGCACCCCATCAGAAGGAGCACAGGGCAGAGCGCGGTGGGGAGCCCAGCCCCGTTACTGTAACCTGATGTTGTTGGTACCTGCAGTGAAACTCTACTGACTTTCATTTATTCCCAGTTCATTCGGTATGAAATAGTATCAGAACCAGGGTCACGGCTATATCCATTAGTGATACAGGACAGAGCTTAAAAATAATCCTTTGGCTGACACGCAGATTTATATAACAAAGAGTGGGTCAGTTCCAGATTTTTCAGCAAACTGGTGTTAAACAAGCCTGTCTGAGTGCTCAAGACCTAAAGCTGGTGACAGCAAGGAACATTTAGATGGACCTTGTATCTGAACTATTTGTGGCATTATTATTTACCAAATCTATTATTATGGATTCCCTTTTAATCCATTTTCACCTGGTAAAATAAATTAAGATGTAACATTACCAAAAACCATGGGCTGCCAAAATAAAAGAGGGAACTGACATTTAGAACATTTTGGTGATTTCTTACACTGTTGAAGGAGCCTCTAAAATTTAAACTGAAGTCACAAGCACAGATTTTCTCCCTTGAGAACATCTAGTGTAATCCTTCAGTTCATCTGGCACTCGCCAGGATAATCTACAGCTCATAGCCTGTATGAAAAATAGAGCTCAACAGAGCAGATGACACTGATGCCCAGCTCCATATGAGGAGATTTGCTGCCATCTTTTGGTAGATGCATGTTCCAGAAAGTAATGAAAAATTATCTCTGCACAGATACTAAACGTCATCTCCCTCTGCTCGTTCTTAGCGTTCTTAGCGGCATCCCCTCAGCCCCTACTGCAGAGGCAGCCCGTGAAAATTAATCTCAACCATTGATACCCGCAAGGAGACCCTGAGCACCCCGAGCGTGCCTATGGGGCTGGAAGGGCTAAGCGCGGGGCAGGGGGCCTGGGTGCTTTCTTCTTGGTCTCCTTGCTGGTGAAGGGGAAAGGCTCAGGCAGAGACTGCGGGGGTGAAAGCCCAGAAGGAGGAATCTGAACACTGGGGAAACCCAGAAAAGTCAAAAGCAGGGCAAATAGCATGTGTGCAAGATGGATTTTCAAAATAACGTGGTGAGGGCTTGACTGCTGCCTTGTTACTGCTGCTGCAGGTGCCAGTCGAACGTTTCCCTGTGCCCATAGCAGAGGGGATGTCCCATGAACCGTCTGGCCCCCCACCTCCATCAGCACCTGCAACAGGAACGGGCAGGCAGCAGGCTGGCCCTGCGGCTGTGGTCATGTCACACGCCGGCTGCAATGGATCTCTGCCTGCGTCCTGCCCCTGACCATGCCGCAAGTCCTTTGAGGTGTAAAAATCTCCTGAGCTAGAGAAAGGCTGTAGGGAACAGGCTGCAACCTCTGCACGCCTGCAGGTAATAGAAGAGTTTTTTATGCCTGAAGGTAATAAAAGAATATAGTTGAGAAGATGGGGTGGCAGCGGGTACGATGCTAGGGGAGGGAGCAAGGCAGGGAGGCAGCGCTCTATAAATCACACCCGTTGTTGTGCGATTTACCTTTGCAGAGGGCAAAGAGCTGAGGTTGCACTTTGGCAGGGGGCAGGTTGAGGAATTGCTGCTCGGGATGAAAGTGTACCCTGTGGCTGAGCCAAAGGGAYGATGGGGGATGTCCCGTGGCCCTGCTCCCCTCTGGGGTCCTGCCTCCACACCAGCAGCCCCCTCTCTTCCCTCGCTCCTCTGACTCTTGGGTGATGGGGTTCAATGCAGCCCAGCAGAAAGCTACCCAGCTGTTTTTGCTGGGCTAGGTTTTTTCATGGGTCAGCGAGTGAAATCAGCCCAGGGCAGGCTCCGACAAGCCCCAGAGCACAGGGGAAGAGGGAAGGCACAGGCTGCTGCGAGCGGCAGAGCCGAGAGGCTGGCCAAAGCCGACGCTTCACCCTGATTTCAACCCCGTGCTCTGGTTACGACACCGGTGCTCGTAGGGTTGCCTTGGAAGCTGGATCAACAAAACGACTGTGGTTAGAAGTAACTCTCCAAATTTGAAAGAGACCTCTTGTTTCAGTTATATGTTTCTGTTCAACATAAGGTCCTTTGCAAGGTTGATTTAGTTTGAACCTTGATTCAAATCTCACAAGTGCCGTGTGTGTGTGCTCCAAGTCATGTTTCCGAGCAGGATGACTCTGACCTCTGCTCCCAGGGTGTGCTGGGGCATGCACCAGTCGCCTGCTGTGGGTACAGCCCTGCGACGGCCGTGGGAGCGGTGCCTTTCTGGAGAGATGCTGCTGGGAAAGCAGAGGCATGAGCCAGGCAAGAGTGCGAGCAGGGAAACTGCCTTTCATCATCCATTCCCACTATGCAAGGGAGAAAGAGTAGGAAAGAATTCATTGTAAAAAAAAAAAAGAAAAGTAAGAGCGCACGTGGGTGGGATGTGAACTTGTAGCAACAATTTCTTTTTCTAACAAAAATCTCCCCTGGATGCTGAGGCCAGAGGGGTGACTATCAAGACCACCAGGAGTTTCCTGGCTGGGATGATTCTCCTGTTTATCTTGTGGATGATGCTCTGAGCTCTCCAGGAGCCTCCAACAGTGAAGGACTGGGTTTATATCTCATCCTGAAAGCAGCCCAGCTTCAGCCTCTGTTCCTCTTTGACAGCAGAGCGCTCCCCGCCTGACCTTCTGTCACCGGGACAGTTTCGTTCTGGATTCAGCCCCAGCTTCCCTGTAAGCCCTGAGGGCAGATTCACGTGTTTGAGTGGGAGTTATGAAGGATGTAAAGCTCCCTAATTCACTGGAGCATCTCCGCGCCCCGCGGCTGGTCCCTGCCTGGGGAGGCTTGCTGCCTCGCTGCCTCACAGCCGCCCTGTCCCTTCCGACACCCACCATCGCACATGGCTTCGCCTGCTCAAAAACTCTCTCCCAAACTCTGCCTTCCTCCTCTCTCGCCACTCCTGGCTCAACAAGAATATGGGGAATGGGAATTTTAACTAGATGGGGAGTTAGAATTTAACTAATTCTAGGTATTCTAATTTAACTAATTCTAACTAAATGGGGAGTTTCCACCAGAGCTGGGGATGCCGGTACCCAGGGGCCCCGGACCCCGAGGCTGCAGGTGCCCTGGGTCGCTCCGGGGCTGGGACCGGTGCATCGCGGGGATGCTGTGCCCCGGGGCCGGTGGGGTCTCGCTGCGTCTCGGGGAGCATCGCCCGGTGCCGGACCCGGAGCCGGTGCGGYTCCTTGTCCCGACGCCGCTCGGGGAGGGGTGCCCGGCGGGAGTCCCGGCGCCTCCCGGGCAGCGGCTCCCGCGGCCCGGTGCGGCGGCAAGGCCCGCCCCGCCGCCCGCCCC
>JAYKAV010001887.1:3775456-3834250 GCA_035582835.1 Phoebastria nigripes
CGCGGCGCAGGCTGCTGCCGCCGCGGCGGGGCCAGGTAGGGCGGGGGCGGGCGCTGGGGGGTCCGGGGGGTCCCGGGCATCGTCCCCGGGCCGCCCCCTCGGAGCCGCGGCGCGGGGTGGGGGTGGGGATCCGCGGCAGCCGGGCGGCGAGACCCGGTGACGGGTCACGGGTGGGAGCGGGGGAGATCCGCAGCGACCCGAGAGGGTTTTTGCCATCGGTGGCCCGTCGGAATGGGAATAACTGTTTTCTTACGTAATGCTGGGCATTACGAAATTAGGGCCCGTTTTCGAGGCGTCGTGGGGTGACGGCGACATCGGCGGGCGGCGAGGCGGTGGCATGTGGTACGGCGGGTGGTACGGGGTGCTGCCACGCGCCCGTCTCGCCGACGCATCGCGCGATGCCATCGGCTGTGCCAGGGAGGCCGAGCGTGGACGATCCGGGCGCTGGCCCCGTGACGGGGATTTAAAGGTCGTTCGGCCATGGAGGTGTGTGCAGGTTTCTCGACAAATGCTTCCACAAGCGAGGATCATTTTTCACGTTCCCAGGGAGCAAAGGTCGTGAGTGGCGAGTGGCCGCACCTGCCGGGATTTAGTGCTGACATCCCTTCCACCTCGCTCGTCCACGCCCCTGGGATCTTTTTTGCAGGTTGGCAAATTCATTCTGACACGCAGCAAAAACCCAAACCCCACTCCAAGCAGCCAAACCGATTTTTGTTTCATCTTATTCTGCTTATTCTCAAAATGTTGCTCTTTACTTGGGGGGGAGTAATGTCAGTTTAAAAATCTCAAGGACTCGGTTTTCCCTTCCCGAACCAAGCAGGGAGCACCGTGCAGCCGCAGCGGTGCAATTGCCTCCATTCTGCCTCGTCACAGCCCTCGCTGGGAACAACTCTTGCTGGAGGCTGAAAGACTCATTCAGTCTTTGGGCATTTGTAAAAAAAAAATAGTAACAAAATTTTCTGAAAACGAAGCGGAGCTGACTCATCCTTACTGACCAGCGCAGGGTTGTGTCTCTGGGGAATATTTATAGTGATACCAGCTGAAACAGATCCCATCTCGTTTCTCGGATGGTCTAGTGAGGATTAGAAGCGCGTTGCAGTTTATTTTGTTCGGTGCAGTGGATGGTTGAATAATCACCTGTCTCATGGCATTTCATCTATGAAATTTTGTCAGAATTCCTTCAAAAAAGGGCTTTTGCACTGTTGAAAAGACATCCCAGAATAATCCCTCCCCCCAGCACTCTCCATTGAAGGTTTACGCGGATCCACAGTCTGCACCTTTTCTTCCTGCCCACGTTTCGGGTGGTGTGGGGGGGTGTGATGGTGTGTGGGATGTCGCCGTCGGTTGCCATAGCAGCAGGAGCGATGTCCCCAGCCCTGGCTCTGGGCGGGATGCAGTCGGGAAGCACAGCGCGGGCCCTCCTGGGTTTGGCATCTGCTGCAGGTAGAGGAAACCCCATCCACCGGTTGGGTGCTCCGGTGCGGTGGATGCTCCTCTTTCGTGTGAGGGGAGGAAGCTGTCAAATTGTGCTGGAAGACAAAATGCCCTTTTAATTAGTCATCCCTATTGATTGGGCGCTGGGCGCTCCCGCAGCGGGGCCGGGAGCGAGGGACAGGTCCCTCCTCGAGCGCTCTGCGGGGCGTGCGCCAGCCTCGGCCCCGCGCCGTGCTGCTGGCACGGGGTGGGACAGCAGTGCTGCTCGTCTGCTTCTCTGCAGATATTTAAAAGAAACAGATAGTTAACCTGAATGTTTAATTTTACATATAGGGTATGTAGTTCTTTGTTCTTCCCTTGCAGTTTTAGTAACTACAGTAGCTACAGCAGGCTGCAATATTCCCCAACTTTGCTTAATTGATACTTACATGTGATAGTTTAATAAGGGGTTGCCGTACAAGGTTGTCGTTCTTAATTTATACCCGTACAATTAAGAGCAGGCTCTTTCTTTCTTTAATTCCATAAATATTAGTATAGACTAAATAATAATATTTATATTTGCTTTTAAGAGGTTTATCTCCTCTATGCTGCTGTGTTTATTGGGCTACAGAGATACTGCATAAATCAATCTTTAAAAACTAAATCTGCTCCATCATGTATGTAGTTCAAAAGCAAAGCTGTGGTAGGAAGGCTGTGATCCTGCGAGTGTCAGAGGGACGCTGCATGGGTTTACTAATACCTGYATGAAAGAAATTGTGGACTCCAGAGTGTTAAATTTTGAGTCATAATGGTGCATGGATTATATGATGTCGGCACAGTAGCAAGTTGGGGCAAAAAGTGTTGTTAAGTAGTGTGTCCCATAATGCAGAGTATTTACAAATCGCGTGCTTATACTGGCTTCTCAAAAGACTTGTGAATGTGCCGAACTTGATGTTTGACCTCAGTGGGACTACTCATATATTTACAGTTGAGCGCGGTTTTAAATCTCTGCACAATTAGGCTTCTGAACCCGACTCAAAGCAGACTATAGTCATGACTTGAATGATTTGGGATCTGGATCATAAAACCCAAACTGTGGAGCCAGCACCGTGCTCACCTGGCAGCCTGGGATGTCGGACGGTGGGACGGGGACACCGGTGCCGTGCGGAGCTGGTGACTCCGGCCAGCCTGCCGTGGCATGCGGAGAGAGCTGGGCCCTGCTCTGCCTGAGAGCAAAAGCACCATCCTTCGCGGTCTATTTATTGACATAAGTTGGTTGGGAAATGACACTACACAGGCTGGGGGTCCAGAAAGGCACTTAAAAGTTGCTTCATACCAAGGAATAATTTTTCCTTTAATGAAGGAGATAAATGAGAAAAAAAAATCATCAGGTTTTTTTGATCTTGAGGTAAGAGACCCTCGTGTGCTTTTTTCCTCATGCAGGCAGCAGACTCTACCTGCTCTCATAACCCAACATGCTGGTGGGACGTGTCCCCGGCAGCTGTTACGTGCCAGCTCTGCAGTTACCATCTCTTCAGGGGTACCGCTTGTGGAGACGGGGAGCTGAAATGTTCAGAACTACCGTTACCATCAAGAAATGGTACACGAGTTCAAATTTATTAGGAAAAAATGTGGCTAGAGAAGGTTAAATCCAACCTTTTTATTTCTTTAGCCTTGAATCTGATAGACTCCCATTGTCTTCATGGGAATTTTATTCTTATCATGGATTTTATTCTTATCTTAAATTGTTAGATTGCTCCTTCCCCTCATGTAAATGTCATAAAGTTGGTAAGTCTGTGTAGGGAAACTTTAACTTAGGCACATAAGAGAGTTATCAAGCAGAGATGAGTTTTCCTTTGGTTGCAGCCAGTTCTTACATTTGCCAAGGGCACCCCGGGGCTTTGCTGCCTATTGGGCTGATTTTGATTTAATTGCCCAGAACTGCATCGTAGGGTGAAAACTTTGTCATCTGTGACACTGGAAAATACTGAGATTCGGCCTGCTGGAAGTGCTTTGTCTTTAATGAAATCTTCACTAGGGCTGGCTCTTGGGTCCTGCAGCTCCAGAGGAAGCTCCCTGTTTTCTCCCTGTGGCAGTTACAACCAGGCGTTCATGGAGGTGGTGCTCACAGCAGCACTCGCTGCTAACTCCTCAGTTCAGGTTTTCTTCAGTCATGACTTGCGCTACAGTATTTCCTACTCAAGAAAATCGAAGTATTTTCCTACTTGGAACACATTACATATATTCTACTTGGCCTGCTTTGTGCGGGAGTTGAGGTACGCAGTCACTCTGAGCTATTTGCACAGTTGGACAGGGATAAAAGCAATGAATTCATTTCAGCCCRAACCTAATCTGAGTTAATGTGCTGGGATCCCGCTGGTGAAAAGCAAGGGCACTTGGCCACGGCCATTCCTTGATCCTTTAAGAGTTTGAATCCTTGTTAAGCATGCTTGTCTTACAACTGCACTCGCACAGGATGTAATCAGTTTTGTTTTCCATCTGTTAAACAAGAGGCTTCTGATTAGCCCGTGCAAACAGAAGTAATTATTTTTGTTCTTGCTGACAACAGCAAGGTTAGCCACCACGTACCTACTCGTAGTGTTTTCCACACTCAGCAATTTTAAACACCTTGCTCTGTGTGCATTACATGATTTGCCTCACAACTGGCAGGGATTTGGCTTTCAATATTGTCCCTTAATTATAGTAATTGCCTAAGTGGAGATCTCGACGTCTCCCGCTGTCCTACAGCCACAGCCCAGGCTGCAGGAGCGGAGCAGCCTGTCACAGCTCATCCGCCCGACGAGCCTGGCCACGTCCACTGGAGATACGCAAACGTCAGTGGGAGCAAAACGTGGCCTCATGGGCTTGGATAAGGGAAAAACGTAACCTACAAAATCCAAACCAAAAGCATACAGCATTCAGTTTTCAAGAAAATATTTCGATTTTATGAAGTGACTCAAAGGGACTGTTGATAAAATATATCTGGTAGATTCCAAAGTGCAGCGGGCAAAGCAGGGCATTCTCTTTCAAAGCAATACTTATTTGATTTTCAAGTGTAGGGATTTTTAACATTTTAATTTTTGATGATGCTAAATGGAAATGCCTGTCAGAGGGTCTCATGAGACCGGGCTGCTCTGGCAGGGAAGAAGCGTTTCCTGAACGCATGCAGCCCTTAGTGAATCCTCCCATCCCTCTCCTGAGTGCTGCCTTAGCTCTGACTTTAAGGTATGATCTGCAAGCAGGCCTTTGTACTCTGCTTCTAGTGACTTTAATAAGGAGCAGAGGAATGACTTAAAGAAATCTGTTAATACTTGGTTTGGAGGTTTTTTGTGCATATGTTTTTTTTTAATTCTCTCTCTCTCTTTTTTTTTTTTTTTTTTTTTTTTTTTTTTTTTTCCCCCTTTTTTTTTTTTTTTTTTTTTTAAGGCTGGTTTTGTGTATAAACATTAAATCCCTGCTTTCACGTTTGCACAAAAAATGGAGACATTTAGGTCTAATATAAACAGCTAAAACTGCTTTGGAATATGGAATACTTTTTTTCCCCCCCTTTTTTTTTTTTTTTTTTTTTTTTAGATTTAACTGTTCAGCTGCATATGTGTTTGGGGCTGCACCTCATTACTGAACTATAACTGGAAAGAGATGACATGCATCCAGGTAGTCTCTGCAACTGAAGCTACATCATAGTATGTGCCCCTGTATCCTACTTTATTTATGTTCTGAGAAGACTCTTTGCTTTTATTTAGCCACCAGATCTGTTTTGTTCCCTCTAGGATAGGGATTCTTCATTTATGCAATAGCAATATCCTGCTTTAACAGGCAACAACTTGTCGGATGGAGTGCTTGAGGCGTTGAGTGCTGAAACTCCCTATCTGATATTCGTGGGGTGGTGTGCTTGCCCAGAGAACTGTAGATCCAAGTCTACGGCCAGAAAGACTATTAAGAGCACCCCTCATGTTCAGAGCTAGCTGTTTTGTTTGTGGTTTAAAGGAATAGTTTTCTGGTAACGTTGAATAGTCTGGAGTAAGGATTGGCAGGTGATTTTTTTAAGCATTTGCAAGCTTACGTAATAAGCTGCTTATTAATTTTGCATAACCGAAAAGTTTGGGAATATGGAATTTTAGTGCAAAAATTACCGAGGGGACCAGCTTTATAAGAATGATTTATCTCCTTTGCCTTTTTAAAATTATGAAATCTTGTCTATAAAGACAGAAGATGTACACCATTTCAGATTGGTTGACTTTGCTTCCTTAGAACAAATCAGTGTACTTGGATAAGAAAGTAGATTTGGTTGGTTTGTTCCTCTCGGGATCCTATTTTCTCCTCCGTATACAATGAGTCAGTTTTCTCAGTGGCAGAAAAAATGGGATGCATTAAATTTCTTGCGGGAGGCCATTGAACTAAGGATGGTCAGGACTTGCTGAAGATGTGAAAGTGAGGCCCTACGTGGCAACGTGGGCATCCCTACCAAACAAAACGTGGTGGAGAGAGCTGGCCCTGCAATGTCCGCACCGTTGGGCTGGTGCCTGGCTCCAGGCTTTGCGGAGAGCTCTRGTCTGCATTTGGCTGCTGAAGCGGGGTTGTGCCTACCCTCCTGACTGCCTGCCTTCACAGTGTAGCATCCCCTCAGTCTTAATTCTTCTTAGCAAGCTCATTTTTTTCCCAGTTGATGAACAGAGAAAGTCAAAGAAAACTGAAGGTGAAGAATGACCATTTATTGATTTTGCTAACATAAATGATAGCCATTTGCTGCTGTGAATTAGGGGGAGAGAGATGCTACTGATGCTAGATGCCTGTCCTGGTTAGATTTCCTGAGTGGATGACTTGGGGCCCTAATTCTTTGCATCACAGTGCATAGATGCATTGCAAGAAACAGAAGAAATGTTGCCGAGAATGGGTTTTAAAAAAAGAAGTTGTTCATTCATGCAGTTATACTGACGTGAGAACAACAGTCAACTCTTTGGAAAGGCACAGACAGTTTCTTTTTTTTTAATATATATATATTTGGTCTGCAACCTGTTTCTCATCCTCGGTGGCAAATGCATGGTAGTCACTTCTGCTGGCTAATGAGCAAAATCAAATCACACTATTTGCTGTACGTACTTTGTTCAGGCTGTGTTTAATTGATAGGTGGTGGGTAGAAAATAAAACTGGCTGAAATGAGCTTAAGTTTCTTGTTGCGTAAATTAATTAAATAAGTTTCTGAAGACTGTAATTTCCCCCCCCCTTTTTTTCCCCCCCCAGAAAATGGCTGTTCCACCTGCTTATGCTGATCTCGGCAAATCTGCGAGAGATGTTTTCACCAAGGGATATGGTAAATAAAGCCAAAATAAGTTTGGTCTTTTGCTGTGTACCTGAGTCCTGAAACTGTTAGGATTTTATTACTTTTCTCTGATAAATATTCCAATAATTTCCATTAGAATCCGGAGAATTCTCTACTGTAGCTTCACATTGCCCTTGCTGTTTGGAAAGGGAGGGTAACTTACTTTTCTTTTGACAAAATTCTTCCTGTTCTCCATAGGACTGTTGTCTGTTTTGAAAGAAAATTGTATGATGTATTTTGACTGTTTCCTTGTATCGTGAATAGGACCATTGATGTCAGTAGCTTGCTTATGAACAAAATGCTGCTCATTATGAATAAAGACATTATTACCTTTTTTGGTCCCAATTATATTGCTGAGGTCAGTAGGATTAATCAGTCAAGTGCTATCTGAAGTGAGTACGAGCTGCATAATCTGCTTCATAAAAACATGGTTTGATAACTGTACCCTTGGTTTATTTTTTTAATAGATCACAGGCAATTTAGAAGGGAGTTTAAGAAATAAATCAGAAATGCTTTTCAAATTAACATATATATAATTCATATTTTTTACTCATCTTCTAGGTTTTGGGTTAATAAAACTTGATTTGAAAACAAAATCTGAAAATGGACTGGTGAGTTTGGAAACACATTGAAATCCAAAACATTGCAATGTTCTTGTGTTTACTGTATGTTTCTTTTTAAAAGTAAATATGTATCCCTTACTCTTCCCTTACCATTTTTCAGGTATATTATAACCTTGCAAGTTACTTTGCATTTCTAATTTTTGTGTAATATAGGAGACTGTGCTAATTTTTGTGTAATATAGGAGAATTAGAGTAGAAGATACAGTGAAGGGCTGCTTTGCAACCATGGTAATTGCTTACTATGAAAATTATGTTGCTGTTTGAGGCCATTGCCATGACCCGTGCGCGGAGGAAGTGTCAGTGCCTCCCTCCTGCCTTACTGGGTTGAACGAGCAGAAATACGCTGGTTTCTAGTTACGAGAGGTTGTGCTCYCTTTTCTGTAAAGGTTTTGATTTAGCTCTGTGCTCGTGTGGGGCACAAACCCTCTGGGGCTCTATTAAYGAGCATTTCAGAATAATGTTTTGCCCAGGGCTGATAATCAGTTTTAAAAGAGAGCTTGCACACAGTTGTGATTCGCGACTTCTCCGTGTCCTGTGGTCAGAATTTCGGACAGTATCGTTTCTAAATGTGCTGCATGCTCTTTTTCTTAGCAGTCCCTAAACAAGTATAGTTGCAATGTAACTGTGTATTGGAGCTGTATTTAGAACATCTCTATGAAGCATCTGCAGACTTGCATGCTGATTCACAGATACACCTTGTACAGACTAGCACCTTACTCTSTGTTATGCTGCTGGTAAGAGTTATCCACGTTCCTGTCCCATATCCGTGCCCTTAGCGTGCAATGCTTTTTCTCCCTGATGCTGAATTTTTTTGTGGGACAAGAGTGTGTTGATATTAATGACTAGGAAACATGTTCTTAAATCTTCTGAGAACTCTGCAGTATTGAATAATATCCCAAATTATCATGACTAATATGTTCTACAAGTATAACTATATAATTTTTTTTTTATTTTTAGGAATTTACAAGCTCAGGTTCAGCAAACTCAGAAACGAGCAAAGTTAGTGGTAGTTTGGAAACAAAATACAAATGGGTGGAATATGGATTGATGTTCACAGAAAAGTGGAACACCGACAACACACTAGGCACTGAGATTACTCTTGAAGATCAGGTAATTTTTGGCTCAAAAGATGCAATTTACAAATTAACTTATGACAATCTCTAATTATCAATCCAACCAGTGAATTTCTTTTCTGTTCAGCTTGCACGTGGCCTGAAGCTGACCTTTGACTCCTCCTTCTCTCCTAACACTGGGTAAGAAGTGAGTAAGCTTAAGTGACAAAAAAAGCCATTTTTTATTTTAGTTTTCCAGAATACTGTCTTGCTTCTTTACTTGTTCTGTCCTAAGATATGAAGACAGTTAATAATCAGCCTGCGTATGATGAAATCATGTACCTCTGATTTAAATCTTAGTATTAACAATCCCTTTTTAATCCTAAGCTATAGCAAGCAAGCTTTTAAATACAGTAACTTGAAAATTATAGTCAGAATTAGGGTGGGAAAAATTATTGTTTGTGCCCCTGTTGCTTATTTCTGGCCATGTCAGAGGATGAGCTACTGTCTGAATGAAAGCGCTAAACAAGTCAGCTGTAATGCAAAGCTTAACAAGCTCCAGGAGCCAGTTGGCCACGGCTCTAATAGGTCAACAGAGTAATTGGGCTCTTCTCCCGAGCGGAATTTATCATCTGAATTCTTGCTGGCCACAGCATGCCTTGGTGGTGGATGAGTATTTCTGACACGACGATTGGATGCTACGTTTTATGTGGGCCAGAGGGATTAAGTAGCAGCTGTAGGTCTAGATGTTGGTTTATTTTTTTTCCCCTTGATTATCTTTTTGCAAGCAGTGCTGCCACTGAGTCAAAATATTCTGCACATTAGCTTTCCAAAGCAGCACGCTGCACTGCAGGCTACCAGGTTATAGTCCCAGTGGAGGTTTCACCCAGTCTTTTAGATTGTGTCCTGCATTGTAAACTGCTTCCAGTCCATTCCCAGTTCTACATTAACTACATATTTTTGTATTTGTTAACCAGAATAATCTCTAGTGTTTGCTGATAATTGTTTCTTAGCTGGTAGGATTCTTAAAAAAAATAAAAAAGAAAAAACCTGTACAAGAATGACAAGTTACAGCTCTATAGCTATTTCTTAGGCACTTCACAGACACTATAGTATCTGAGTTGTAACGATTGCCTTGTGGGAGGACTATTATAATTGGAATAAATGGAGTGAGATTCAATCCTGGTGTGACCTGGTTTAGGTTGACAGGGATGCATGATGTCTGAATATGAGACACCTTCTCCCCCTTCCTTACTACTTACTGGCTGTGATGAGTCTTTCAACAGGGAAGGTCATTTTTAGGAGTGCCCGGTGTTAGGTCGCCTCTGTCCCTGTTACATTGGTGGGAGAGGTGCTGCTGACTTTTACAGAAGTTGCAGACGAGCTAATGCTGAGTGCTTTTGGCACTCCTGCTCTTTATTTCTGATTTTGCAAAACACAAGAAATTCCTGAGTCCGAAATAATAATAATAAAAAAGAGAGCGATCTCTATGTGGGTCTGATACAGCATTGAAGCAGTTCTTGGAGACTGTTTTTGCTAGCTGAAGTGAAAGGTTGATTTGAAATTTCAAATTAGCCTGACTTCTAGAAAGATTTCAGTAAAAGATTTGGTCAAAGACAGAAGACACTTGTAAGGTAAAAAGAGAAGAAAAAAAACCTTAAGTAAGAGTAGCTGAATATATTAGACGTAACTCTCTTGCCTTGTGAGGGTCTGCACCCTTGATGTAAACTGACCTAAGGAYGCATGAGGAAACACTGTTCTGGCCAGTAGTATAAAAAGAAACAAGTGGCTCGGGAAAGTTTATTTCTGCGTTAACCTGGCAGCCTTCCTAATGGCTGTAACCATTAAACTTCATAAAGCATCCTAAGGAGAAAACAGGGTGTCAGAGCCACTGAAGCAGTCTACAACCTTAGCAGCAGAGACTTTCCCTCAGGAAGCTCGAGACAAAGTAGTTATTTCTTGACGTCTGTCACAGTAAATGAAATTACCCAGTTCACTAGGATTGTCTAAGAATTGTTTGTTTGGGACAGGCCAACTACTATTGTCTTTCTGTGGCCAACCTGTAAACTGCTACAGTTTCCATTCCTTCCCTGCCATCTACCAAGCTTCCAAAACCATCAGATTAGTTGGAGATGCCGATTTGTTTTTGTCACCTCCTGACTGGTTTATTGCGCTGCTGCTTTTCAGAACACAGCCCAGAAGTGCTTAGCGGGGTGCAACACCGCATTTTATTGCTTGATTGCAAATAATTCACTGTAGCTGAATTAGGGTTTTGCAAATGTGAAAGGTAAGAAGGTGATGACATACCATGTGGCTCTCCAGTTATGTATACTTTTTCTTCAAGAACTATTGCACTGAGTTAAAGTAACTGATTCGATTGAATTGCTACCTACGAGCGTACCTTTTCAAAGATATGAGATTCTTTCTTTTCTCTTTAGGAAAAAGAGCGCTAAAGTTAAGACAGGGTACAAAAGGGAACACATCAACATTGGCTGCGACATGGATTTTGATATTGCTGGTCCTTCAATACGTGGAGCCCTGGTGGTTGGCTACGAGGGGTGGCTGGCAGGTTACCAAATGACTTTTGAGACAACAAAGTCTAGAGTAACCCAGAGCAACTTTGCTGTTGGCTATAAGACTGATGAATTCCAGCTTCATACTAATGTGTAAGTATTGGCAGACGGGCATTAAAAAGGAATTTGAAAGGATTTTGCTGCTTGCTAGAACAATGAAAGCGATGGAGTTTCAGCAGTGGTGAAAGAGGGAGTGGTGGATTTGAAATTACTTCTTCATTTAAGATGGCAAGCTGCATTTTTTTAGCTGCATTAACTTTTCTTTGAATTATGTGGGTGAGGGAGTGCATGATGGAAGGAACTGGAACTCACTGAGCACCCAAGCGTCCAGTATCTATCTTTCTAACAGATAAGGATTATTAGAATCTATTATTATTAGCGGAATAATAAAACAAGTGGGTTATAAAAATATTCTTTGTGAAAGTTGAAATAAAAGCAATGCCTTCCTTTTGCACATGTCAAAATCAGACAAAATGGTGGTTTGATCTGTAGATGAAAGAGTTAATCAGGATGAACAAGAACAGGCAAAAGGGAATGAATGGAAGAGATATGGACTGGGTTTGTTTCAGTATTGGAAGGGATATGGTGTAAAAGTTTTTTTCAGTATTATAGTATCCTAATAATCTATTTACACAAGCATTTGTCCTTTCTGAATGCATGAACAGTGGGAAACCAGGACCAAATTCCATGAAAACCTTAATTTCTCTGTCTCCTGTTCCACTTAAAAAAAGCAATTTATGCCTTTGGGGAAGACAGTTTTTTAAGATTAGGCAATCCCTAATCCATTCCCCCAGCCCCCCCTTTCCCATTCCCTTGGGTAATTGGATATTTTGCATGTAGCAGAGCTATTGCAGGCTGTTCCCATTTGGGGGCTGAACAACTGTTCTGCCTTCCTGGAGCTGCTGCTTCAAAGGCTTTGTGTTCTGTTTCATGCTGTTTTGCAGAGATCTGGTTTAGGAAGCTCACACTGCCTTACTGAACAATTGAACCTTCACAGCCCAGACAGTATGTTTGAAGGATTGCCAAAGCACAAAAACGTGGGCAGAAAAMTTTTATCAAAACGATATGCGGGGTCCCCCTCCGTTCAGGAGTTAGGAGTTATTCCTTCAAGCACAATGACTTTCAACTTTGGCATACTGTAGCAGTTCAAAACATTGTATTATTGGCTTTTGCTATAAAATGCTGTAATTATTATTACTCTTAATTAAAGCAACAGCAGAAAATATAACAGCAGCAGGGGCTCAGATCTTACTGTACTGTTTCTTGGATTCCTGAGGGTCTGTTTCTTAGGTTGCTGTTACTGTATGTGGATGATAAATCACCTTCAGGAGGACACCTAGTTTGTTTAATATTCATAGTCTACCAACTGACAGGCAAAACCATAAATGTGTGATGTGACTAGAAATCTTATTTATTGATATTAATAGATTCATTAGGTATTTGATGTGTTTCAGCTTTGAAACGTGTCAGATTTTTTATATAATCCCCAAAACAGTTGTATGTGGAACTCCGATCACTAGCCTGCTCGGTTGTTGTATCTAGACAGTTCAGTGTTTCACAGGGATGCTGTGGCAGAGGCGATAATTTAACTAGGTGGGGCTTGAAGCATCGTCTTTTGTTCCTGGCGTTACACAGACCAGCTGGGGACTTTAGCCAGTTACTTTCCTTAATGGTGCCTTAACGTATTCATTTTCATAGGGGGATAATGTTTTTTTATCTACATCTGAAAAGTGCTATTATTACTATTAGAATTAAAAGGAGGTTTGACTTTTTTATTATTATTATTATTTTTTAATAATAAATAGTTACTAATGGGAGGTAGGGCTGGATGATTTCTAGTTTTAAATATGACTTTCCTTGTTTTTTAAGCATAGCTCAGACCGCCCCCCCCTAATGTTACAGGTCAAGACAGAGCTGTGTGGGAACCTTGCACAAAATCTGCCTGTATAACCAGCTCTCCTCAGTCCTTTTTAATCCTTCCTTTTCTTGAGAGCCAAGCCCATGCAGTTATATGTGAGCTTCAGTCTTATCTGAAGTAAGTATTGTAGTGTTTTTCGGGAAGAATTGCTCTAACAATTTAAAAGGCTGCTGCTATCGCTTGAAGTTTTAAATAGGCATATCACTACTGTTTGTGCAACTGTTACGAACTAAGGAGCATCAGGCCAAAGGGGTAAAAGTGGAGAGATTCTAAATCTGCCCCTATTTTTAAGGTTTGGAATACTCTAATAATTGGAACCAGATTATTTCATAGTTTAGAAATAATCATACGTATTTTATTTGCAGAGGTCTTCCTTTGGTTTAAAGCCCATTTTGTGCAATATGTTTGTATCCTCTTTTAAGAAAATGAACAAAAATGGAAATTCAGATGCTCACTGGTTTACAAGGATTGCAAGGCTTTTAGAAGTCTTTTGCTCTTGTTTTTATGATCTGCATGYTCTAATGTTTTGCATTTTATTTACCACACTTTATTCCCTGTGTGACACTGGTGTCAGTAGTAATTGGAAGTTGTGCTACTCGGTAGCAGTGGTAGACGGCTGTCATCATTCAGCTGTTGGCCAGTGCTCTCTGCAAAGTAAAATTAGTTTCATTTCAGTTTCTAGTAGAGAGATATCTATAGTACAGATGTACCATAAGGACTATTGCAAATGGTATTCATTTGCAAAAGCCGATAGACTTGGACATTAAATTGGCATCTTCACTTCTGATACAGTTCATCTGTGTCTGGTAAAAGCATGCTGACGAGGAGTGTTAGGATGACTGCTCAGGCTCGGTGATTGGGGTACAGCCCTTTCAGGGCACTAGGGAGACGTATGCCTAGGAAAATAATTATTTCAGAGATAGCAGAGAAGAATAAATCTCTGTACTACAGAGACTCCCATCTAGAGAGAAGGGAAAATTGGAAGCTGTCATCATTAGTCTATTTTTGATAGTTTGTCATGGCTTTTTTTCAGTTTCGTAAGTTGTTTGTTGAAATATAGTAACCATCAATGAGTTTAAGCATTTAAAAAYGACTCCATAACCAATCTGGCCTAATGTCTCTATCTTAGTTGTTACAGGGATATTAAATGAGGTGTAAGTGAATGTTCTGCACATATAGATCTTACTGGAAAAAAAAAAGATGATTGTTTTGGGGTGCAGTTTAAAACTAGACTAATGCATTCCTTCCAGGAATGATGGAACGGAATTTGGAGGCTCCATTTACCAGAAGGTGAATGATAAACTGGAAACTGCCGTGAATCTTGCTTGGACAGCCGGTAATAGCAACACTCGCTTTGGAATAGCAGCCAAGTATCAGATTGACCCAGATGCCTCTTTTTCTGTGAGTGCTATGCATGTACCGCTATAAGCATTTGAAAATAGGCTCTTGTAACGGAAATGTGAAGCAACTTTTACATCAGTAAAGTACGGTTTTGATGCAGTTCTGTGGTGTATAGTTGGCACATACATCTCTTTTGTCTTGTTTTTGGCAGCATGAGAGCACAACTATTGGATTTTCCTTAAAAGTGACACAGAATGTTTTATCGTATTATTGGGCACTGTTCTGAGATTTTAATTTTGAGGCAAAATTAACTCTAGATTTTTTTTTTTTTTTTGTGATTTAAAGGATGAAATCCTTTACCTGCTTAAAAGGTGTTATTTGATTTTTCAAGTAGGAAGGACTTTGAAGAAAGATACCAAATTATTTACATACGGTATTTTTTCCCTTTAAGGCTAAAGTGAACAACTCCAGTCTGATCGGATTAGGATACACTCAGACTTTAAAGCCAGGTAAGTCTATGCAGAAGAAATTCAGACATCAATAAGTGATATTTTTGTCTGGAAATATCAAAGAGTTTTTTCTGTGACAAAATGTGAATCGTTTGTAACGTTGCTGTTCTGCTTGGCAACCCAATGATGAACTTTTCCAGGGACTGCTCTGTTAATTTTGGATGACTATTGCAAGCAGGATTATTAGAGACCACCATCCACTGACCAGTCAGATACTCTTTTATGTTGATACAAAATATATCTACAATTACGTGTTTCACAGATAAATAAATGTGTTTTTAGTACTTTCAGAGGCTTCCTACTACTGAGTTTATTTTGCTTGAAAATGTGACTTTCTCAAGGTCCCCTGGTCCAGGAAGAGGACAATCCTACTGCTGTGAAATTGGTTTTAATGTAGTCTAATAAATCTGCTGCCAGAATACCAAGCAGATTGACCTGAGAGATTACAGTAGACAGGGCTTGGGCCTTTGCATACCTAGATTTTAAAGCGGTTTAGAAAGGTGGGTATGTATCAAGGTCCCAATTTTTCATAATACTGGACTCTAAAGTTAGATTAATCAGTAGACCAGCAGCAGTGAACTGACTCAAATTTAATTACTCGGAGTGATAAAAAGCAGAATCTATCACTGTGGTTTATTGTAACTTTCATAATTCAGAAAGACTTCATATCTGCAAATTGTTTTAAAATGCCCAGTCCTTACAAGGCTAGCCGCCAAATTACCTTAACCTAGCTACCCAATAAAATAAAGCAGCAGCACAGACACTGCACTTACTGAACGTCATTCCAAGTTTTAACAGTTGTCTTTTCTCTCACTTTTCTCTATTTCGCAGGTATCAAACTGACATTGTCAGCTTTGTTGGATGGCAAGAATGTCAACGCAGGTGGTCACAAACTTGGTCTAGGATTGGAATTTGAAGCATAAGGAGTGATTCTACAATCGCTAATTTGAAAATACAGCATAGCTACCTTCAGAATATAGTGTACCTTTCAATGTTTTATGTCTGGGATGCAAGTATTGCTAAGTATCAGTCCTGCTAGTCCTGGTTAAAGACAGCTAAGCTTTAAAAATGATGTTGTTAAAGAAATGGAGACAAAAGCATAAAAAAAAAAATCCTAATTCCAGGCTTTTTTTTTTTTTGAATGTTATTGCTCATCACATGTGTCAGCTGCCACATGATAGGAAGTAGGAAGGTATTGATTACCTTTACTAAGGTATTGACTGCACAAGGAATATGTTAATGTGGTATAAAAACGGAGACGTTAAGAATCGCAGACCACTGTATCATGCTGTTAATTCCGTAAGCAAAATGTTCCGACGCTTAAGGTTTCAGTTCTCAATGGAATGTGCAAACTTGTCTGAAAAAGGGATTTTTTTTTTTTTTTTTTTAAATTTTTTTAGGTAGGCATTTCATGAATGGTTTGTCTTTTTTTGTTATCTTACACCTACAGCTGTCTCCAGAATGCTTTAGGTTGTCCACCTTGTGTAAGTCCGTTGTGGAGGAGGTTTGATGTGACTCAGCCAATACTACCTGTCCTGTGTTGTGGTTCCTTTCCCTTGCACTGACTGGAAAGCTTGTAAGACAGGGCCATAATCAGGGAAGAGTCTTTGTAACTGTAATCACATAGTTGCATTACTAAATTTAAAAAGGACTTTTGTTTTATTACCACTTTTTTTTAGCAACTAAATGGGTACATTTTTAGAGAGTCTTCCATTTTGTGTGGAACTAGACCCCAAAATGCTGTACTTGACACTACTAAAAATGGCTAAAAAACCCAAACCCAACTTGAATAAAATATTGAAACGTCACCTTTTACTTTGTCTTTATATTAATTGTGAAAACAATTTAATATTAATTCTTGGCTCCAGAAGCAGACTTGCAACATCTTATTGCGTATTTTGTACCACACAAACAAAAAATCCTTAGTAGATTTAAGTTCCAGACATGGCCATGTTCTTAGTGCTTGTTAACCTCTGGCAACTGCACATACGCATGTGTTTAGCTCATGGAGAAAACAAGGTAATGTGACTCATTTATCTTTCTTTCATTGCAGAATTCACTAAGTTGAATCACCTTTCTATAAACAAATAGGTGCGAGCAATGAACAGTTATCAGTTGCGATAAACTTCAGTGGCTTTTCATTAAAACTTTGTATTTTTTTGTATCTAAGGAATTGTCATGGGTGGCGCGTGGGTGGCAAGAGGCTGTGGTACAGGAGGACGTGCCTGATGAGGCAATGGCGTTACAACATTGCGAGACTGTAGATCCGCCTCAGCRACAGCCTGCAAATTGTGCAACGCCGGCTGTCTTCCCTCTTACCACAGGCTATTCCTGAGTATTTCCTAGTATGTCTTCTCTCAAATATTTAACTTGACGCTCGTGGAGGAAGTAGTCCTCTTCTAGATTTCACCAATCCAAACAAATCACATGCAGCCAGCTCACAGTAACTTGGCAGATGCTCAAAATTAATGTATGTTCCTGTATGCTGTGCATGGCTTGTGTTCTGTGTCCCCATAAGCCTTTGGGCTCCTTGTTCTTGGTTTTCACACGCTTGAGGCCTCCGTCTTTTGAAATTTGTTCTCCCATGATCAGCTTCAAGGTTTCTCTCGGGGCTTGCATCACCTCACTTGGGCCGAGAACAGGAAAGCATTTTTCCATAACTCTATCAAAAGCGCTCGTGAGCGGTACAGCGCAAAGCCCAGTCACGCATGCGGACACTGACGAACAGCATCCCAGCGCTGTGGCTTTGTGGGGCGGGCCCAACCCCTCACGTCAACCTCTTGTCTGAGGGAAGGAGAAGGAAAACCCCTATTTTCTGTCGCGGGGCTGGACGCGCTGCCAGCTCGCTGGGCCCTGCCTGCTCAGGCCGCTCTCTCGGGCCACAACGGCGCCCGCCCTGCTCCGGCGCCCTGGGCGCAGGCCCGGGCAGCCCCGTGCCGCCGCCYCCGCGCTCCCCGCAGCCCCTGCGCGGCGCCCTCCCGCCTTCCCGCCCAGGCGCATGCGCGGCCGCTTCACCGGCGGCGCGCAGGGTTTCCGCCCTCCCGCGCAGGCGCCGTGCCCGACCCCGCCCGCGCGGCGCCGGGGGGGCGGTGCCATCGCCACGTCTGTGGGGGGTGCTCGGGAAGATGGCGGCYGCCGGCGAGAGGGGCGTCCCGGCGGGCCGCGCTCTCTGCCTCCTGCTGCTCTGCGGCTGGGCTCTGGCCGCCCGCGCACAGGAGGCCTCCGGTGAGCGCGGTGGGGGGTGGGCCGGGCCCCGGCGGCTGGCTGGGTGGGGGGGCTGTGTGCGCTGCGCGGCCGCCCCGCCGGTCTTTCACCGGCCTCGTCTTCAGCGCTTTTGGGCCTAAGGGTCTCTGTGGCCGTGGGGCGCGCCCCGGGGCGGCAGGGCCCCGCCCCGGGAACCGGCCTCGGCCGGGTTTTCTTTGCTCTTTCTCGCAGAGAATCGGTCGCTGCCAGCGGCGGGAGTGAGCGCTGTGGGAGAAAGTGAGCGTTTAAAGTGCTGCTGCCTCGGCGGGTGTGTGTTGGACTGTCTCGCCAGGTGTTCATCTTGTTTTATTGCTATGAAGATCAGTTTAGCTGACTACTTCAGCCCCCAGACTTAATATTTTGTTCTAATTATTCTAGTTGGGTGCCTGTTTTTAGCCTTCCCCCCCTGCCCTAGAAGATAAGCTTATGTTACTCTGCAAGTTGACTCCTAGTTAAGTCCATTTTCTTTCTCCCACTTCCCTTCAATCTCCAACTGTAACCAAATGCTAATAAGAAATACGTATTTCAAGTGCGGTGAGTTTCTATTTGTTTTAGATGAAGTATTGGTTGGGCAGTGAAGAGAAAGGGAATTATTGAAGGCAATGAAGGGAGCTGTTTTGAGCTGGCAGTTCCTTTCTTGCTTGTCAGTCAGTATATCCGAACCAGCTCTATTTGTGTTGCCCTTCACCTGGTCTAACGGGTAGGTAGTAATGAAGGAAGAGGTTCAGGATGTGGGACAGAAACCTGTAGGAAACCAAGTGTTATTAACTTCAAAAATCATGGAACAACTTGCTTTCTAAAAAGTAAGTTTTTCTGGAAGTGAATTTTGACCCTGTTGGATGTTTTTATGTACAGTGTTTACTAAGAGGACTGCGTTGCTAGTTCTGTCACCATGATTGAACATTAACATCTATTTCTGAAGCTGAGGCATCTCTGGAGTCCAGGCACTACGTCTAACATCATCTGACAGTGTTGTGTAACTGTAAATAGTGCAAGCACCGTTTATAATGCCAAATAGTTTTGGGTAGATATCATAAATCAATTGTGGTGTAGTTGCTAAACTTGCTACTCCTATTAGAACAAAAAATAAGTTCTTCTAGGAATAATAGGAAATTATTCTTTCTCACTCTGAAGCTGCAGCATTAGCTGCTGGGAGTCCCTTGCGTTTCTAAACCTTTCATGTTAAAATGAGTTTAAGAATAATTTGAAGTGTAAGGATACATGCAATGTAGTTCTATAGGAAAAATATGCTTGTTTGTATTTCAGACAACTTAGCTATTGCTCTCTAACACAAATTTTTGTCTATTTGGTGGGGGTAGCAGTAAGGTCTTCCTACCTCACTGATAACATGCCAACTAGCTATAAATATAAAACTATCTTGCAGCTGCCTTTCCTCGTATTTATCTCCTCGTATGCAATTAGCTGGCTTGACTCCTGAGGGGAGATAAGAATTCCCTAAACTTGTGGTGTACAAGAACTGAACAAGTTACTGTTGATGTGATAATTCAGACTAGTAGTTTCTTCAACAACAATAAGTGTGTTAAATGTAAAGTAGTTGACTTTAAGCTTTAGCAGAGAGACAGCGTAATGTTTAGTTCATATGGGATTAGTTGCGTCTTTGTTTTACAGTTGGTTAAAGAGTAATTCATACTGGAAAAGTGTACCATGTAAACAAGAAGTCTGTTGTAACTGATCCTCTGTAAATATACATTTCATGAATAACATGATTCAGTGTCCCCTGTATAATATTTTACTTGTGAGTAATTTGACACAAGCAGTTGGTTGAATGCTTCGTTTCTAGAATCTGTAACTTTCCAGTGAACCAGGGAGCTCCTTGGGAGCGCTTAATGAAAGTATTGTGACTTTTTTAAAATAAAAAATTAAAAAATAGTTTAGCATGCCAAAATACAAGGCAAGTATGGTTCCACTATTTAAATTATGATGTGTACTGAAAGTCTAAAATGTGTTCTTCATTTTTAAGGTGCCTCCTGATTTGAATCTGGAAGTGATGTGCTGTAAAGATGAATAGTTCACTCTCTGCTATTTTTTTAGGATTAAAAAAACATTGGCTATTTTTAAACTCCCTCTGCATCTTTTTTTACCTTCCTTTGGATAGAGAAGAGGGTGATGGACCCTGCGTGTGGTTTTAATGCTCACCTYGATTTTTACGTAGTTCTGCAAAGCCATCCTAGCATTGGAGAGGTTATGAATTTGCCTAGGGGTGCACTGTTACCACTGTTACATAGCACTGTTGCTGACTTTCTTCATTATAATAATTTGCTGCCAACAAAAGGCTTTCCTACAGGAGCATGTGCAGTCAGATTGTCCTTTCTTAAGCTTTGTTTTTTAAGCTGTGGTTCATTAGTTTCATTCGAGTTAACATAAGGTTGGAAATCTTTTTCTGTGTCTACAAATTCAATAAAAATAAGTGCCTGGGAAGAGATACTGGGACCTTGTGTCCTGACTGAAGGAGGTCTCATTTTTTGCTGGCAAAATATCCAATGGTGAAAGACTAAAAACTTTTAACTGCAGGAAAAGCTTTACTGAGAACTTCTTCCTCTGTAGACCTTAGCAAATTCTGTGGGAGAGTTTGATGATGGAGAAAATACTAATCATGTATGATTCTACAAGACATCCACAGAGGGAAGAAGGATGTGTCTCTGAAGTTCTAAGTCTGGAAAATACGCATGCTAAATTTTTCAGGGACACTTTGGCATACTAATGTAGAAAGCACATGCTTCCAAGCTTTAATTCCTGTCCCACTCAAGACTTCTCTTTTGAAGTTGCCAAAGTACAGGAGTGTGTATTTCTGCGTATGAATTCTAAAAATTTTGCAGTGTGAAATATGCCCTGTTCATCATACGATTTCTTGTCTATAAAGTAAATGCCTTGCAATAATTTTCATTTATAGCTGAAGTATCACAAGAGAAGTTAGTGCCTTGTGCTTAATATTGACTGTTTCTCATCCTTTTCTCAGATTCTGTGGAAGTGGACATGYTTCAAAAAAATATTTCTTCTAAAAGTGAGAATGAAACACTAAACAGATCCCAAAATTTGACAGACAGCTTGCAGAGTATAGCCCCAACAAAAAAAGAGGTGTTCCCAACAACAGCTAAAATCAATTTGGTGACCGCCGTAAAACCATCTACAGCAAAAGGTGATTCTCCACCGTATGTTCTCTCTCGTGCGGTGACTGCTAGTCCTGTATCTCAAATGGATGTTGATGCTTCTGAAGATACTAAAATTGAGGAAGAAGATCTTCTAACAGATTTGAAAGACACACTAAATAGTTCACCACCCATCATGAAAGAAACTATAGAGTCAGATGGAGGAGATGACTATCCTTATGAAATGACATCGAATTCCAGATACAACCCAGACCTTCCAGAAGATGATGACCCTGACACCATTAGTAATTACAATGAGGAGATCAAGACCCTTGATGAGAAGATAAAAGATGTTTCTGTCACAGGGTTGGAAGAAGACAGCCATTTCTTTTTTCATCTGGTTGTAGTTGCCTTCTTAGTAGCTGTTGTTTATGTCACCTATCACAATAAGAGGAAGGTAGGTACGCTGCGAAAGGTTGAGAGAAACAGCTTTAGTATTTAAAATGAAGTTGCATTGCCTTGTACACTTTTTTTTAATAAGAGGAACTTAGCTTTTTGGAGAATGAAACCTTTGACCACTTAGTCTTGTTGTGATACAATATGGAGATCATTACTGTCATTTTTATCTGCACAGTGAAAATGAACTTGAATCAAACATTTTAGATTAGAAAATCAATTAATTGATGACATCAGTAATCCATCAGTTCAGTAATGGACACTGGCAGTGTACAACATGAGTTCTATAAATGAGACCTGAGCCAAGTCGAGTGAAGGTGATTGATTAACTAATTTTGTTTCTGCACAGGATTATAAACAGCAAATTAAGGAAGGTTTTATCCCAAATGGCTTGGGAATGTTCTTGTTGTAACTGTGATAATCCTTGTAAATAAGAATGCACTTTAAGGTGGTCTTTATATCATAGATCTTCTGAGGGCTTAACTACAAGCTTTTAGGAAATGTTTAACACTCTTTCCAGATTTAGAGAAGCCCAAAGTTAGTGTTTTCAGGTAACTGTTTCTTAGTTCACAAACTAATTCTCTGTATCTCAAAACTAGCTTGATTAGTTTTACTTCAAAATATATTGCTAGCATAGAAAATTAACTCCAGCCCAGCCAGACCCAGTACAGATGCATGCACAAATTTGCAATTAAATCATAGGTTAGTTTTTAGATATGAGGAAAATTTAGTGTTTATCCTTGTAGAGAACACTGATTTGGTAGAGGATTTGGGGGACTCTGAAAAGAACACAGCTAAAAAAACCCCAAAACTTCTGATTTACAGTGCAATGGCATATCTGGAATGTGTATTGCTAAGTCTTTTTAGGGAAAAATGTTGAAGACTGTTTGTGTTAAATTTGAAAATTTAACTTTGAGGGAAGTTCAAATAAGTGATAAAAAATGCCTTGTCTTTGCTACATAAGTGAGATAATGCTTGTAGTATCATTTGGGTAATTGGAAAGCTATCTGTTGATACTACTTTTAGCACTTAGAAATAATTTTGGGAACAGAAAATATAGTAGTACTTAAGTACATAGATAGTGGCATGTATTTCTGTGAGACAACTTGGGTTCTCCTTTTTCTTTCCCTGTGCCCGCTTACACTGTCCCATTTCCCCTTTTGCCAGTATAGTTCCCCTGTCTAGTAAAGTGGATTCTTAGATGATGTCGGTAAGAAACAAGGCTAAATAGGGTGAAGATAATAGACATTTAAAAATCTGATCACTTGAGTGCTTTGATTTATCATATAGCCTCTTTAACTGCTCTGCTGATATTGCTGAAGGGGGCACTGAGCTGTAATGCAGAAACAGTTTATCAAATTACACCATTGCTGCTTCTGTTGCCTTTGTTTCAGCACCAGTAATACAATTACTTTTAACAAGGGTGAAATGCCAGAATAGGTAAGATGAATAAACTAACAAATGTCACCATCTGGGGATAGTTTAATAGCCTGTATAGGCAGTACTTCTGAAGCTACACACATATCTTTACTGAAAGAGTTACGGGTTGAATGCCGTGTTTTTGCCAAACTGCAACTGAGGTTGCCAGTACGTGGCAAGGATGTCCTTGATGGCAAGGACAGTACGGAAATGGCTGACTGCTAGTGCCGTGTTTTATAGCAACAGTAATGCCATTGCCAGGTTCAAGGGGTAGAACTGTGATATCAATAGAACTGTTAAGCTGTTTATCAAACCCAAAATGTTTCTCCATACCATTATGTAAGTTGGCTGCTTTTTCTTTCAGATCTTCTTATTGGTCCAGAGCCGAAGATGGAGGGATGGCCTGTGCTCTAGGACAGTAGAATATCATCGTTTAGATCAAAATGTTAATGAAGCAATGCCTTCCCTGAAAATAACTAATGACTACATATTTTGAAAGCACTGTGATTTGAGTTTGCTGAACTTATCACTCTTTGCCTGCCTAGTCATGTAATGATATTCAGGTATTCTAAATATGCTGCTTGTACTGAAATGAGATGTACTCTCTTTGACCTGGATGTTTTTGAGATTAAAACTCATGCAAGATCAAGGGCATGATACATCTATTTGCTACTTTGGTCAGGTTTTATATCAACTATAAAGATAGTTTAATAATTAGTGCTCTTTCCATTCATTAAGCATCATCCCTTCTGTCTGGAGCAGTTTTAATTGTGGTAATACAAAAAATAAGCATAAAATATTTTAGGTCTAATAAATTAATGACTTTGGCATCACTAAATCAAATTAATGATCTCTTTGCTAATCACTTATATGGCTCATAAATCCCACTATATTGCAAACTTAAAATATAATTACTTTTTTCTATGCTTAAATCCTGATGCTGCAAATCTTTCATCTTTGGTTTTTTTTTTTTTGGTTCTGTTTTCATGTTGCATAACTTGATCCTATTTTAGGCAGAATAGCTGGCATGGCAATTTCATAATTTCTGTATGTGTTCATGCAGTAAATAATTTAAAAATAATTATGTAGAAACCATTTTATTTCAGAAGTTATGTACCACATATTTCTTTAAAATGTTCAAGATCTTTGTGAAGGTATGCAGCTTCTTGGCTGTCCAGTTTTTTTCTCTAATGGTATTTATGACTATTTCATTACCTTTGTAATTAATGAATGGAAAATAAGCCTTGTTGAATAATCTTACTAAAATATAGGTAGTTGACAGGCTTTCAATACATTGAAGCTTTCTGTTGAATTTTAAGACAGTTGGGAAAGTTATGTGGTTTGCTATATTATAAATGGGAGAGGCCTGAGAATGTAAGAATAATTTGTTTTGTTGTTATTCTGACCCAGGTAACAGGCAGATGAAAGTAATGGTGTATGGGGCTGCCAGTCTGTGGGCAGCGCACTCTAATTTTTGACAAACATTTACGCATTAGTGTAAATCAAGTTACTGGTAYAGTAGGTTTTTTTACCTTGTCTTTTGTACTTTCATTATTTATGTTTTCATGAGTTGTAAAATATAAAATCTTAGTTTTCTGTACATTCTGTTTGTGATTTAGTTTTCAGACTGATAAATATGTAAATAACGGTGGATCAGAACCCCACAATTAATGACTTGGTATTCAAGTAGGTACGTAACATTTTGAAAAAATCAACTTTACAGCTGTTGGCATGAGGAGTCTGAAGGCATGATACTATCTTACGAATGAAGTGCTAAAAGTTCTAAATCCTACTGTTAAATGCATTCTTTTCATAACCACAAGAAGTAAAGCACAAACAAAATATCCCAAAACTTTTCTTGCGGTAATTTTTATCGTATTTGGGCTTGTATCACTTAATATTTTGAATAAGGTTTTTAAAATAAATGACAATAATAAGCTTGTGGTTTTTATCTTAACTGTTTCACTGCTTTTATACAGTACCTTAACGATAAAGAACTTACTTACGCTTGGGATTGGACAACCAGTTCAAAACCATCTTTTCTGTTACTGATTAAATTCACTGTGTAGGGGGTGTATGGAGTTTTGTTTTATGCATCTGCTAAATGGTATGTAGGGTAGATAGCAAGGCTTAAATGAAATCTTTTAAGCTGTAGGAATTAATAAGTTCTTTAAAAAGTAATTTTTTACCTACGTTGTATAATTAGTAATTCTCATGGAAGACACTTGAAACTTCTACCTGAACGTACCCACATTAAAGCATAACACTGCTGTGGTCAAGATCCAAAGGGAAAGGTTACTTTGCAAAGCTCCTTTAGGATGTTCAAATATTGGAATTGGAGAGGAGGAGGCTAATGTTTTCGCACCCAAGAAGTTCAGTAGCTTTCTCCTTAAATAACGTTCATAAAGTGTAGTGGGTTTGACATTAGACAATAGTATGTTCACAGCTTGCAGAACACTTGGGGTTCCTTTCAGCTTGGTACCACGGGCCTTACACAGAACCCTGAATGAGATACTGAAGTGCCTGACTGCACAGAATTACAATGATATCCACGTTAAAAGTTTCATTCACATGCCATTTTCTCTTAAATACATCCAGTGAATTAGGCCATCAAGGCAGATGTTACATTTTCAGCCACTTGACTGACTATTATAGCTAGAATACTAACTATTATTTAAAAAATGTAGAAAATTAACATCGACCTAAATTAGTAGAAATAAGGCATATTTAGTTGATTTCTGGAGTTCATAGATGTGTTACCTTATTCCATCTTGGATGTCTTCCAAAGCTCTTGAAGGATAGTTCAACTGACCAATCTAAATGTTTTTCTTCCAGRCTTTCTGAACAAATAACAGTGTCCTCTTTAAGACTATATGTTAATATATTGGTGGAAAAATCTTGTGTTTCCTTGCCCTCCCTCCCTCAAATTGTTTGTCCTTGTGACTGACTGTAGAGAGAGAAATTTTTTAGCTTTCCAGCTTTTGAGCTGTTTCTTCCAACAAACCCACTCTTTTAAAACCCTGTAACTTTTACTGGAGGAGGAATGCACACAGCTAATAGCAAGATTGCTTTTTGTGAGCTTTTTAGGGAAAACTGTCAAAGGCCTAACATCAACTCAATTACTAAACCTGCTGCTTTGCAGTTTGTTTTTGCAGTCATCACATTTTAAAATGCTTTTATGTTTAGCTGTGCTGTGACAATACTTGTCCCACAGATTCAGTATTCATTAGGTGCACCTAAGGGTATTTAGGCCTAATGGACTGCAACTTGCTTTGGCTGTTGTTAATAATGGCAAATGTTAATAAATTCTCTTCTGAGATGTCCCTTTAGGTGTCTTCTCTGAAGATGTTCTCGCATGAAGTTACCTGAGAGGAGAAAATCATATCTTGAGCCTTTTGCTCTTGATAGTCCTATCAGTACTGAAATGTTTTGAGTTAGGTAACTGATACTTGAGGTCATGAAATCATGGCTCACACTCGTGTCTTCTCAAGCAGAGTGCAGCTTTGCCTCACTCCAAGTACTTCACTCCAAGCACTTAAGATGAGCAGTTATTCTTTGCTTGCTCTAGCTATTGTGCACATCCTCTTTATCTCACAAGTAAGAAAAACTTCTTTTAAATATTTATATAAATTTTTTTTTAATAAGCCTCTTTAGTAATGGTACTAAGGGCAGCTTATTTGAATGTTTTTAAATTCACAGGGAATTAACATGAATTTGAAATCTTTGAAGTTCTTTAAACAGTAGGTTTCATTTGGGGAATTGTCTAAATGGATTTACTTCCAGGATGCTAATGTATTTTAAGTACTTGGGGTGAATCTTGCTCCATCAGGTTCACAGTGATTGTAGCAAGCTGTCCCAAGAGATAGGTTTGGTCATACCAAAGCAGAAGGTTTGTAGATGCATCTAAGCAAATTAATTTAGATAATGATGTTTGTGGAATATCGCTGTTCTTAAAACCTGTCCACTGCTGATCCGTTCCAGCATTCAGCTAATAACGCCAGCATAACATAGAGGCTGCAGTACTAATTAACACTGGTTATTTGTATGCTGAAAAGGTGAATGCTGAATAATCAGCTTGTTACCAAAGGCATCTTGCCATCCAGTCCCTGCAACATGGCACATACTTGCTCACCTTCACTTGTAGCAAGATAATACCGGAAACAAAGTTAGAAAATAGTGAACTATCACCTCCACCCTGGCTAATGACTGGGCTGAGTTGCTTCTCCAGCACACTTGTGTGTCACTGTCATCTTGGTACTGTAAAAAAGGGACTGCACCCTTGTACAGATGGAAGATTTGAAATGCGCACAATGACTTCGACGCTTTCTTCAGGATATTTTTTCATTTGCAATAGCCCTTGGATTGTTGCCTGAACCAGGGAGGTACCTTGCTGAATTGACTTGGGTAGTTGATATGCTGTTTCCTAATAGTACCAATAAAAAGGGAAAGGTGTCTCGTGATCCAGTTTTATAAGGGCTCCGCCGGCACTGCAAGAGTGGAGCATATGTCATCCATTGTGCAATAAAAGAGCCATTTGCTAATGAGGTAATCAGGATTGAACTACTGTTTTATAATTTCTTTAATTGAATTTGCTTGTGGAAAATTAAGAGTAGGCAATCAAAAATTCATAAAGTGCTGAGATCAAATAGAGGAAAAAGCAAGCAGATTTATGTCAGATCTTACCAACAAGAAATGTCTTGATGAATTTCTTTACTGAAGAAAGGAAACTTTCTCACATTAAGGTGAATTATGACTTCCATCAATATTCTGATAAAAGGAATAAAATATTCCTGAAGAGCTTTCTGATTAAACTTCTCAAGATGAAGGTTGAAGCTCTATTTATGTAGGTTCTCGTTAGTGGTTGAGTTTTATGAAATGAGGAAAGAAATAATGAATAGGATAGTTTAAACAAATGATACATTTCACTTTTACTATCCAGGAAATCAGGTATTTTGAAATATTTATAGTTTAATTTTCATTTAGCACCAGTGCATATTACTCAGCTAAGTCAACTGTCCTTGGCTGCTGCTCAGTTGTATACAGGGTGAATAGAGAAAGGTTTATCTGAGCAGGGTGGTTTGAGTTATGGGAAATTAATTTGCAACGTGGAGATGAAAAATGTGACCTCTCTTAAATAAATTTAAAAGCTACAAAAATAACAGAAAGGGAAAAGGRATATTTTTGTGGCTTTAACACAGACTACTATTAATATTAGAAGGAGAAGGGGGATGCTCTTACAGCTGTAACTCGGGCTTGGGAAATCTTTGCTTAGTTTCCAAATAGGGAGCAGCACAGCTGCAGGCCAAGTGGACAAAACATTGGTCAGGGGTTTTCCAAGTCCTGGTCAGTTTAGGAAACCTGCGATGAGCCACAGTGGGTGAGATTTTATTAGCTTTTATTGTCTGTGAAAAGCTGGCACACTGAGCAAAGAGAAATCTGGCTGTTGGCTGGTACTCGCTTGGGCCTCAATTTTCTGCCTAAATCTCGAGGCAGTGATGCTGCCCAGGGCTGGGGTGAGGAGGGCGGTGTGATCCAGCAGCAATCCTTGCTCTGAACGGGATGAGCAGGTCCTCCCAGGCAGAGCTCTCCCACCTTCTGCCTGAGCTGTGATCAGGAAGGTGAATGTTGCAGGTGGGTGGTGGGATGGTCCTGTGGGCATCGCCGGCAGTGGGGCTGGGTTACTGAGAGCGCCTGACATCCCGAGAAGAGGCTCTTGCTTCCCCTTGCCACGCCATGCTCCCTGCTCTGGAAGGTAAGCCGGTTCCTAACCCAGCAAAACAATTCTTTCTTTTTTAATCTTTCTTCTTCCTGGGTTGATTTTCAGTCATTTTGGGGCACTGTGCTGGTTTACCATRCGGCCAGACCAGTGCCAGAGCTGGCTCAAGGCAAGTGATGGGAATGTTCAGGACAGAGATGGGGATGTTCCCCATTCAGTAGCAGCAAACTCTTAATTTGGTTTCTTGTAAAGCCGTTACTAAGCTCTCTCGTAAAACCAAGCCCGAACAAGAGCGTTTTACGTTGTACAGTCCAGGTGAGCGGCTGGTCGCTGCAGTCTCAGTATAATGGTTTTTGTTGGGGAGAGGCCAGGCCAGCCTGAGGATTTGAGGTTTCTTTTGGTTTGGATTGTTTTTTGTGGTAGTTTTCTTGGAGGGAAATCCCTGAGCGGACTCACCGGGGAGGCTAAGGGGTGGTGCTGCCCCATTGCAGTGATGGTGTGTGCATGGTCCCCTAACGTCGCGGTACGGTGCTTCCCTCTCCTGTCCCAAATCCAAACCGAAGCTGCATTTTGTGCTCCTATAAGGCTGAGTAGCTTTATGGGAGTGCTAAATCCTCACGTAAGGCTGATAGAGCAGTAATCTTCAAGGCTGTATATCCCTGCCACCACAAAGCTGCAGAACTACTAACATCATTCTTACACGTTTTCTTTTACAATCAAGTGTCCTTTAAGGAGGAGTCCCTATACTGTCTTTTGTTAAACTTTTCTGATACAGAGCATATGAATGTCCTCCCTGTAATAGAAAATGGTTAATATCAGAACTTCTCAGCTTCACTGTTTCCAACATATCTAATTAGAAAGGGAAGAATGACATCTTTTCTGTAATTGGTCCTTAAATCATTATCAAAATCATTTAGCAGCCTCCTTAAACTTATTTTTAATTACAAGGTCTATTGCCTTGTTAAGTTATTAACACTGAAAATCACTAATCTTGGCAATTTCCTATCTTTATTAAAATGAAAATACGAAGGTCGTGTTATCCTTATTGAGGTGCACTCGCTGAGGTTTTATTAAAGATTAAATGAAACCAGATTTAATCACTTTGTACTATTCTGTAAACAATGTCGAAATGGATGTGATTAAGCTATTTAAGGAAGCTGGTGGGGTTAAGAACTGAAGTTCAGGTTCACAGATATACCAAGGATGCTGAAATATTTCAAATTCAGATTACATGAATTAGGGGACTCTTGCATTTGTTAATCACAAAGCTGATACTCATTATCAGCTAGGTCTGCAAGGCAGTGGAATTATGTTGTATATTTTTGTTAGCACCTTACTGCCTTTCATTTTCCAGTGTCACATGGTGACTTGTGATGACTGATGGAAGTCCTTTTTGTCCCTGCATTTATTTACTGTTTGTCAGAGGGGAAAATGGTTATGCTCTCCATATAACTGTTCCCGCTCTGCAAGTGGGGGACAGTGAATAAAACTCTCAAAAGTACCTACATGACATAGTTTCTGCATTACAACGAGCTGTGGTGACTCACTTCAGGATGTATCTTTTAAGGTTAACTCACGCTTATTCTTAACAGTTCCGTTAAGTCTCCAAATTAAATTTTAACAGGGTGACTGTTCTTGAGCTGCAGGCAAGGAACAGCTGATTATCCTTTATAAAGGTGCAAAGTGTTTTCAACATCTAAAAATTGTCCTTTCAGTATTAGCTGACAAATTCTACCAGTTTTAGGTTTTAATTTCTAATGCACGCTGACTGTGAATCGCAACAGCTGGAATGCCAGATGTTCAGAGAAGGAGAATTATATTCTGTGTTGTTTGGGGAGGGAAAGAAGGTGGAAGTAAAGGGCATAACGGCATCATGCAGAAATTAAGCCACAATTTCCCAAGCAGCGATGTTACATTTTCAGTATCATGTAAGGGAAAGATTCTCTGCATTTGAATAGGTGCTCCCTAAAGAAGAAAAACTGTCCTTGATCCTATCTGAGTACAGAGGGTTTGGGCTGGATATCATACCACAAAATGACAATAAGGCTGCGTGACATATGTTATCTTAGCAGTATTGGGGCAGTTTGAGAGGCAACCTTCYTTGGGGCTCTTTGTCATTATGTTTAGCTTAATATAAGGTGTGCAACTTTRTACAGAGGTGGCTGTGGCATGCTCACACGTAGCAGTTCTGTGACTCTGGGGGAGGTGGTAGCATCTTATGTACTTCCCTGTGGCTGTGTGGTTTGTGATAAGGTGATTAGATGGCGGTTAGCTTTGACCAAAAAGCTTGCTGCAGGTTCAGCAGCAGGAATGACTGTCAGCTAATGTGTCTCTGGGATCTCCTTTCTTATCTGGAACCAAATGAAAATGATCCTTCCAGAGAGTAGTAAGATGTGAATATGTGAGAGTCCCAATATCACCCTGGCTCTGAGTAAGCAGTGGAAAGCCCTGGAGCAGCTATGTATACTTTATGTACTGCACGCTCCAACTGTTCATGGCTGAAGCCTGTGGGACAGGCTCTTCTGCACCGTGTCACAGCTGAAACTACAACCCTCTTGAATGGGACATTATAGGAGTCCAGACTTACTCCTTTTGTCAGCTCCATGCCTGATTTCTCACTCTGGAGGTCAAGGATGCACTTGCCTGGCTCTCCCTCTTCCCGCTACCTTAGCAGTCGCGTGCCAGTGCGACAGCTTTAGGGGAGTTTTGCTGACTCAGGAGGTTTCCTRCCCATCCAGGTTGGAGGGTCCCAGGAGCCTGAACCCTGTGTGGGGAGGTGAAGCTGGGAAGTGTGAGCTCACCTTTAGTGACCTGGGGATGCACATGTTAACAGGCTGAGCCTCAGAAACAAGGCTGGTCTTTCCACATCATCCCTGGTCTGCGTGGGACTGATTTGCAGAAGGAGCTTATTTTTAAAAGAAAGCTAGGACGAAGAACTGGGCAGTTTCTTTATCTCCCCACCCCAGAAAAGCCCTACACTCGTCCCTTCTCATTTCAGCGTGAATATTATGGGTATCACAGTACAAATGAGATGCGTTCTGTTGCTGGGCGGGTGGTGGCTGTGAGAAMAAGAGGATCCTGCTGTCATCCGTGGCACTTGCCCAGAGCACTGCCTGCTCCCTGCCGGGGACTCCACTGGTGAGTGAGCAGCTAAAGCATTCAATGGGAGTCATATTACAGAAAGAATTCAGTGGTGAGGCAGAGGAAGGTATTTTAACTGGCAATCAAGCTTWCCTTGCTGGTGCTGTGAAACTGTCATTGCTGAGGACAACTTTTCTCGAAGTAATACCCAGAAGAAAAATAATCATCAGTTTAGATATTAAAAGAATTCCTTTTTCCCTGCTTTTCCTGATGCTGCCCCGCTTTCGAAGCAGCAGCCAGCAGGGGGGAGTGTGACTGCGCCATGCAACGCAGCCTTCCAGCCAGCAACAAGCTGGAGACGTGCAAAATAAGTTCAGAAATGAGTGTTGGGATCCCTTCAGACAAAAGCTGACACGGTGAGACAGACGGCATGATCCCATAAAGCACACGCCTTCGCTTTCAGCTGCTTGCTTGGGGAACGAGGAGGGATAGGGCTGTACCGCATCGTGCAACCGAGGCTCTGGTCCAGCGGGCTCTGGTCGCACCTGCGGGTGCTGGATCTGCCCCGATGTGGCGGTGGGATGAGGCTGGAGGGGCTCTGGGAGCCCCTTTGCTCAGCGAGGCAAGTGCTGGTATTAAGGACAAGGTGAATTGGGGTGCTGGCCCGTAGCGGGTCCTCCACGGTTCCTGCACCGAGGCGACAGAGATGCTGAGGAGTGTTTACCTACTCTTTTTAATTTAATTAAAAAAACCCTCAAGAAATGGATTTTTTTCCTTTGAGTATGTTCTTCTTACAGTGCATCCCCAGACCTGTATTTTTTTTTCTCTCCTGAAAAATGTGGGTCGCTAACATCATGAGCTCTTATATATTAATCCATCTGAGCTGTAATAATATGTTTATATGAATAAAAATAATCTCTACTCTTGTGGGGCTTAGCAAAATAACCTCCAACTCCGATATCAGAGAGATCTTCTCTAGCCCTGGGGAAAATAAATCTATTTCCTCAACCCAACATACATTTCTATTATTGTGCAAGAGGAAAATATTGGAAAACAAAGACACCAATCTCCCTAAATGTTACTGCGTGGTAACAGAAATATATAAAAAGAAAAAATGTTGCTAATTATGGGATTATAGTATGATGAATTTTACCTGACAGCATCTAACCTTTTCCAGAGCAATATACAAATGATTGCTACGTGCTTGAGTAAATATGGATTTAGATATACATCACCAACACACTAGTTAATAGATTAATTACATGCATGCTGCTAATACCCATTTCTCTGTTAAACTTGGTGTCTGAAAAGTGGTTATTTTATATCTCTAAATAGTTTGCTTGCCTAATTACTTGCTTAGCCATTTCTCCTTCCAATTACACACATGTGCGGTCATTGTATGGGAATTGCTAATGCCTGTGGAGCTGCAATGTTGGGCAAGAACGTATCTTAGAAGAGGTGGGAGAGACTCAGAACAGGGAAGAGACATTTCTCCATTTGGGAGAGACATAAAAATTCCCCAGCTAACAGCTTGGTCTCAGGTGATCTCCAGTTAAATCCTCCTTCCTTCCCCAGTGCTAAAGGAAATGCAGTGCCAGTGCAAAAATGACCCCAGGCCAGCGAGCATCACTGTGAGAACTGTACATCTTCTGCAGTATCCATGTGTCATCCTTTCTTCTTCAAGTCTCGACATGCTCCGTATGGGTCCTCCAATGGCTATTGAGCCATCAAAGGCCATATGAACCCTTCTGAGGGCTGTAGAAGATGCACAGATGCTATATTCAGTGTATAACAGCTGAGAGCAGAAGCAGGTCTCCCATCCCCTGTCCTCAGAAACCAGGCTCCCCAGTCCCAGAGCGACTAAAGCCAACCCTATACTGGCGATTCATTTTCATGTTTACAGCAGCAATTAACTTCTCTTAAAAGCAATTGTAACTCCCAACAGGGAGTGCTCAGAGCAGAGCTCTGTTAATGTTCAAAGGACTCTGATGTACCTCTGAAGCATGTCAGTCCTTGATACTACTCCTCTTTATGCTTCATGCAAAAAATAGAATTGCATATAAAACTTAAAACACCCACTAAATTGGTGCAGTCATTAACATGCCTCTTTTCCCAAGATTGAGGTGATTGATTTCCTAACAAAGGTTAATCAGAACTATTAAAAGAAAAGGAAAACGACTATCATGGCACCCACCATGGCTCCTGGTTGACTTCCTGCCTTATTTCTCTGTAACATGCCAGTCCTAGAACACAGAGCAGGATCCAGAGGTGAAAATATCATCAGCGGAGATGGTTTCTAATCAAAAGTATGCCAGTGAGACTTCGGGATAGTTTGGAGATGACACAATGTTTAAGTGGTGGTTCAGGAACAGCACCAGAGTGATACTGGATGGTGACTCATGATTATTCTAGTGCTTGTCTTAAATATTTGAATCTGCTCTGCGTAAGCTGAATGTCCTTAGAAGTTTTAGACTGAATTGAATTGATTTAATTCGTTTATATTATTCATTTAATAAAAGCACTGTAGCTCCTTTAGGCTTCTCTGGTTTCCATCCAGTGATGGATGCAGGAGTGACACAGTGCTTCTTCCTCATGTAAGGTTGGTAGTGTTTTAGGTAGCCCTGCGAGGAGCAGGGAGTTGGACTCGATGATCCTATGGGTCCCTGCCAACTTGAGATATTCTGTGATTCTATGATTCTAAGGTCATGTAAAGCTTCTTAGGTCCTGATATTAATAACGGTAATGAGTAAGGGCCTTACCGAAGCTTTCTGCTGATCTAGCTGTGGTGCTAACAACTAACCCAAGACAGGCTACGTGCAAAAAGCAGGACAAGAGTGTGAGTGACTATTGCAGGAAGGGTTTGGTGCCACGAACACAGCAAGATTGAATGAGTCTACATATTTTTATCCAGTTTCTTGTTGCATTGAGCGTTGTCTTAATTCCCTCTGTACATTGAATTGCAAACAGATGCTTGGGTAATTGAGGGCTGAGGCTTTAGAGATGATGGTCCAGGCTCTGATGCTGTTACTCAAGCTGGATTATACCTTACTTCATAAGCAATCCCACCAGCTTCGGTACAATAAACCAAACAATATTGAAGGGGGGAAAAAAAAAAGCCTAAATTAAACTGAGCACTGTGTGCAGCACTGTAAATGAAACTTGTTCATATTGAAATGCCACTGACAGCTTGTGCTGGAGGTGCAGGAAGGACAAAGTGGGCTTTTAACAGGCTTTGCTTCTTTTTGCCAGATGGTCTCATTCTTGTTTGGGTTTACAGCGCTCTTTCCCCCTTTCTCTGAATCACTTCTGGGATTAACGTCAGCAGTTTCTGCAGGAGGCTCCACTGAGGGCRAGGAGCAAAGGGGAAACATTCTGTCTGTGTGAGAAAATAAAAGAAAATACAGAAAATCAGTTTGGCTGCTTGGCCCTGGTTTGAGAGCAGGGAGAATGTGGTTTCCTCCCCTCTCTCCAGGGCTCGTGGCTGCAGCTTTGCTGACGCCTCGCCAAGGGGAGGGATGCCCTGTTGGGGGTAYGGGTGGGAGCTGCTGCGGTGTGACTACGAAAGGAGGAAAAAGATGCCACTTCTCTAAAAGTAAACAATCCTTTCTCTTCAATTCACGGCACTTGCTGCAAAGTATGGCTCAGAATGCCCTGTTGGCGCAGGGAAGGGGTTGGCTGCGTTCCCCTTCAAATTAGGGAAGCCTTCTTGGGAAGGGGGAGTCAYATCAGTGTTCAGGGCAGGAGATGGGCAGGTAGCTCTTGCATAAGCGCTCAACAAGCAGCTGGGGTTGAGAGTGCTTACGCTGTACCAGCAAACCTCCCCAGACTGACATCACCCTCCTAAGCCCGGTTGTATTCTCCCCCAGCCCCAGGATTACACAGCTCAACCAGCTTGATCATGCTGAGCCTTAGTTTGCTGCTAGGAACCCAACAGCGATGAAGGCATTCAAATAAAGTAGCTAGTTTTTCTATTTCAGGACAAGATAATCTTGAAATATTTACTATAGAGGTGTTGATGGAACCAGCATGTTCATGTCAAAATGTCTGACTGACATGTTGGTTTTCAAATAACCCTTTGCTCTTGAGATACTTAAAAGCTTTTCCAAACATATTCTCCTATCTCTGGGGGTATAATCTGCTTGTTTCATTTCTGGTCTGCTAAAGACTGTCTTTTTGCTTTTGGGTGAGAATATCTGAATGTCACAATTTCTTCTGTTTGGTGAGTGGGACATTTACAGACTTTTATACAAGCATTTACCATTTGTTGTGGAAATCACTGGTCAGACAGAGGTCTTCACTACAAAAATGATATATGTAATGTATCACCTGTTACCATCAAACCTCTTTTAAAAAAAAAACAAACCAAAAAAACCCCCCAAACCCTCAAATATTTTCCCCTATTGAAGATACACAAAAGCCTGTTGCTTCTAGCAGAGTTTTGACCCCAAAAGAAAAGTGCAAGAGCCAACAGTTTTCAAAGTTGTAGTTGCTATAAATACTCAGATACTACGGTTGCATGTGGAAGTATGCAGGTGTCATACAGAAAAATGAGAACGCTTACCTCATGAATTTATAATCCCAAGGAGATTTTTGAGCTTTTAATGCTGCAAAGTGACCCAAAGAGTGGGGGACATAGCACTTGGCTTTAGGCAATCACAGCTAAAGCGTGTCTCAATTGCTATCTAACAGCAGAGCCTCCTCCTCCTCTTCTGCAGCGCGCTGCCGCTCAGGGCGCGATTCAGACCCCATGTACTGGGGTTGAGTTGAGTTGAGTGTAACTGCCACAAAACTCAGAATTTCAGGAACATGTGGCATTTGAAGGTTGCAAAAACATATAGTTGAATCCCTTCCTCTCCGGTTACAGTTTTCATTATTTTACCACATTTTAGGGCTTACACGTGAGCTTTTGTCTTTCCCTTTTTTAAGCAGATATTAACACTTTATAAAGAAAGATAAGAGAATTATGAAAACTCTGGAGAAAGACAGTATTTGTGGTGATAAATTATGCAATAGCCCTGCCAGTGATGTGTGTGTTCATTAACAGCAAGATGTGACAYGTATTTTATTTGATGTCAAACTGAAAGACAGGCCTTTCCTTGTCTGTGCAACTGATCTGCGCATCCTCGTTAAGCAGCGGGATCTTAACCCTGCACATAATGTCCAAGGGCTGGGACCGCAGCCGGATCCTGGCAGCGCTGCTGCCTTCAGGGGTTATTTCCTATTTCTGTGCCTAATGACGGCCATCTGGGCCTGGGTGTGCTGTCACGTACCTAGATCTACTTGCAATAACACAGCAATAAAATTGCAAGATGCCTACAATCTGTTTGTAATCTTCTCCAGAATATCACCACCTGCATCCTGTGACTAAAAGATGTAAATACTTCCTTCTGTGCAGAGCGGCTAAAACTTTCCCAAGGCTCAATTGCCAAGTTTAGTTTTGCAAATGTTGTAAAGCTTTTTTTTTCAAGAATGCAGCTTTTGCCTTTTTTTTTTTTTTTCCTTTGGCTTGCTTCTCTTTCCAGGGAGCCTGTTGTTCAAAGCTCAGCTCAAGAATTTACAGAGCCCTGGGAGACCCTGGGTTACGGCTGACCCGGAGGCCCTAGAGCAGATGAGATGCTTTGCAGCAAAATTGTGCATCACACCTGACTTATTCTGTGTTACAGAGGGGGAGAGGGACTGTTAAATTAGGTATGTGTTTTCCAGTCCACACAGGTGTCTTCTCTGACTGTAACACTATCTGAATCTGAGGTAGGGAACTGGTATGAGCTATGAATACGTTTATTACTGAACAATAGCAATGGGATATGTAGAATGTGCATGCAATAAAAACATGGACACCTTCCAACTGCTGTTGGCAAAACACTTGATTTGGTTGAGATTTATCATAACAAATCATCTCTGCTGGAGGTGGACTTTCAAATACCTTTGCTGCTGTACAGGCTGTCTCTTGAAGAGCAGCAGTCACAGCAGTGGGGCTGAACTGGTGACAAACTGCAGAAGAGCTCATCCTCTATGACACTTGCAAAGTGGCAATGTGCCTTTCCTTTGCAGTTCTATAATTTCCTGCAAATAATTTTATTACAGTGCTGTTCAAAGACCTAAACCCAKCTCAGAGCTGTGATGCACTGAACACGCTTTCACACCATAAAAAAAAAGTTAAGCTGATACAACACAGTGCATCTATGATGTGATGCATCTCGTGAGCGTTACAAGGCTATCTAGTCTGTGCAAAATATTGCAGCACTTTGCTCTCCCTGCCTTTGACTATAATCTTTGCATAGCAATTTGTATTTTGGGGTGGTTGCAGCATCTGATTTATACCCAGGCACCTTAATCTTAAAAGGACATTAACACTTCGGTGGCAGCATCATTTACAAGGAATAGCACATTCCTTGTCTAGAAGATCATCCTTGCTGTAACTAATTAACACAGCATGCTTAATTGCTTTGTGCAATTGAGGGTGGAGTTCCATTTACCTCCAGTTAGATGGGGGGGAGCCTGGCGAGCCCCCTCCATACAGAGGGAGAGCAGCTCCACTGCTCGGCTGAGTCACCCCGGGGCTGCGCCGGACCTTTTGGCGATGGCAGAACAGCTGTAGGGAGTCTGGCACCTATAATTATTTCCTTTAAAAACTCTCCCACAGCTGAGCATTCAGAATATTTAATTACCTGAAAGCAGTGATATCTGTCAGTCACGTGTTGCCTCAGATTTCAGGTTTAAAGGGCAGAGTTATTCATGAAGACTTATTATTAAGGAAATTACTAGTACAGTTGGCTCAGATCTCGCTAAGAAACAAGATTATAGATGGGTAATGTTACCATGGAAAGCCAAACACTTTAATCATACCCCAGCATGTAGTAATAGAGTTTTGAAAGCCACGCTACCAGAAAAATTAACAAAACCCAGGTGTTAGATAGATATTTGAATATTAGCAAGCACTCAAGGGAACTTTAAATGGTTGAATTTGTCATGGGGTTTTGCAGCCACAGCAGCAAGTCCTCACATCTGTCTTGCGTGTGGTTGGCATGTATGTAAATGGCTGCACACCTTCATAGGGCAATGAAAAATTAAATCCTAGGGGGAAAAAAAAAATCCCAAACTATCAGATTTCCAGAAATTAGGATGTTCAGGAACACGTTGCCCCACAGAGGCTGCTGCGTTGTCTGCTGGTTCCAGTTCACAGCTGCAKTGTATTTTACTGGTTTGGTGCTCTTGCCTGAAGAGCAGGACTCAAGTGTGTGCTCACGCTAACCTAAATCTGGGCTAGACGAGATTTTCAGCGTGATGGAAAACCGTGAGCACATCGTCTCCAGGAACCTCTTCTGAGCAACTCTGTAAAGTGACAGGCTTCACCCGGGGAGCTAGGGTGCATGAATGATGTCTTCAAATGTCTTTCTCCTGTATGAATGCCATCTCAGCACCCCTTTCCCATGTGAAATCATGGGGTTTGTGCTCAAGATGTGCCAGAGATTTCATGGAGTCTGTTAGGAATAGTGCTCTGAAAATATTATACAGGGAAGGAACCTGGCTATTGAGGCAGTTTTACCTGTTCTGCAGTCTCTGGGGATTTAGGTTGGGCACCTTTTCTTGCACCTGAGAGGAGGATTCACATCAAGGAGGACAGAGAGTAAATTACAGCATCTTCCTCCTTGGTGACACAGTTCATGGGTCCCTTAACATGCCCATGAACTTATGCCTCCCATGTCTACCGGGGGCTCCCCAAGAGTTGCACAGACCCAATGTTTTTTGACCTCTCTTGGCCCTGGTTAGTCAAGTATGGGGTGGGTTGGACTTGTTTGCTTCCCAAATTTGGGCCTCTTTGGAAGGGCAGCAAGAAACTGCCATGGCAGGTCCCTGCTCCGCAGTGGTGGTTCTCAACTGAAGAGCTGCAGTGTGGGGATCTAGGTAGAAAGTGGTTGGATTTATTGAATGAATCTGTCTTATCCCATAATTGCTGGAAAATAGGTATAATTTGCCAACAGTGACTTATACCAGGAGAGTCGTTGCTCCTTTTGTACCCAGAGAGAAAGCAAAGGAGAAGGATTAGTCACTTGCTCATGGCCAGGGATTAGGAGATGTTGGTGCCAATGTTCAGGCATGGAAAGGTCAGAAGTTTTGGCCATGCTTTGGGGCAATAAGTCACCGCAGTGAGGTAGCAGCCAGGAGGATGGGCTAGAAATCTGTGCCTTGTTCTAGTGGGAAAATGTCCAATATCCACGATCTGAATAGACACAAACCCATGACAATCCACAGTCCCCGATCAATTTAGGACAAAGTAGTGTCAAGTGCTCAAATTTCTGATGTAGCCAGGGTAAGTTGGCTTTTACTGTCCCCCATAACTCAAGGCTTAGTGAAGAAGAAATCGCATCATTTGGGATTTCCTCATGTTGTGGCGAGACAATGAGAATGACTCACTTGGACATTTTATTATAGCCACTGGGAACCAAATGTAAATTATATACTTAAAAAATGAAGCTGATAAAAAGCAAGGAGATTTAAATAGGAAAGTGGCACATGGCAATCAGATTTAAAGCCAGCTGGAGGTTATGTAGTGGCAATGAGATTAGGAAAGCCAAAAAGAAAGCCCTGGGACATAATAGAACTGATTTGTTATGGGTACATAGCTGAATAATAATAATAACAACAACAACATCATCATCATCATTAACAATAACAATAATAATAATAATTCTATTCTGCCTGTTGCCACACTCTTCCCCTGATCTCATAATGTTAATAAGATCGTAATGAAATGCTGGCAAATTTTGGTCTCAGTCATAAAACTTGAAGGGCATGCTCTGGTCTTCTTCTCCTGAATGTCATAGGACAATGCCTCTYGACGCTGCAGACTGATAATAGTTTCTTCTCATGCAATCAAGTTATGAATATTTTGATGTTCTCTTAGGCAGGATTTAGTGCCTGAACTGTGATCAGTGTCAGTAATGAGATAACACCTTTCTTTCCCCTTCTCCTGTCTGTGCATAAAGAACAAGTATTATCAAATACAGCGAAGGGGTGGGTTTGATGCAAGCCAGGAGAACTTTTTGATTGTATTCCTTTGAAGGAAGCCTGATGCTCAGACCTGCCTGTGGACATGTGCTGATATCTTATGGATGTGTGCTAGTAATTTCCATGATGGCAAAAGATATTAATCTGTTATCTGGGCAGACGGTTCTTGGTCCATTTGAATCGGGTTAGCATGTTTCCCGAGCTCCAATTTCTGGACCTCATTTATGTGGGAAACAAAATGAGAACTGTTGCAAATGGATCAGCACAGAAGCTGGTGTAAAGAAAATATGGACAAGTTCCTTTCAAAGAGTTAGTGCGGTCTGTGAAATCGGATTCACGGCTCAACAATGTGAGCGAGTGCATGAAGAGGCCGTGCCTAATCCCAAACGCTCTCAGAGTCCGAGAACGGTCGCTCATAGATTTCAGGCTTTGCGGTCAGACAGTTACAGACTCACTGATGCTTATTAGTGGTCCGACTCAATAATTTTCTCATTCACTTCTGAGTAATCCCCATTAGGTTAGAGCATAACTGTTTAGCTTTCAATTGCTCCTTTTACTCCCAGCTTTGGAGGGATGCCTTCATGCCTCACCAAACCACCCCTCTCTCTCCCAGGGCAGGATTGCTACCTCCTCCACAGCATGTGCCTGTCCAGACCACACCATGACCTCTGTGAAGGAGATGGCCACAGCCAGTCTCATCGTCTCCTCGCTTCATTCTGCTCCCGCTTGCAATTACAGAGATCTTCCTATTACTTAATGCTTTGTAAAAATAAGCAAGCGTATTCTGTCGCTGTTGCAACCCAAGCTCATTGCTTGCTAGGAGCAAGAAGGATTGTGCATTTAACTTCCAGGCTTGTTCAAAGGGAAAGTCGTGTGGCTGCAGGCAGTGTTGATGGTTGCTGGTGTTTATAATGTCTCCATCTGTAGCTCTGCTCCAGGAGAGGCTTTGTTAGATGCCAGGATCCAATAGAAGTTCCTGCCTTGCTGCTACCAACAATGTTTTTATCAAACTCTTTCACAACCTCACTCTGCCACACCGCCCGTATCGAGTGTTGCCATAGAAATTCCAGCTGTGCAAGCTGACGCTCTTACACCCATAAAAAGTTCCTAAGTTGGTAGCATGATAGCTTCAGAGGCAGTTTAAACACTTCTGCTGCTTTTCTCTTGCTTTACTTTCTTTCTAGTTTTCTGCACCTTTTTTTCTTTTTTTTTACTTCTTTTTTTCCACTTCTCATCTCACCTCTTTCTCTGAGTTATTGACCTGTGGACTTATTGTTAGGCAAAGTATGGGGCCCTCCCAGGTAAAGGACTCTGTCCCCTCTCCTCCTTTGCTTTACAGCCAGTTTGCTCACTGTGAGTGTGTTGGTTAAACCAAAAGGTACAGAAATGGCATCGCATCCCACTGCACGAGCACTTAGCAACTAGTTGGTGTTTCAGGTTAGTCTTTTGTTAATAGGTCAATGAAGTAGGAAAGTTTTTATTTTGACTCCTGAAGATAAGAGTAAATAATATCTTGTTACTTAATTGGATGCATGTCCAGTTTTAATGATTTGTTATGCCTCAGGCATGGCAGAGGAAAAGAAAATGTGTGACTGGGGAATAACCAAGCCAGAAGCTGGAGCTTAGCTAAGAAAATGGTTGCCCTTCTTGGACGTAACTTTTTAGTTTTAATTATCTACGTAATGTTATCTCAAGAAAATCTTTTTTTTTTTTGGCTAATTAGTTAATCCCTGCCTGGTGCTAATGGAAAACTGTGTTTCGGGGAGGTTTGTTGTTGCACAGCTGAGAAGTAAGGCAATTAGTAGTAACATACAGTAAAGCTGAGTCTCCAAACTTACACAAAATGTTTAACGAGACAACTGGGATAGATAGGATTGGGAGCCAAATGTGTTGCAAGTTGCTTACTGTTATTAAACCGAAAGCATGTGGTTTGGAGAGTCTCCCTTCTATCTGCCCAATTCCTCCCTGTGCCATGTTGGCTGGGTAGTGCCTCTCGGGGCAGCGGCTGCTGGAAGCGGGGTGTTGTGATCAGAGCTCCCTGCCCAGATGTTTCGCAGAGCCGTTGAGCGCTTTCTTTTGCTGCCAGATCTCCAGCAAGGTGAACAGCTTTGTTGTAAGCGCCGGATCGCAACGTCTATAATTGATTTTTTCAATTCCTACTGAGATTCTTGGCAATCAAATCCCTGGCAGCCTGGAAAATTTCAGCAGTGAGGTAGAAGATCTTTTGTCTTGGAAACTTGTATTTTCTGAAGATGTATATTTAATTGATGTGGCTATTATTTCAGTTGAAGGAGGTGCATTATCAAATAAACACCCTATCTGCTGTTTTAGTCAGAAGCCTTATGAATTCCTGTAATTCCAGTCTTGCACGGATCAAAAGAAACACGTACCACGTGGATCTTGACCTACAGCCATCATTCATTTAGCTGAGCCCCAAACACACATTTTAAAGGCTGTTTCTCTGCAGGCCAGCTACCTGCCTGGGCACAGGCTTTGGGCTGAGAAGAGCTGGGTTAGGCAGTGCCGTTGGACACCACTGGCTTGGGCTGAGCTTTGGGTGCGGCTTCTTCAAACCGGAGTKTCTTCTGGTGCTGGAGGGTGGAGGGTGCATGTGGTGGAGGGGAAAGCTGGGTCTCCATCTGCTCGTGGTGGTGATGCTTAATTCGTGTCCATCGGTATCACAGGGGATAAGAACCATTGTTCGTGGACCGTTATGGGCTAGTTAGTGAGATGCATCATGCATCTGATGGTATCTTGGTTGGGAGTCTGGCTTTTCATCCCCTTGATGGTAGGAGGAGGCTCAGATGGCTGATAGGGTGGAGACTTATGGGGTTTTTATTTTATTTTGGAGAAGTTGGACAGGACTCGGAGGCACAGCATGCTCCACATGTGTGTCCGGTTCAGCTCATGAGCGTTACAGGTGCTTATTAGAAAGAAAACATCTTTATTTTGGATGTTTTCCCCACGCATGTCTATGAGGTCAGGATTAGCCCCTAGTTTCTGTGTGCTTGAGTGTAATGGTCTCAAAAATGACTTAAAATTATTGCTCTCAGATTTCTTTCTTGTATGCAACTTTCACAGTGGAATAATCTCTCTTTCTTTTAGTTATAGAGCTGGAGGTGAGAAACAGTGCAGTCCTTACAGCCATCACGATCTTTCTGCTTAACCTCCACCATCTCCCCCAGCTACGCCCCAGCAGCATTATTATAAAACTCAAACAAATAATTTTCTTGAAAGAAATGACATGCCAGAATGAACTCCCCGGGTGTCTGTCTGGAAAAGTTGTTGGCTCCCTAGCAGTAAATTGCACTGTAGTAAATTAGGGAGGCATTTCATAACTTCAAAATTGATCATTTTTTTAATAAATGTTAATATATTCAGAGGAAATTCTGTGATCCAACTGTGCCAGCCAATGCAAGCATTAAGGCAAAGAGTCAATCAAGACATAATTTTGTGATCATATAATTCAGAATGGCTGTGTATTCTTTCTCAGTCACTTATTTTTTATTGCTGAGACTCTATTACGGATAGCTGTAAAATGCTGTTTATGCCTATTCATTCATTCTCTTGACCCTTACTTAAACTATAGTTTTTTACAATTGATTTTAAGCTGACAACAACGTGTAAAACTCTGCAGGTAACAAGAGTGTTAATAGGAAAACACTATTTAACTGCAGGCTTTCTGAATGCATTACGCATCAGTTGCTAATTGGACTTGGAGAAATTGCTGAAATATCTTATGAAAGTTGGGTCTGATCCACCGAAGCATTCTTCTGGATCTGTGTCAGTACAATCAATTACCTGACATCTGGTCCCTTTCCAATTCCTTAAGCCCAGAATAGCCTCTGTATAGTTTGGATTTGCAGAGCGCAGAATTAAAAACTGGCTAAAAGTTGACATAAGTGATACAGGTCACAGCATGGACCAATTTATTTTTTTAGCTTGGTTTCCTAAAGAAATGACACTTATATTATCAGGCTGCCAGCGTACATGCTTGTGTGAGGGTGTATCCTTTCTTCTTGCAACTTTTGAACCTSTTAACACATTTTAACCCTATTTTCCAATAGTAGAGGCTTGGAAGTGATGATATTCCTACAAATTTAGTGACAATGAACAGACAGCAGAGAAAATCCTTTTCAGAGCTTTAGACTATGGGAAAGGCTGAAGTGTTACCTCAACTCTTTGCTAAGCACCAGGGAATCAGCAGAGGAGAGGGATCACCTCGCATGGATGCTGCAGGTGAGCAGTAATCTTCCCCAAAGCTGGGGCTTTTGAAAGGCAAGCAGGAGCTGCCCTGGCCCTTGCAGAACTGCTTATTTAGATGAAAAGGAGGAGAAGAGCTGGATTTTTTAACCGAGTCACGAGCCCTGTTGTTTTTCTTAATTGCTATAAGACATCTTTCACACTATTTTATCTTCGTATTCTTCGCCTTGGAGTAAATCCAGAGATAAAGCAATCTGAAAGATTGCATGCATGCACATTTTTAATATGACTGGTCTGATGTGCAAGGTTATATTTCTGGCTGCAATAGWGTATTGGGTACATATATTTTTTTCAACAATCCATCTATGCAGCACCCTTGCAGGGGCTGTGTCAGCCGGTAGCTTGCCTTCCTGTTCATCTGTTGGGTTTATTGTTGCTTATAATATACTCACGAGGCTGCTGGTTGCTTTCATCTTGCCTTTTTACTGCCTTGCTTATTTTTATCCTCATCCTGTTGTCTCTAAAGAGGTCTTTATAAAACAGTGTCTATCTGCTATGCATGTCTCTCTTTTATTAATAATTCATTGATCAATTTAAACTAGAGAAAAAAGGCACCAAAACCAACAGCTAGAAGTGATCACAGCTCGGGAACTGTGCTGTGCATATTTTGCACCTCAGGCTGCATCATTCGCTAGCGCTACCTGCAATACTCCTGCCGGAGATATCTGGAGGTCTTTCTTTGTAGATCTGCTTTAAAAAAAAAAAAAAAAAAAAAAAAAAACTTAGATAGACCTATGCTAGAAAAACTGAAGGGATGCACAATTTTTTTAAAAGCATATGAAAAGGGAAAAAAAAAAAAAAAAAAAAAAAAAAAAGCGTTCTTTTTTGTTACGTGGAAAAATGTTCCCTGGGAAATTGATTGATATTGAGCAAAAATGGCACCATGTTTCTGGAGCTGGTGTTTGATTTTTGGAGGGAAGCAGACATTCGTGTGTGCGCTTACCAGAGTCTGCTGGGCAAAGCAATTACAGGTTCATCAAGAATTAAAATTCACCAGTGACTGCACAGTCATTTCACTGAAGCTTCTGGTAATAAAGTCAAAATTGTTTCGATGGCATGTAGGAATTAATGCCTAATTCTGAGCAGGCAGCTTGTTTTTACAGCCAATATCATTTGCCTGTTACTTTTAATACATCTTGGAGAGGGAGATTTTGGCTTTGTCTGTGCGTGGGCCTGAGGACCTCCTTGGTCTGACTCGGTCTGAAGAAGCCCTGTCCCATGCCAGGGCAGGACCCCTGGGGATCCCTGCGCTGCCCTTCGGTTTCCATAGCTGGTGGTAGGAGCACCCGCTGGATGGCAGCTGGGCGGCAGCTGGAGAAGAGAGTGTGACCACTGCTGTTGTGTTTATATCCAATTGCTCCCAAATAAGCGCTGTCTTAAGACCCGACGCTGCCTCCGACGCTCCTCAAGCAGCTCATGTGGGGCGGTTTGGTGACGATGCTTCTCCCCAGCTTCAGCTGTGCACAAACTCCTCCTCCCTGGTGTTCGCCACTGAATTGTTTCCAAACCCAGTTATTTTACAACAACCAAATTTGCTCTGCATGCCTCAAAGCTTCATGTTAAGATTCACCTTTACTTCTGTCCTCCAGACAGAAAATATAAAGATTTGCTCAGTTTTCCTATAACCTTCAGCGAGTTCGGTGCTAATCCTGCAGTGTTAAGGCAGTTTAATGCTCCATTAATTATTTTGGAGGCAGTCTGGGAACTGCGCATGGTAACGACTGCACTGCTTATTCAACGGGAAGTAACTTCTCAGCACAATGTTAACCCCCGTTAATAAATGCAGTCTGGTCACCAAGGAGAGGCTTTTCCATCTAAGGAAAGTTAAAGCCTTTTCTTAGTCTGCTTCTGACCCAGAGCTTGCCTCCTATAATCCTCCTTTCATAGGCACAAAGCAGCGCACTGTGAATTAACGGAGCTTGAGCAACCCTCCCGACGTAAATGAATCCCCAAATACGTAAGATGTTAAACAAGTTCCCATACTTCATCCAAGCTTCTGCCCCTAAGTCACAGGAAGGGATAACATTATGAGTTTGTAATTTATTTCCATATTCTTTAATCATATTTCAGTGGCTGTTTGGTTTATGACCTTTAAAACCACCTTAGATTTAGATTGATAAATGGGTGCCAAATATATTTAGCAAAATAAGCAATTTCAGCCTATGGAAGGTCAGCAGAGGGCTGTGCAATCACGGCTTCCATTAATATGTTATATTTCAGTCAAAAGCTTTTAAACGCTGAAGGTTTTCAGAGGGAAAACCTATAGCTTTGATGAATGGGTTTCTTCTAATAGCTGAATGGGAAATGAAAATCAAAGTAAGGGAAAAACCACCTTGTTTCTATAGCAGAGATGAAGTTAGGCAGGGGGGTTTCCTCTGGCATAGGGGCAGGACAGTCGAGTGGGCTCGGTAATGAGCAAATTACGTTTCAGCTCGTAAGGCCATTCGAATAACCTCGTAAATTAGTTAATTGACAGAGATTATTCATAATAACTATTATTATTATTGACATGGGGCTTGAGCAGAGGAGAGCCACACAGGACAGGTAAAGTAAATAGGCATTTTTATTAGCAGATCTTAACAGGGAGAGAGAGGAGAGAGCTCAATGATGTTAACTCCCCATTTCCCACTGGCAGCTCTTCCAGCAGCATCAGCCAAGGTCCGAGCTGGCTGGGCAGGGGATTAGGCCTCTTTGAAGAGGAAAAGATTGTTAAATTAATTACTTGCTGTATATTAGCTCAGCTACATTCATAACCAYGTGCGGGGGTCTCCTTGTTGCTGGGGAGTAAAAGGTCAAAGTAATGGAGAAAGCAAGGCGAAAGCCTCTTATGGGACCGAGATGATCTTTTCTTCATGTTTAAAACTGTGAAGATTTTGTGCGGAGTGAGAACTCGGATCTGTTGAAAGCAGCGGTGAGGGAGAATCATTACAGGAGAGATCCAGGAGATGCATGAAAGCAGCACATTAAAAGCTGAGTTAGAGCTTATTTCTGATKCTCACAAAAGAGTATTTTCGCCACAAGTGGAGTTAAAAATCCATTGTAAAATCTCTTTTTTTTTTTTTTAACAATGTAATAAGATCAGTTGTTGCTTCTAAGAGCTATGGGTCAGATCACTGACCCGGATAAAAATATCTTGAGTGGCTCCTGCAAGTTTAGGTGAAGTTGCCTTAGGGGTGATGTGACTTGCGGGGCCGTGGTTCGCGTGGGGCAGGGAGCTGGGACGGCTCTGGCCCCCGTGCGAGAGGTTGCTGGGGTGGGCTGYGGTTTGCCTCTGCGAGATGATCGATCGGGGTGGCCTCGGTCTGCTCTGCCCTGGGGCTGACAGGAGGAGGTCTCACAGCCCCCGGCCCTGGGGAAGAGCAAGCAGAGATGTGCCATTGCCCCACTCCTCTGGTCCCACAGGAGGCACGGCTCAGCTGCAGCCATCTCCCAGCACCTACCACCGGCCGAGGTAGAGACGTGGGGCAAAATGTGGTTGGGGAGAACAAGGATGGGTGCTGGCTGTTCTCCCACGCAGGTGCCATTGCTGCAAAATGCAACCTCCCTGTTACACTGAGCCACTAAAATTAAAACGCGTATGACAGCTGAAGCAAAGACTTGTCTGTGGGACCGACGTACACAGCGGCAGCGATGTGGGACAGGGTGGCAGAAGCAGGGTTGGGGCTGGCTTTGTGGGAAGCCGTGAGGTTTACGCCGGCAGAGGACCTGTTGTCTCTGCAGCGGGGAACTGTTTATTAATGCTTGAATTGCCAGTGGTGTTTGCGTCTGATTTAGTATCACTTAAGTAAGTGATGTACGATTTCAATTAGGAAGCAAAGATGCTTACTGCATCTCCACGATATGTTTGGATGGAGAAAAGTGCTTTGCACAGTCTTTCTGTTTCGGGGGAGGTAAATGGAGCACGGGGTGTCTGTGGGTTGCTTGCTGCAAAGTTATTTCAATGTCGGCTGGGAAAGCAAACTGCATCAAGTTCATCCTGTGTTTGCCAAAGTCAATGTAAAGTCACCGGGGTGGGCTCGAGGGCTCTGGCTGGTGTGGGAGCCAGGCTGGTGAGTGCCATCAGGGGATGCTTTCTCTTGGGGTTGGTGCTCTCTGCCAGCTGGAAGCAGAGCAGCTCTGCCGTATGCTGTTGGCCCTGCACTGCTGGCACCCAGCAGATCTTCTTTTAGGGTCCTAAGAACCTGTGGTCTTGGAGGAAAATGAAAGTTTCATCCTTGTTGCTAACGTGAAGTTCCTCAATGTCTGTACTTCACAGATTGCAGTGGTCTGAGGAGCTCCTGGGTATATTAAAATGCTAAAGCTTTGTCCTGCAATACGAGGCCAGCATTAGTGCCAAAACAAAACTGGAGGCTGAGCAGGAGCAGGCAGTGAAGTGAGGGAGGGCAACATCAAAAGACTTTTAACCAAGACTGGCTCCGCGATGCTTGAGTCATTAACATCTGAAAGGGCTTTGTGTAGTGGGATGCACACACATTTCTGGCTGGAATTAGCACAGCAGAACTATCAGCATCCCTGCTACCGCACCGAAGTATTGATGTCTGGCGGCGAGGCAGCACCTCCTCCTCCAGCCGCACCCTGGCCCCCAGCTCTCCGTCCGAGCCCCAAAGGGAGATGTCAGTGCCACCACCACCTCAAAAACACCCCCAGGCTCTGAGTCTGCGCTGCTGGTGTTTGCCTTCATCTCYTTGCTGTGTGTTTTAGTAGGAAGCAGCTGCAGATGAACTGTGGTTTGTGCAGCCCAGCAGCTGCATGGGCAGGGGCAGAGGTTTGGGAGCTGAATGTATGTGATACATAGGAGATCTCTGGACCCACTTCCATTTATTAGGCCTCCATTAATTCTGCTTCCAAGTCTCTCTGCAGTTTGCTGTTCTCCAAGAAACCCAACCATTGCTCTCAAGGCCTTCTCACTGGTGGGAGTCGCACAGTGTCTGCTGTCTGAGCCTCAGAGACCATTGGCCTGACATACGGAACAGTTTTGCTTCCATGGTGGTATTTCTCCTACAGTGACATCATTAACTAGTTCAGTTAACTGCATCGAGGGGTTGAGATAAAGGATGCCCAACAATTACAGGCTCCATCCCTGGGATAGCAGCTGGCATTCTCATGATGGTTTCTAAAGTCTTGCCTGTCTTCTCAGATCACTGGTTGAGAACGGAGAGGGGTAAGAATCAGACTGTATTTAGGAATAAGTAAGAGAGTGCCTTTGAAACAATAAAATTTTAAATTACAGGTGAGAATACGTACAGTGCCAAGAACAGCCAAAGCCAGGATCTGTGATTTGGTGTTTTTCACACACTGCCCAACATTCTTGCTTGGGAGAGCTGGAGACCTGCATTCTCCAGGTAGTTGGGCTTCAGCTGTAAAACATGCAAGGTACAGAGTGTGCGTAGGTGTGGGTTTGGGTACCAGAGCTATGCTGGAGCTGGCGGGAAAGTGAGGTTAAATGCCTGACACACGGGTCTCCTCATGCTCTCCATGCAAATGTTGCAATAGCACTGTGTTGCTTAGCAAATTAGCTGATACCAGTACTATTATCCTTAATAAAATAAATGCCAATGGTGATTTAAAATATTGTTTTCAGAACCTGGTTGCTACTATCTCTCCTGGTGAGAGATGTTCCCATGTTTCAGCCGTATGAACTTTCAAACTGCTGAGCTAAACAAAAGAGAGATAGATATAATTTTCCTTTAAAATAACATGGTGAAGTGCTTACAAACAAACTAGAGTTACCCTGCGCTGATTAGAGTAGTAGTTGGAAAGCCCCTGTAAAGCAATAACAGAGATCACTTAATTGCTCAGAGCGCGATGCATCACTGATTGTGGCAGCATTGTGTTTCCTACCAGATCCCATCCGATCTGTAGGCAGAGCAAGTTTCCTAGAAGAGGAAACCCCAACCTTAGTGTTTTCCTCTGGTAGCTGGGAGCCTTTCTTTCWCAGTGAGAAGGTAGAAGCAATCTTTTATGGGTGCTGGAGTGACTGGAGGTGCTGGACAACAGCAGCTTTGCTGCCTACTGGAGTATCCTCTAAAAAGCAGCATCCTTTCCCTCCTGCCACCTCCTACCTTGTGCGTGACCATTCCTGCTTTACCTGCACAGTCCATCACTTTCCTGCATCACTCCAGCATGCTCGCTCCAACTTCGGGGAGGGTTTTCATCTTAATTAAATGTGATTTATTTACATTGTGCTGAACTCCAAAAGGGCGTGAGAGCCCAGCCCCCTCCCAACGGACAGGGTCAGCTCCCAGGCGTGTTGTCCATCCTCAGCCAAGGGATCCTTCAGGTCCAGATTCCCACAAGCCACGTTTTCAAGTTGAAGGTGAGGATGACAGCAAAGCTCTTCAGATTCATGCACTATTCATGCAGTCCTCTAGGCTCCAGTGAAGCCCTTATAAGATAATAAGAAATTAATGAAACGTGGCAGTCTACACCTCCACTACAGTTTTCATCCAGGGATCTCTGCGTTTCACTAATATTTATTAACTGAGTCTTGCTATAGTCCGGCAGGGTCTGAGATGCATTTTAGATCCGCGGGACTCGCTCTGTGCAGTAAGTCCATGGCAGGGTTGGGGTAAAACCTCAACTCCTGCTTCCACCTACTGATTACTGTGTGAGGACATGGGCGCCCCATTTCAGACTCCTCACCTCCATTGCTATCCCTAGGGTGCTACAGGGTTTGCTCACAGAGCTGCTTGCACATTTGGGGTACCTCTGCCTTCAACGCTGCAGGAATGAAAGGAAAGCTTTGGATCCTGTGCCTGAGGAGGGTGAAGACGAGGGAGCTCAGCAATATTAAACACAGTTATGAGCAGAGGTAGGTACAGTGGAAGGATAAAATGGGCGCTGAAATGGAGGACAAGGTCAAAAATGATGCCCCACTTCTCAGCTCTCCTGGGGCACACACAGAGAACTGAAGTATCTTGGGACAGAAAGTTACAGATGAGAAAGGGCAGGACAGCAAGCAGGAGAATTTAGGGAAGGCCAGACCTGAGTGAAGGGAATGGCAAAGACAGGAGCTGGAAGGTGACAAGAAACAGGGGCAGGAAAATGGCATTTGAAGAAGGACAAAAATAATGGGCTGGGAAAATCAGAGCTACCAGGAAGGATTAGAAAGCATCTGTAAACGTTCATGTGCCCCTCTGTCTGCAGGATGGCTGTGACTGAGTCATTCCCTTGCACATTTCCTATTTTTACAGAGGTATAAGTGTTTTTTCCAGCTAGGTTAAGTGTGGTGTTGGCTCTTATTTCTATTTGAAGCTGACTGAGATCACCCAGCACYGGGGGCCGTACTGCCCTGCTTCGGCACTTGGAGCTCCAGGCAGGGCAACRTATTGACCCTAGCAATGCCCCTTGCTAAGAAAGCAGACCCCTATACTGTCCACTTGAAAAGATACGCTGAAGAAAATTACTGCCATGATTGATGTGAGTGCCTATCTGCCACATATTGTACGTAGCAATGAATGTGAAGGAAAAAGTCCATCATTTTTCAGGTTATTGAACCTGTCTGTGTAGCCCACAGATATGAGGCAGTTGACATTCTGTGTTTGCTTCAGAAATCAGAATAATCCCAACCCACAGGCTGGCTCCCTTTCACAGAGATTTCATACCCTTGTTGCTTTTTTTAAAAAGAAATTGGACAAGTAGACTGAAAAATACCTTTTTATTCTCTATGCTTCCTAAGCAATATTTGAAAGTAAGCTCCTTCTGTACTTGTACCATTTTAATTTAAAACTGCTTCTTTAGATCTGTGATGTTAAAAAGCTACACATCTTTCACCCATAGTTAGTGGCATCCGTGCAGAAGCAAGGATGTTAAAAATCGCCTGAGTGACTCCACTCCAGCCCTTGTTGAGTCTGATACCTGTGTTTCATACAGTGGTGGATACCAGGTGCTGTAAGARCCCTGTCATAGGCAGATGTGAGAAAATCTACTTCTGCCTCTCAATATCTGATCCTATCTCTAATAGTCTGCGAGCGTCTTAGTCCCAGAAAACCCAAGGTTTGATATTCTTTGCGATGTTTTCTCCTGTTGTTAATTATAAACCTCATTCTATTTGTTAATGTTCAGTTAAATCTCTGTACCTTCAGCTGCAATCCTTGAAAAAAACCTCTTACCAGCAATTTAAACTAAGACTGCCTTAGTTTACGTCTAGGTAATGTCTTTTCTCCGCCTACTAAAATTAGATTTCCTGTATATTATTTACAGTTGTTTACTGTCATCCTGCTGCAATGAAGACAACAGCTTTGTGGCTTTTCTGCAAAAATCTGTTGCTAGCTTACCGTGACATCCCCTCACACGACTCTGTGTGTCAGCACAAGTGTGTTCCTCACGCGGCGTGTTGAAAGCCAGAACAATTTAGATCCGCAGAGTGTCACTTACCACTGAGGTTACTTTTATGAAAATCGGTGCTTGTAACGGCTGCTTCATGTGGGTTGTTTGTGCATTGGGKTTTTTTGCAGCGTCTCATCCTCTTCTGTTGGTTTCTGCTGGGGGAGGCTGAGCCTCAGAGGAATGAAGAATTTTGGGGTCACATGGAGCTATTCCTCTTCCCCAGAGCAAGGTGAGTCCCTGGGATCAAAGCAAGCAGTGACAGTGACAGAAGACTGCCTGGCCATACCTCTCCTTTCGTAGCCCCAGGGTGCTGGCAGCAGCACACCTTGTTGTTTCTCAAAGATGTGGGAGAAGGAAGAATTTCAAAGCACCGAATGGGATCCTGCAATGAGAAGCCAAAGGGAGGATATACACCTGAAGTCTTGAGTTACTGTAAAATTGCTCTTTCAAAGGAACGTAGCGAGTGAGAGAAGAAGGTGTTTGGCTTCTGTAAAGGAAGTAAGGTGTCTGAGCAAAAACCAATAGCTCCTGAGGGATAGGACCAAGTCAAGCCTCTCCATCTTTGGGGTACGTTCATCATTCAACTCGGGACATCTGTGACACTGAAATCTCACAGCTGCACATGTCTGAGGTGCTCATGGTGATCCAGATCCCCCTGGCACGGCAGCAGGGCTGGTGGCCGGGGCTGGCTCCCCCTCTCCCTGCTGCAGACCAGAGAGGGGCTCTTTAGGGCACACTTCCATGTGGCTTTGAGTCATCAGGTACCATATGTATTACCTAAGATGCAGAGAGGTATATCTCACCTGACAAGGTGCTCTGCCTTTGCACCTTCATGTGTGAGAAAAGGATAATTTATTTAAATTTATGATGGCTAACAGGCTTATGTAACTACAGTTAAAATAACTTGCTGCATTATTCATGTGATATTTGGAATCATGAGTGTGGGAACAAATTAGCTGACTGAAAACTGGAGATTGATGTTGCTCATTAATAATGCATAGAGGAAGGCCAGGTGCTGGGTGAGCGGGTGGGCTGGCTCCAAGCATACAAATGGGATGTTTCCATGTTAGAGATGTTCTTCCTGGGCAGTGGTTGTGTGGAAAAGTATCACTGGCTCCACTGCTGGCTGAGTGGTCGGATGCGATTGCAGAAGCAGGAGTCTGCGTTGCATTGGGTAGGTATTCTGTGCCTGCTGCTGAGGGTACTTCTGAGCTGAAGGACCATGTCCCAGACAAATGCATGACCATCCCATGGAGAATTTATACTTTTGAAAATGTCTCCAACAACAGTCCAAATGTTGCCAGCTTCACTTGTGCAAGTGTTCCCAGCAAAGACCTTTTGATTCTGGAGAGTTTCTTTTTAAAGATAAAGTGGTACCCTAGGTCACTGGTATTTAGCAGAGTGATACTTTCCTTCTTTTAGGTCTTGTTTAAAAAGTCAGATAATGTGGTGGACGTGTAAAGAAAGCCATCTTATCACCTGGAGATCATCTAATGGGCACTGCTCTACATAGAAATCATTTCTTGCAGCACCAAAGAACTGGAAGATGTTTAAGGACTCAGGATCGCATTAGCTCTGAGGATTTGCCAGATGGTTTGGTGTGCCATCAGATAAGGATGATATAATACAAACAGGGCACGACTTGGATAATGAGGGGCTATATGTGAAGCGACATGATTGCTTGATTAAGATAATAGTTGAAGCATGTGGAGAAGGAAATTATAATTTATATATTGCTGATTGTGAGGTTTATTTTAAGGACATAATTTAAAGATTATAAAAATCAGAAAGAAAGATCCTGAGCAACAGGAATTCACTGAAAGAAAAAAGAGAAATTGCTACTGAACAATAAATGTCTGAGGCCAAGCAGGAGGTGGGCAGCAAAGGGTGGAGGTGCCAGAGAAGACAAAGACAAGAGCTCCTGTTCTTAGCAAAGAACACAACGAGGAGCCAAACACCCGTTGGGGTCAGGAAGGGCACTGGATGTATCTACCCCATCTTTTGTGGGTAGATGATGCCTAAGTTCAGCTGGATGCATGGAAGCTCCTGCCACCGGCTCTTCCAGCCACCCACGTCCATGTTGTTGGGGGTACCGGCACGTGGGGTCTGAACTAGCCAGTCCTGCTGCATGTCTTAAGCCATCTGCACAATGCCACGCATCTTCAGCTGTTGACAGATATCTAGAAAAATTAATTGCTGCATGATCTGGGGGAAATCATGGTGTTTTCAAATCAGACCAAAACATCTAGTGTGGGTGTAACTGCGACCAGCCTTTAGCATCTGGGTGATGCTTTGGTGATGATGAATGTTGTTGGTGACGGTGAAACACTGCTGGGTGGTGGGAGACTTGGGAAGGGGACAGGCATGGTGGGCGAGGTGCTAGCATGGCCCACAGCCATCTGCAGCGGCAGATAGGCATCCCTGTGTCTCCAGTGTCAGGAGCGTGTGAGGACTTTCTCCAAGGCAGCCAGTTTTCTGCCTGCATTGCTGATTTGTTCATCTGCAATGTCTTTAATATGATTAATGTAGAGGGTTTTGCAAACTGATCAAGACAGACCTGGTCTGCCTGTAATTTCAGCTAAATTATAGCGATGTTCAATTTCAAACATACCTTTCATAGGGTAATAGAAAAAGCTAATTTAGCATATTGCACAGACTTCAGGTAAAGTGGAGGCAATACTGAATATTGATCAAATACATACACACATGTAGCAATATTGGGGGACAGTGATAAATATTTCTGTAGAGACTGAGYAGATTGATATTGTTATCCCTCTGCAAGCTTGTACCTTAACTCCTGATAACTTTGATTAGAGCTGTTCAGGGCAGGCTTTCAGCTTGCTTCCATTGTATTCCCATTATGAATCAAAAGTTTATTTGCTTCTCTGGTTGATGTGTGGGAAATAATGTTATGGCGTATAAGCTCACAACTTGCACAGCCACCATCAAAATGCCACGGTGAATGAAACTACCCATGTGTTATGACCTTGATGCACAATTTAAATAGATGATTTTTCAAGCCAAATAAAACCTTTCACATTAGGCAGTAGATGAGCCACTTACATGTGCTACAGACGCAGCTCCCCCCTCTCCTAATTAATAATACAAAATAGTGGTGGAATAGATTTATGCTTGTCAGCAGAGCAGTTAACTGTCATGCCACTGATGAGTCAATGGCTTGTTGTATTATAAGTGCTGATAATACCCAGATCTGGGCTGGGCACTAAGCTGTGATATGGCAATTTAGTTTTCACACACCATTTAGTTATGCTTTTATTTCAGATTAATCTCTGTTTTTTCCCCTTTTTATTTCAGTTCTAATGCAATAGGCTCAACAGTGACCCAGGTCACAGTGTGAGAACTTGCTGTCACAGGCTGAACTTCAGCCGTGACTCTTTCTGCAGGTTTTGCAGAGGAGGATGCCTGGCAGAGCCAGGGGAACAACCAGCTCATGGGCCCACCAGCACCCAGTGATAACTAAGGACCAAAGTCCATCCTACAAGCAAGAGAGAAACACCACCATGGGTAACTGAGGTTGCATTTGCCTTTCCACAGCAGCATCAAATTCAAAAATTCAAATGAAATGCAAAAGGAAGAGGTGTCCTATTCCCCACCATGGGTTTTTTAAAGGGAGGGTAATGTAAGGGCTCTTGGGCTGATACTGCATCRCTGGAGGGTTGTTGCTACTCCACGTGATTCATGGTGGGATTTAAGGTGAGTTTAGGTAGCGTAGGAGGGGCCTGGGTCAGAGCTTGRTGGAGATGGTGCTACATTTGATTGGAAAAGGGCTGCAAACCTCTCTGCATTAACCCCCAGACTGTCTCCAAAACAGTGGCTTGAAATATGGGCTTGGTGGTCTGTCTTATTTTGAGGCTCCTCAGCAAAAATTCTCCTTTAGCAAAATATATGAATGTAAATGATCAGAGATCATCTCTGGGCAACCACCAGCTGTATTTGGGATTTCATGCATTTGTCCTGGGCTTTGTAGTACCTCTCTGGTACTTTGTCTTCCCCTGAGGACTGGCACACCGGTAATTGCCTTTTGATTGATAACATCTTCACCTCTGTTTTCCTCAGCAGGGTTTACTTGGATTCCTGATGAACCCAGTTGGTTTTACAGGTGACCACAGCCCTTGGGACACTGCCGTACCTGCTGTACCTGAGCATTTAGTCCACAGCATTGGAGTTTAAGGAGCGTGATGGGTTCAGGAGGCGATGGTGTCTGCTTCTTCACAAAGCTCTCACCCCACCTTCACAGGGCTGCAGAGACTCTTTGGCAAAATGGTCCTTGCAAGGTGAATTTCAAAGCCTTTTGTGCAGCAGACATGTTTCCCTGCAGACATGGAAACACTCAATACTGTGTAGACCAGGAGTACCCTGAACCTGTTTTTAGCATTGCTCCGTTGACATTTCAGCAAAGTTGCATTGAATGAATTCATCTGGGGAAGGAATTCTTGTAACCCCGCACCCACCCTCACATGTAGGCTTCCCAATATTAGCAGGAAAATGTCGTTCAGGGATACGTACCTAAGATATAGACAATTATTATTTTTTTCAGRAAGTGAAATGACAAGCAGAAAAAAGGAAAATCAGCCTGCAAATAATAACAACACATCTTTTAAAAGTTTTTTCAGTGAAACGATATCTATTATGTTAAATTTATGTGTATTTTCTYACATAGAATAAACAGCTCTCCTGGTGCTAGCTTGAAGCTCTGTCAGACTGACCCTGAAAGGTAGAGGAAGATCTCCCATGCACGTGGGACGGAGATGCCTGCAGCAGAGTGGAGGGCTCTCTGTCCAACAGCTCTTCTCTGTATTTTATCACTCATGGTGATGATATACAGAATTCACAAGGAGTCTCTATTTCTGCTGCCCCAAATCTCAAAGCTTTTTAAAAAATTCAGTCTGACCGTTCTTTGTGCTTGTGAACATCCTACACCCAGGAAAGGTTTTAGTCCTTTTGGAGCAGGGCCTGGAAATTCATTGAAAAATAAGACCTCATAAAATTAAAATGTACAAAGGTCATTGCTCCAGCTTGRTGGTGGGAGATGCAAGGTAACTGGCTGCTTCCTGAAAAGCCTGCTTTGAGAAGGATGTACCTGACACCCAGTCTTTGACAGGGTTCCCGTGCCGTTCCTCCCATTTCCTAGTCGGTCACTGTGATGCTTGGAGTGAAGTCTTTTCGAGGCAGCATTTCCACACATTTGACTTTTAAATTAAGGTAGGATTATAGTGATAGCACATGGTTACACGCTTAAATGTGTGAAAGAAATTGCATTTTATATTCTTTAACCCTATGATAACGGGCACTGTGTGAAAAATTTCATCAGTAATTTTGGATCCCGACTTTGCAGCTGGATTTTCATAGAATCATAGAATCATTAAGGTTGGAAAAGACCTCTAAGATCATCAAGTCCAACC
>JAYKAV010001887.1:3835621-3865635 GCA_035582835.1 Phoebastria nigripes
TCAGCACTCTCGGGTGGATAATGGCTCATCCTTCCCACCTGACCGGCTGCCTGTGGCTTCAACATGACTTCACGTGGCCGTAGGGATGCATYGCTGGCAGCACAGCCTGTGCAAGCCTTTGTGCCTGGGGTTAGTGGCCTCTGTGKTCCATTCAGTGAATACCTCTCCCCACCAACACTGTTTGTTTGTTTGTTTGTTTTTCTTAAACATCTCAATTCAGAGTCCCTGTTGTTCAGCACAGTCTAAATTAGGCCGTATGTCCCCCGGTGCTGGGAAGTCTACCTTTCCAAAAGTAGGCTTTAACATTACTATGATTATGGCCTAATGCAAGTTTCTCTTAGGGCATGGCCTCAATTTAAGGATTTATTTCTAGAAGAAAACTAAGTGGGTTAAACTGAAAGCAACCCAAGCGCTCAAACGTCAACGCACTGTGGAATTTAATCACGAGTAGCCAGTCAGTAGCTTTTGAGCTACGTTATTTGGGCAGAGGAAGCCAAAGGCTCTTCTTATTTGTTTGTTTCAGTATTTTTGCATATTGAAATTTTTGGACATTTGTCTGCATGATTCCTGTTGAATTTTATGAATTATAGACTAGGTAAATTTTGGAGCATGCAAGAAAATGGACATGCAACCCCAAGTAGACATACATTTCATGGGTCATCCTGTTGTTTTTGCATTTGCCAGGAACTCCACAGCGGTGGAGAACATTCCCCCTCTGCCACCACAGYGAAGCTGAAGAAGACTTTCATGTCATTTTTGCTCTTGCCAATGCAACCTGTTTGGAATAGAGAAGTTTGCAATGGTCACCTATTTTCAAAACAGGTATTTCTGGTATATTTTCTGAAGATCTATGSATAACTGTAAGAAGGCTGCATTGAAAAAATATAAAAATTAGTAACTGAGTTATGAGACCTGGAATATTTAAAGTTTCTGTTAACATGTCTAAAAGTAATAGAAATGCCGTAAAAATTTTGAAATGGGGAGGGGGCAACAAATCTTTTAAAACCAACTGCAGCGTGTTTGGATGGAGGGGATGCTGGAAAAGCGAATACTGGAAGAGGATATCTTGTGTATGTGCAGGTAACTGCTAACACTGCAATACCTAGCCTGCTCCTCTGAAATATTAATGATTTATTCTATGTACGGTGTCAGTAGATGTTACCGGAGATAGTTCTGACCATTTCTTTATCTCAGTGCTGGAGCAAACAGCCTGTTCAGGGCAGACGTCCCGCACGCTGCTATTTCCTCTGCTGTGCACAGCTCTCCGCAGAGGGACCTGCAATCTCAGCAGCAATAAGGAAATTTTTTTTCACCTCACAMTCCTGTCTGGCAGCATCAGCTCTGGAGTACGAAGCCTCCAAGAAAGGGGAGACGTGCACAGTGTTTATGTCTAGCTGTGCTCTGGGACCAGYGTGTGAAAATACAGATGCTTTGCCTGGATGATAACCACTAACATCAGTAATGTCTGCTTCATAAAACCAGAAAGTTGCAGAAGCCCTGAGCTTGGCCTTGGCAGAATGGCAGCAATATTGTCCCTGTTTAATGGGTGGAGAACTGAGGTGCTGGAAAAAGCATGTAGGTGTCTGAAAGTACCACCRAAGAGGTAAGGCAAGGCAGATCCTGCTTCGCTTTAAGCATCAGGTTGTCCTTCCTTCAGGCACTGCGCTAAAATCGTGTCATACACCCAATACACCTTACGCTGAGGCTGTTCTGTTTGAGCTCRGGGGAGCTGAGCTTGACTTGCCTGCGGCCAGTTAGGGCTGGTTTATATTTCCACTACCCGTCACCCTTTCATGTTCTTTGTTCATATACATAAGATAATAAGGCTGAAAGAGGAAAATGGGTATGGTGATAGAGAATATATAAAGAGAGCAGATGATGCTAAGTAATGACCGTTAAACTACGTAATAAATCCTTGGTGATAGTACAAAACCTTTGCATCTGCTCACAAGGTAGAATTATTTCATTGCTTCCAGGCCCCGTACGTGGATATATAAGTCAGTGCATCAGCATCTTCAGGGACATATCCATAATAAAGATAATACTAATTTTCATAGCAATGTTTTTTCCTGTCAGCCAAAGGTAATTAAGTGGTTAAAGGAGAACTCAGTTTGCTACCTAATGTAAAAAAATAACTCATGCGTTTTATGTCTCCTAGTCTTCTTTCACCAGTGTCAGGCCACATTGGTTTTGCATTTACTGTAACAACCTTTCAGTAGATATGAGACAGACCATGCTAAGCGTGGGGTTTCTAATCACTTTTCTTTTGTGTCTGATGTCCCAGCTATCCATGGACTTCAGGCATGATCAGATCGTGGCTCTGAACTAATCAGATTTAATGTAGAAATAAAAGAATGGATCCAAAATGAGGTGGAACTAACAAATGAAAATATTAAGGAAATTAAATGACAGTAATTGAAAAGGTTTCTAATGTCTTAGATGCAGTACAATAGCACTCCTTTACTATTTATCTAGCCTTGAGACCAGTTATTTGCTTCTGAAAAAATTTGCAAAGGTATATAGATTGATATAAGTGCTGTATTTTCTGTACCCACTCTACCTAGACTAATTGAAAAGCTACCATGGAAAGGAAATTGGGTTGGTGTTGGGAGTTCATGCTTTTGCTCTGAGCTTCAGGAAGCTATAGAAAATCTCCAGAAAATTAATTGTTTAGACTTGAAAGTGCTCCATTAAGCTGAGGTAATGGGCAAATTCGGCATTCCTAAACAGTGATCTCGGGTTTCTTCCAAATCTTACTATACTATTCATTATTTCTGCACCATTCAGTCCCATATTTTCTAAGTTTGCATAGCATATATTGCCAAATTACCTCTGCAGTTGACAAGGCATCATGGCAGAAGCAGGTACATTTTAAATTACAGTAAGTTTTGCACTATCTGTTTTAAAAGAGAAGATCATCCCAGGGTGGCAGAGTTCCCACCCCCCCAGTACTAGAAGGGTTGTTAAAAATCCGCATAAGAATAAAAACACGTGTCAAAGCTTCATTTTTCATGTTGTTTATGTGTGCGTATAAAAAGGAAATTTAAACCTTGTTTTCCGGCCAGGTCCCTGTGCAGTCCATCCCTCTGAGGACCACAACCCTCCCGTGCTGCAGGAGCGGTCCCTCCGCCGTCAGGCACTTGCAGCTCCCCATCGCCAGGGATGTCCCCCGTGGTTTCATATCCCTTCCGACCTGCAGTGCCTTCCAAGTGCAGGAAATTCTTTCTTTTCTTCTCTTTATTTGCTTTTTATCCTTTTCCTTCTAATGGCAGAGAAGTGGCAGAGAAGCCCATGGAAATAAAAGCTCTCCACAAAAAGGCTACCACAAAATACTTGATACCAGGGAGGGATGAATGAGACCTTGAAATTACAGCCTGCAATATATGACTCAGTCCTGCTTGTGGGTACTAAAGGCATTAATTTCTGAATACTGTCTGCTTTAGTAGGTAATTTTTGTGAAATGCCTGGAGAGGCTGGTGCATTTCACCATATACTATAATGAAGTATGGCAGGTTTTAGAGAGATGAAGGACTTCGCAAAGGTGCAGCAGCCTGACACCGGGATTCATTTTGAGCATGAGCTGGTTCCTATTTTATCTAAGCCTGATTCCGTCATCCTTGGAAAGGAGGCAGCTTGCTTTTGATGGTGAATCTTGTTATAAGTACTTATTTGGCATGCCAGTGAATAAGAAAAGCTATCATGATTTGACATGTGAAACGTGAAGTCTCAATTACTTTTATGTTGTTTTTCCTTCTGTAGATCAGGAGTGAAAAATATATTTTAATTAAAAAGTGAAATATGATCTCCAGCTCTCAGCATGCCTTGTGGAGAACAATCTGAATTTTGGAGTGCTTCATAAGTCTTGGAGCAGAGCTTACGCTGCACTTCACAGGCATGGGCAGCAGCCGCGGCTGATAACACTGACTGATTTATTTGGCCATTATCTGACAGTTTCTTTACTTAAGGGAAAAGGAGGCTGCAGATGACATCCTGCATATTCAGATAGCTGTTATTGTAACATTCCTTTATGTATTTTATATTTTAATCTTTTTGTTCCTTGGAGGCCTAATTCTTTAAGGAAATGAGGGTTATGAGATTGTGCTTTTTGCCTGCCTTCCTCACCTCCTGCCCAGCCACTTTGGAATGCCTTGACCAGCCTCACCTGAATTTGATGACGAGATGAAGGCTCAGAGACATTAAATCTCTGAAAGTGCTGSACCAACCAGTGGTGAAGCAAAGATGTTGCTCAGGTAAAACCAGGGAGAAGTTGGTTATTATGCATTTTTGCTGCTAATGCGTGGGTTGTTAGCTGGCATCTAAGATGGACTGGCTGCAGCACGTGCTCTCGACCAGGCAGCAAGCCAAAAGCCACTGAAAATGCAAGGGCATTTCTGAACATGTTATGGTGCTAAAGTCATGTTGGGAGAACGCTTGTCTCTGTATTAAGGAGTTTAGTCTCTATCACCCACGTCAGTACAATCTGGCATTATATTTTCTACTGACCAGAAATACAACTGAATTAGCTCTTTTGTTCAAATTAATTTCTAATTTAAAATAAAAAGCATAATTCTTGGCATGTTGGGCAAAAGCGTCTCCTAATGCATTTTGAAGAGCTATGTCTGAAAATGTAGAGGGTGTTTTCCTTGTCTGTGTTTCTTGATGGTCATTAAAGGCATCTCACTATTAATAAATAGTAACACATTCCTTCAATCAGTCTATTTAGGATAAAGACCTTGGCTCCTCCTCCATCACTGTAAGTGGACCAAAACCAAAGCTTTTTGTAGAGCTCCCTCTAATTTCCAGTTGTAGTGCACCACTTCACCAATAAAGCAGTATTTTTTTCTTAACAGAAAATTGTATTTACCCAACACTTTGGTAAGCTAAGTGTGTTGAAACTAACCATCTTTAATATCTAGCCCATAATGATGCTTGCTCTTTCCTTTGAGTGCTCCAGCTGCTAGGGGCCGAGATCACTACATCTTGATGGATACTTCAGCTGGTGCTTCTTCAAAGCAGCCTCACTAAGCAAGCTTAAATTTAGTCCATGCCTTACTGAATAACACCAGAATCATAAAATCCTATGCTATGAGATTGGCAATCAGTATGCTTGGTGGTGCGTGGTTTAAGCAGTAGCTTGTGTATCTAAAATCATCAACAACTTCAAAAGGAATCAAAATCAGTTATGATAAAAATATAGATGGATAATTATACAGTATTTTAACAGAACCATAAAAAATTCATTATCTGCATATCTTGCTCTCTTAAAAAAAAAAAAAAAAGGCAGAAAATGAAACATTTTAAAAATCCTACCTCTGTAAAATTAGAAAGTGCCACAGAATTTTTTTGTGCTTTGCTCCAGGAATGACCCACTGGAAGTTCATGGCATAATGACCCCAAATCCCAGTGACTTTAGGACTGAAGTAGGTGGGAGTCTCAGGAGCAAGGAGGGGGAATGGGGCCCCTTGCCCAGCCCCTCTGGCATGCCCCAGCAGAAGCTCACGTTGGGGTATCAGCACCCTTTCCACGGAGGTGGCAGGGTTTGCCCTTTCCTTGCCAATGCTGGAACTGGTGGAAGATGTGGTGGATGTGGTGGAAGACTTCTGCTCCCACCCCCTGTCCTCCCGCGGTAGGTATGGCTGGGGGACCCCATCCTCTTCTCCAGGCGTATGGAGACGGGCAGGACTTGCAGAGATCAGGGGTTGCTGCGTGTAAGCTTTCTGCTGAGTGCTCTTATGCAGATTTAGTGTATGTTGCACGCACTTTTAATCAGGTTAAGGGGTCCATCAGTGAATAAACAGGGTCTTTCTACATTAGCCCTTTTGGCACTCCAAGTCAGGCTAGAGCTCATAATAATTGTTTATTTAATACTTAGTTTATGTCACTAATCATCTTTACTTGCAAGGAGCTGATTGTATTTAAACCCTGGGAAGTCAATGAGAATTTTATTACCAATTTCATTAAGGCCAGCATTTTAATCGTTGCCATCTAAATCTCTGCATTTGAGTAGAAATTTCTCTAGAGCTCGTTACTTCAAATATGAGAGCAATGGGTGAACCTTACCAATCACACCATCTATTATTATATTTAGTACTGGGGTAGCTGCAATGCTAGAAGGACTCTTCAAATAAACAGTCATTAAGTATGACAGTGATAATGGAATGTGCACTGTGAAATTATCTAATTACTGACACTTTGAGTCTGTATCAACAATTTGTTTTGAAATAGAATATAATTAAATTCTTTAGCTCCAAGTACGTCCCGAAGAGCAATAAACTTTCAGACTTCAAATAACAAAGAGTGAACAAAAGGTGCCATGTAAAGATGATTTTGAACATTTGGAGGATAACATTCTTGCAGAAAATGTATGATGTCATGACTACCATTCTTGGACCTGTTTGCTGGGATCTAGTAAAACCTGTTGAGGGTTATAAATGAAAAGGATGTTCCCAAAGGAAAGGGAGAAGATGAGAATAGTAACAGATGCTACAGCACCCCAGAATGCTTTACTGTTGGTTGTGGAAGATATCTAGAGCCTGATTTGAACAGTAATTGCTTTATTGGGTCATAGCTTTGAAAAGTAATGTAGCAAAATGAACAGATGCATCTAATCTGTTATTCAGAATAAGAATGATCATAGATGCTTCTAAGTGTGGAAGGTCATTATTGCAATTTGTTGATACAGGCTGTGAAACAGAAATATGAGTCAGTGTGCTAAGTAATAATTAGAGTTAACTGGACACTTGGAAAGGTGTCTGCAGACATGTTTGATCCAAATCTGTTAGTTTTCCATAAATCTGAGTGTACGGGTATTGCAGGGAGCGRCTTGTATTTCGCAGATGTGGAAGCCATGGACGAGGCGGTAGGAGCGTGCCTGCGCTGCTGGCAATGAATAGCAATGGAAAGACAGAAGGGGACCCAAGAGGAGCGCAGGAGCTGCGAAGCCATCCCTTGCTTGGCGTCCCTTGTGCAGTGGGTGCTGCGTGCGTGGGGTGCTGGCTCACAGCCTGGGACCCTGTGCCGGGCCAGAGGCGTCTCGCTGTCTGCTCCCAGGTGACACTGACTGTGGCAGATACAAGGTGCCGTGACCTTTTCTGTCTCCCGATGCATGGGAAAGCATTACATTAGCTGTGCCAGGAGTCTCCAATGGGGAAATAGACCCTACAAATATTTTGAGGGGGGCCTTTCTAGGCCCTAGCACATGTACCCTTATCAAGAGTAAGAGTAAAATTCAGGAAAAAAAAGACGGCAAAGGAAAGAAAAAATGTTTTCCAGATWACAGTGCTTGTAGCTTGCTAAAGCTCCTCCCTGTTTATGTCTCTAACAAGAAATCTAGGTTGCATGCATTTAAAAAAAAAATGTTGCTTTTTATCTACTAGCAAGAAAACTTGGGAGTAGCRTTCTCTTCTCATCGTTTTTCTGAATTAATTAAAAAACATGTAACCCAGCAGTACAAAACAGCCGAGAATGTCATCTCTCAAGTATCACAGCCTTTAATGAAAGTCAGAGTGGCACCGTTCGTGACCATCTGATGTTTACGGCTGCTGCTTCTAAAGCGCATTGTGTTTCAGCGTCCACCTTGGCTCGTCTCCATTCTTGCTTTAACCTCAATGACTTTGGCATAGTTATTTCAGTGCTGAACTTCTCCCATTTTGTCTTCCGCAGAATATGAAGTCTGCTGCTTGCTTATCAAATATGAAACTGTGTACAACTGGGCAACCTAATGCTAATGGAATCGATACAGCAAAAGAGATCTCACAACCCCTCTGTACTTTTTACAATTTACTTTGTTCGTCACCCATTAATTCTTATATTGATTTTGCTATAAAACACAAACTGCATTCCTATCACAGCCCAAGAAAAAAGCACATTGATTATATTGGAACAAGGTATGTTGTAAAAATGAAATGCCTAAAACATTTAAATGTAGTAAGCTCTGCTAAAGTACATAAATCACATTGTTTAATGTTGTAAATGAGTGGTGCTGCCTTAAACAAGGGAAAAATACGGCGCCATAAAACAATTTTGACACAAAATAACAGTCTCTGTTTCTCTGTACCTGCCATTTTAGAAAGGCTATCAATAATGGTTATGGTTGTTTGCAAGTGGGAGGGGGGAAATGTTCTCAATATCCCCTTTAAAAAGTTCCTTCAAAGTCACTTTGTAAAATTGACAACAGTGGTGTTTTACCTAGCTATAAATAAAGCCTGATTATTACTRTGTCCTGTTTACTTTTATCATTCACTCATCAAAAACTTTTTGATGCATCATTACTAATGATTGTTTCAGGAGCCAAAGTCGAGCCATGTGCTTGACTGTTATTGATAGGGAGGGAACTGCAGCTGCTTCCTACCTCGGTGACCACATCGTCTGCTGAAGATCGTGGACACCGTTCCACCAGCCTAAAGGGAAGATGGTTCAAAGGGAATTCATCTTTCTGCACCACTTAGAGTTTAACCCTGAGTAGAAAAGACTACTGATAAGGTATAATTCTGCACTGTGAAAGTGTCATGGCAGTGAAGAGCGAAAAAGGAGAATTTCATGATGATTATAAAATAGGTGTTTTTTGTCACCAATGTTATGATTGCAGAAATCTATTCTAGCTGAGATTCCTGTAGTGCTTTGGAGCCCTGGTTATGATCCAGGACTCCACTAAGCCCAGGAAATTAGCTTTGGAGAGCCTGCAGTTAACAACAAGACAAGTGGCAACAGCCAGGCAGGGATGGTTTTGGGTCCAGCAGGAAAGAAAGGGAGTATGGGGGTAAGAAGGATTGGGAGTGGTTTCAACAGCTTAAAAACCTAAGCTGTTTCCAGGATCCATGGAAATAGATTTGATGGGCAGGAAAAAAGAGAGGAAGGCATGAAGAAAGCAAAAATGAGGGTGATTAAGACGGGTATTGTGCATTCGCTTAATATTTAAGCTGGTCAGAGCAGGGGCCTTGGCTTCTCACTCAGTGCTGTGTCTGTGCGCGACGCTACAAAATCATCCCTTGTGCCAGATTTTCTTGAATGAGCTTGGGAAGAGGGAGAAGAGGAATTAACTCATCTTGGATTAGAGATCGTAAAGTAGGGATGGGACTGTTGTCTGCTGCCTAACCCTTGGATGGGTGCTTCTGTTATTTTAGTTCTTGCTGCATCTTGTTCGATACGTTTACCTCTTTGATGCAACTTTTCWTGTGTGCTTTTCTCACCTGTGAATCAGAGCAACTGCTGCAGAATGTGCCAAACTTTGTTTATCTGTCAGCTAAAGCCTCTCTGCTTCCAGCTACATCACTCTAAAACCCAGCAAAGCTCAAGTGACTGTAAAGAGGTTGCTATAGACTTTACCTAGCAAGAGCAGAACTTTGCCTGTTCCTCTGGAAAGGAGAGAAGCAGAAGATTTGTTTTAGGGGATGTGAAAATTCACTAAAGCTGCTGAGACTCTTCCCACACGTGGTCTCCCCCAGGACAAGGCTGGTGGAAATGAAGCTGGGTGACAACCCTCGGTACAGGCTGTAGCCCTAAACAACAAGTGCTGGGGGAAGCCAGCACACCTAGAAGATGTGCTGGGTATAGGTCCTTTTTTTGGGGAAGGGAATATTACCTGTAGGGAGGTGGCAGACATGAGACTGACTTTGCTCAGCAGGAAATCTGCAGCTGCAAAATTCYAGTTAATTCCTGGGTGCTTCGTTATTTGAATTCATTAGCACCGGTTTTTCCTGCGTGGCTGGCAATCATTCCTCCTTTAAAGTGGAGGAATGTGCTCTGCTGATGGGAGGTTGCTCTTGTCCCTGTTGGGTCAGCACTGTTTTTTCCAATTCTTTGGGAAATTACACCGTTGGCAGAGCACAGCAGGTCTGTTCTTCTCCATGAGTTTGTAGGGCAGCAGGACTTCTTCCTTGCCCACCTCCACCCTCTCTCTTCCTCCCAGACATGGGGGGAAGAATTCATAGAATGACTTTAATGTTGAAAACCCTGTGAAATGGATTCCTGTTCCTGCAAGAGGGAACTCCATGAGTACTGTGCTTATCATCTAAAAGGTCAGCTCCAAGGCTTTTCTAAGTTAATGATTAAAGTAAATTATCTCAGATGTCTCATCAAGGAAGGCTTTATTTTTCCAGGTTGAAGTTCTTAATTTTTTATTGCAAAGATCAATCCTGTAAGATCCTCAGAAGTTTAGTTAGGGCATTTTGTCCTAATGACAGCTCCTTCGGTCAGCTGCTGCAAATGAAAGCAGCTGGAAAGAGTCCCCCAGGCCTGTGTGGGTGGTGGACAGCTGGTCCCTATCAAAACACTTGTGGAAACACAGAAAAGCTGAGGAACTGGAAAGGAAAACAAGAAAGGAAAACAAGAAAGGAAAGAGCCTCATTTATTTTTTTATGAGTGTTAAGCCCATATAGCTGTCATGCTTTGCCCGCACGCAGCACGTCTAGGAGAGCAGGTTGCTGTGATAGATGGACAGGAGCTGCAGCTGCTCGGAGAAGCGGTTTTAGATGGGTGATTTGGTACAAGTTGCTGGAGCTTTTACAAAGGCACAACAAGTGTGAGGAATTAGAGGCAATCCTCTTGCAAACACTGGGAAGCTAAATGTCTGGACCAGGCTTTTATAGGCTCTGCTCAAAACCCAGCTATTGCTGCTCCATGGTGACTGTTTCTTTACCAATACCGCAGCCACGTGTTGGGGACAGGTAATAATAACCAAGCAGGAAATATGGTTTATGGGGTTCTCTGTGGGATAAAATGGGGACTTTGTCTGAGRGCAACAAGCAGAGTTACAAAGGGGCAAGTTCAAATGCCAGTCCCCAAGCTTCCCTTTTCTCTTTTGTGGAGGTTTTTTGATGAGCAGCTCCTGCAGTCCTCTCCCCTCATAACTCCTCCGCAGCACGTTGTGTGCCTGCGGGAGGGTAATTAGGGAGCCAGGCAAAGCTGGGGCTCTCTACTCATGCACTTAGAGTCACTAAGTGCTTTCTTCTGTTAAAACTAACATGCATTTACAAGCCTGCCTTGTATTTATCTAACGAGGATAATTATCCACCTCCAAAATGACATGATCCATTTGAGTCAAGGCAGCTCCCCTGGAGATGGGGAAGATGTTTTACTGCTGCTTTCTTTTGACCTGTCCCTGCAGAGCAACCTGGTGATGAACTGGCCTGGGGCAGCAAAAGCAAAGCTCAGAGCCCGCAGGATGACGGTCTGGATCTGAGTAAGTTGAAAGGATTTTCTTTGTTTAAGCTGAGTCAAGTATGTCTCTCCCAAAGTGAAAACCGAACTTGCTGTGGTGCAATGCTAGGAGCCAGGGAGCTAGGGGCAAAGGCAGCGGGTGGATGGGGAAGCCTGATGTGCCTGGTCTGTTGGTTTTTCTGGTGTAGGATTTTTTTTTGGTTTGGTTTACTGTTTTCCAAGTTTCTGTGGGTCAATGTCACGGCCACGATATTAGTTAAGCAGTTGCTTGCACTTAAGAGATGCTGTGGAGAGGATAAAGTAGCCCAACTTCTGATGGGCTGTGGACACCTGGTTACCAAACAGGTCTTGGTCTTTCTCCAGGCAGTTTCTCTTTTAAGCAAGTTGTTGTTAATTGTAAGTGCTGTTTTGTGATGGCCCAGTCTGCACTTCTGAGAAGGTACTGTGCCCTCAACTTAAAGTGTTTTGTCTCTGTAACTACGTGAATTGCTATTTTCTGCCTTAGACACAGGTAATTGTTACTGCTGCAAAATGCTTCCTTGGATGATTATCAGTTGACTTGTATTAATATTTACAATAACTGTTTTGTTAGTAATTTTTTGCTACACCAGGAAATGAAATGCAAATTAACAACTGTAAAGATTAAAACATAATGAAATAGGACATGAACTCCAGAGAACTAATGAATAAAGTGGCTCGAAGGCACAAAAAGATGTCCTTCAAAAACAAACAGAGAGATAAATAATAAGATAAATAATTTTGAGGCATTAAACTGACAAAGAGAAAGAAATATGAAGTATGGGATAAATTGTTTCATGCCAAAATTATAATTACATTCCTTTTTCTTAATAAAAAGATGAAATTTCTCCCCAAAGTTAACCAACTGTGTAATCGCTGCATGGCAGATTTTTTCCCTAACTTACAAATCAGCACATCAAAATGTCTCTCTGTTTGTTTACCTTTACTGTCCTCGTCTGGCTGCTTAACAAATGTATTGGGCTAATGGACAGAAACAACTTTTTTTATTTTTATAGTATTTGTCTCCTGTGCTTTCTGTTTTCTAAAGCAGAAATGCATATCTGAAGCTGCTGGGTGCTTTTATAAGGTGTTTAAAGGCTGTCCAAGCTGACAGGTATTAGTCCCTTCTTCAACAAAGCTCCCAAGCCCTGATATCTTTTGTCCTTCATGAGACTCGCTTTGGCAGTTGGCCTTGGGACAGCACATTGCCCCTTTGTTTAACCAAGGGCTGGGGGCAAAATCTGTGCCATAGGTGTTGGTGGCTGCTTTTCGGGGCAAACCCCTCGTTGACTAGGTAAACTACGTTGGTGCATCCGAACTGGGAGCTCACCCTGAGTTAACTTGCATTGCTGTAAATCTATTGGCGATGTTTTGGCTTCATTGGTTTAAGTTGTCTTATACCTCATGATTTCACAAGATCTCTCTGATTCAGAGCATCTTTAAACTCTTTCACATGCTATTTAGTACGGTATAGCTTTAGCATGATGCAAACATCTGTACACCTCAAGTCTTTAGGTATGAGTCTAAAATACCTCCCCTTAAAATCAAGGAAGAGGTTCCTAAGGCATTGCTCATGGTGGGGTTTATCCTTTAGACTATGAATGTTGTCAGGGCTGGGGTTCTCCCTTCTGCTCATGGTTCAGCCACGTACAGCTCTGGCATTTCAGAGGAGATGGAGAGGAGCCTTCAGGGAGTTGCTGCTCCCTGACATATGGACTTGGTAAGATTAGGACAGCACTTTTGCCCAGGAGGATACAAAACTCTTTGTAATCCCAGGCCATTTGGATTACCCAGTTACGGCCTGAGATGCTTTGCCTCTTGGTCTGCTTTCCATCACTAATGGTTTTATTAGGGAAAAGGATTAAGGTTTGGACTTCTGAAGTACCTGGGTACTCCCAGGTGAAGATACTTGCCTAGCTGGATTTTCGGGAGTGCTTGAGCCTCCCTGGAAATTAACATTGAACCTGGTTGAATTCTCAGGCTTTAAAAAAAAAAAAAAAAAAAAAAAAAAAAATCCTTTTGCAATTTCCATTCACCTATCTTTTGTGAATTTTCATGACATGCTCTGAAGACCAAGGTGGGACCTCAAAGTAGTTACTTGCCCAGGTGAAGTTTGTTTGCATGTGTGAGTCAAGGCAGTCAGGTTCTCCCGCAGCTGGTGTCTGGAGCCTGTAATGGTCTGTAAATGTTCAGTTTGGCTTTCACTCAGTGTTTTTTTTTTTAGCATCTTTCTTCTTTGTTCTTGATGACAAGGGACAGTATCATAAAAATAAAAGCCTCTTATTTTTTAAGAGAATTCATGCAAATGCCGTTTCTATTTATTCTCAGGCTGATGTCAAAATAATCCTGTGTATGATATTGCATTCATTATCATACATCGAGCTGTGATGGCAAACAGAGGGCTTCACCAAAGGGCAAAAACATATCAAACCTCAAAAGTTAATTTTAAAAAAGAGCTAGCCGTACAAAACAATGTTTTTTTTCTATTCTCTTTTGTCATTTGCACTTCAAATTCCCTTGGATGGCCAAGCCCTGGCACAGTAGGTGTAGTAAAAAAACCTCTCCTGATTGAAATGTTTTCAGCTTTTTATCATGGAGTCTTCATGCCTCTTAAATGTCATCTGTAATCTCTAGTTCCATCTTTGTATCATCTAGCAGTTTTTTGTGGCCTCAAGGCTGCAGCTTGATTGGTCAGAGTTAGTGCTTTCCAACTTGGTAGCACCCCATAATGTCTGAGCAATTAGACCAAGCATAAAAATGATATCTTGTACCCTATTACCTGTAGAAGATGATCTATCCTAGTAAATATATCTGGGGAGAAAATCCTATGAACACTGATATACATTCTCCTCCACCTTCCCATAACCTTGTTGGCAAGTTATACAAATATTTCATCTGCTGAATGCAGACTTGGSTTTAGAAAGTATGTATTTCAGCTCTCCATAAATAAAAATAATGGGCCTAATTTTCATCTTTGCTAGAGACCACTTGTATCTATTTGGGGATGGATCCTTAGCTAGTGTGGGTTGTCACAGCGTCACTGCAACCGGTGGAGTTTGGATGCCTCGCACCTACTGAGGGTTTGTTCCTGGGTGTTTCATGGCCCCGTCGAGTACGTGCGAATTTACACCGCAGCATTGCACAGGGCCTGAGCCGGAATGAGAAACAGGTCTAATTAAGTTTTGTAACTGAAATCATTATTAAGGTCTCTCTCATTTCCACTGTACAAATATTCCAGCTGAAAGGATTATATTTACAAGTGCTATTTATAACTAAACTTTTCACTTGATTCACCTGCAAACAGAATGTAAATCATATTTTGCTCTGCTAAAAGGCAAGGAAAAGGGGAAAGTGTCTCCAAGTAATTTATATTACATTTTGTAGTTAGCAAAAACACAGGTTTATGCAAATATGGATTTGTTGAAGTCTGTGTATTTTACTTGTAATAGTACTTTATTTCAATCAGGCTCTGTTGGGCAGAGGAGAGGGGGGAAAAAAGATCAACTCGCTCCTCCTCTGCAGTGCAGCTGAGCAACCCCTGGAGYTGCCTGGGCTCTGCAAACCAGGTCGGAGGGTGAACATGTCCCCCGTCAGCGGCTGTTACAGCCAGGCTGTGCTCACAACAAGCGTTTGCAGCGGTCCTGGGAGGTTAACGGGTACCCAAACCTCTTGTGGTATGAGAAAGGTCTCGGCTCATCTGTAAGGAGGTTGCCTGACATCCAGGGGATTACCTGTTTCAATCCACTCTGTCGACATGTAAGGGAAGATTAAAGCCCTGCTTTGGGCTGCCTCAGGTAGGGGAAAGCTGTCTGGAACAAGACACTCAGATATGTAGGGAATCGTTTTTATGCGGAGATGAGATGAAGCTTGTCAAAGCATTGAAAGATGAGGATAGCCAACTCCTTTGGTACCTCGTGGCTCTGCTACAGATCAGATTTTCTTGCAATAAATGAGCTCCTAATGTTGCTTAAAGGCTTCTGGGGTTTATTCCTGAAGATGGAAGAAGACTTAAAGACTTAACGTGCAGAGGGCACTTCTTTACCCCGCTGCCTTGGGAAGCCGATACCCAGGAGGTGACACCTCAGCTATGAAAATAGGATGCTGTGCAAGAGTTGGTGGGTAATTTCATGTTGCTAGTGGTGCAGCCCATCTCCCCGCCGTAGTTCAGCTGCACTCCTAAGTCATGTCAGGGTGGATGTTACATTCCTATACAGGCACCAACTTATTTGCATTGTGAACCTTTCTGTAGCTGCTATGGGAATATAAATTAATTGATGTGAATGGTAAGGATGAAATAACCTAGAAATTATACTCCTGATGTTAGCTAGTCCTGAACAGACATGAATTCATGTTCATGCTTGCACATAAACAGCCAAATAAGACTTTTTTTTTTTAGCTTGGTTTCTTATTCCCTTTTGTCACCTAGAAGTTCAAGGCGCTTGTGTGCTTTTTTTTGTTTGTTTGTTTTTTTTAAGCAGCTGACTTAAACTATCATTTATGGGAAGAGGATCTTTCAGGAGCACTCCTGAATTTGCTACAGAACCAAATTCTGTAGCCTTAATTTGCAAACCTAAGTTCTGATTTACATTTGATTAATAATCCAAAATTTTCATCTTGCTGTTCACTGAGTTTCAGTAGTTGCAGGCTACCACGAGCCCTCCTGTCGAAGGCTGAAAGAGCCAGCTGCAGGCTCACGCTGATGAGATGGCTTTGAGCCACATGAGGAAAGACGGCATTGCCAACGGCGGTAGCTGATGAAGCTTTTCRGTTTCTGGTGACACTAACACCAGTGGAGCTGAAAAGGTGGGAGCAAAGGGCGGTCCCTTATCCTCCCACAAAATGACAGTGTTTCAGAAAATTGCAGTGATGTCTGAATGGCCAGGTAGGCTGGTGTGCAGCTGTCTCTGTCCCTGCTGTTGTGTTTCCTGAAAAGAAGAGACCCATCTTCTAATCCGAGGGTACAGGCTCTGCATTGAAGACGAGGGAGCCTGCCTTCCTCAGGTGCAACTCCACGCGCTGGGGTTAGTGTGCTCAGGCTTTGGTATTTTCTAGTGCATCATGCAACAACCTGGAAGCGTGGCCTCTGCAAAAGAGCTGTGCAATGCAGTCGATGAGTAAAACAGGGCATGGGGAAGGCTCGGACTCGAGCAGCGGCCAGGATGATGTGTTTGTGGGAGTGGGAGCCTCGGGCTCCATCCCCATATGTCTCCCATTTGAGCGGTGCTGGAACGGCTGGTGTTTGCTGCTGTGCAAGAGAAAACATGCACAGATGTTAGTTTTGGATAAACTTTTCCTGAATTCCACCTGTTTCTATCTGACACCAGCTAAACGGGGAGAGAAAAATCAAACTCTCAAACCAATGCATTTCGGAGGCTTGGCTCCCTCTGGGCTGTGTTGCTTTTCCAGTTGCATCGCTCATTCCCAATTCCTCGGGCTGCCTGCTGGCCACTTGTTTTATCAGCGCTTCAGTTTCTTCTGCGCAGCAAGGACTGGTGAAGGAAATCAGTGCATCGGGGAGGAAGATGCAACACTCCTATGCCACCGTCTGTCCGTGAATTAGGTTGTTTTCCCCCTTTCAAACGCGCTTTGTGAGAGTGTTTACTAAGGCGATTAAGCTGAAAAGAAATGGAGACAGATTCTGATTTATGCACTGATGCAGATTGGGAGTAATTCAGTACCGAGTTATGGTGTTCAGTTACAAACAGATCAGTGGGATCCAAGCCCACAGGGAGTTTGTGACTTGAACAAGTGTAACCGCCGTTAAACATAGAAAATGTGCATTCTTGGCCTCCGGAGGCACTTCTGCTCTGCACCCAGTTAAGAAAATGAAGCTTAAAATAACTAGTGAATTGTGAGCAAATGTTGATGCCGTGTTTCCTTATGGGTACTTAGTATTTTCTGCCCAGTATTAAGTGGGTTATTAGCACAGGCTACAATGTTGTGGGTGGTTTAAGCCGCTCAAGATGCTGCAGCTGGCAGAAGGGGTGTTTCTGGTCTACCCTTGGCTGTAGCGAGTGTTTCCTCTTGGAGCGAGGCGGAGGATCCCATCCAAAAATGTTCCTAAAAAATTGGAAGAAAGGAAACAAAAGGAAATGTTTCCAGTTGGATCCATGAGCTTGAGCCTTTCCACGGGCATGTGGTCGATAGAGCTGACACAACGAAGGGAGCATGGCTTTATTCAAAATTTAATTTTATACATAAGCTATAAAAGCATATTGTGTTCAGTTTAAATTACATCCCTTTTTAACTGTATTTTTGCTATACTTTAGGTATTTATCCTTTGGTTATCCCAGTTAATTGAGAACTGACTCTTCAATTTACAACTGAAAATGAAATATTTTCATTACCGTGGTGATTAGGAGCTCCAGCCAAGGGTTAGACTCTGCTTGTGCTAGATACTGTACAACCATAGCTCAAAAAGATGATACCTGCCTTAAATACCTCATAATCCAATAGGAAGACAAAGAAAATATATGTATCTAATTACAAGGGAAGGGTCTGATGAGCGGCGGCCTGAGAAGGCAATAACCAAGTGACGGCTCGCGCGGGGCTCTCATCAAACCCTTCCCTATGGGGGGGACGTGAGTCACGCTGCCAGTTCTGCCTGAGCAGATCTCCAAAATTAGGAAAATTTAAAGGCCATCTGCTGGTAGATTAGGTAAATAAAAATATAACGTAATTGAATTGGGTGCTCATTTCCACCTTCTGGGTTATAAATGATAGGGAAAAGGTCACATTTCTTCAGGCTGTCTGAAGTTGAGTGGATTTACTGTCTCAGTTTTTCATAACCCCCGATTTAAGATGTAATATCAATTGCATTGTTATCTTTTTTTTTTTTAGCTGTGGAAAATCTCTCTGGCAATGCTGCGTGCGGCACAGTGCCGTCGATGCTGGCTGGACCCGTGCCAAAGGGCTGTGTGTTTATATCTCTCCCGCCTGTGTTTAGAAACAAGTAGGTTTTTAAATGACAGGACAAATCAGTTGGGCTGGAAGCTTCCAGCTCAAGTAATTACAGTTCTGTAATCTCCTGCTTCAAAATTTGGTGTTGCAGATAGCAGCCTCCAGGCACTACGGGAATAGCAGGAGCTAAGCTAGCACAGCTGGATCCCGACYGGAGAGATGCTATGGCACCTCTGCAGCGGGGGGAGTGGGACGGGAGGGAAGGGGAAGGGCAAACGGAGGGGAAACGYGGGGAGGAGGTCCCAGGTAGGAGGTGTGCCAGGCTAAGCAACCAGAGGATGAGATGCAAGCATAACACAACAGTGACTAGCGTTATTTTGACTTTCCTTCAGTTAATTGCAAAGCCCTGGAAATGTATGGTGTGACTGAGGCAGAGATGAGGGATGCATTAAATTATTTTCAAATGTGAGAGATCAAATCTTGGAATCTTTGTATCTATTATCAGTGACACCAAAAGGATACCTGGCTTAAGAAAATGCAAGTCAGAGGAACACCATTGATGATTAAAASATAAGCATTCAGTTTAGAGAAAGAATCGGATTTGGAAAGTGGCATAACTGCTCACAAGCTGGTGTCTGTATTTTAAGATGGAGCAGTTCAGCAGCCAAGACAGTATCCCAAGGAGGAGAGGGAAAACAAAGGATGCTAAGGATGCACCTTTAGTTCTTAAAGTAATTTCTTCAGAGCTTTTATCTAGAAGCATTTATTTTGTTTTTTATGTTTGAAATAATAACACTACATTTTTACAGAGTATTTGATTTTAATTACAGGAAATAAGACCTCAGTGTGAAACTACACTGCTTTTTAAAACTTTCAAATTGATTTATCGTAGGTACACGTTTTCTCTAAGTACAGGCTTCCTTCCCTCTAAACACTTCTCTTTCACATACACACCCATGCCTCTCCTCCATCCTACCTCCTGCTCACTGCACAGGTTCCCCCCGACTAGAAGTGAAACACGATTTATTTTCACCCCAACAGGATGGGTTTCATTACAGCCCCATTATGCAGTGACACCACACGTGCCCAGCTGGAATTCCCACTGTTTAATTTCTGATATTTTAAAAAGCGTCCAAACAATTTTAGGCCAGCTTTCTTTAGACACAGCCTSCCGCAATGTATAGCTATGCAAATGTCTTTTAAAAGGTCCAAACTGTTAAAGGGCACAGGGATAAGAGAAGGGCTGCTGTGTGGTGCAACTGGTAAGAAACCAGAGGAGGAGACATATTCTAAACTAAAACGTGAAGGGTACCACACTGAAGATGACAGACTGGGCACACAAGTGTTATTTAGGCAGTCAGGAGCCAGATGTTAAATCCTAACACAGCAAAGCTCAATTTYCCCCCTGTTCTCAGCCTCAGATTTGCAGGGGTGCCATAGGATCTCTCYGGACAGGATCTGGCAGCCCCAAGGTAGGCAAAGTGGAGAAGCTACTGAAGAGTTTAATAAAGTAGAATGAAAACAAGCAATATGGGGTGTGGGCACACAAACATGTAATTGAGGGGGGGAAAAATGAGCTCCCCAGGCCCTGTAATGCAGATATTAAACGTCCCATTTCTCTTCAGCCTGTTTTTTAACTTCTTGTCAATCTCTGGCAATAGCAATGTTCAGCCCGTGYCTGCAGAGGCAAGAGGAACCCCATGCCATGAAGCTTAGAGGGGTTGGAGCATTGAAGGGTTTTGGGGCAAAGCTGGTGTTTCTGAGCTCGTCTCGATGGTGGGACATACATGTGCCAGCTTGAACGCGGTGGGATCTTTTTGGGTGCCCAAAGTACCCTGCTTGGGCCAGTGCAAACGTGCTTCTGGGCTGGGTGAAGCAAAGCCGAGGCTTTTCCTGGTGCACTGAAACAAATCCSTGCGAATCGAGTCTGTGTTCAAGGAAACAAAGCCCGTGAAGATAAATAGGGCTAATCCCACCGCAGCCTGCAAACAAACACCACTGTTCAAACCCCAGACAGATAACACAAACAACCCTGGGAAAGCAGTTTGGAGAGTGTCAAATCACATGACAAAGCCAATATATTGCTCTGTGACTTCCAATTAGAGACTTGCTGCTGTATAATTAAGTTTCTGATGACACTGTATTTAAAGTCATGTCAGTGCTTTCATTTATAAATACTGCTCCGCAGGTGTCTGGGCTCCCAACAGGAATCTGGCTTTCAGGATCTAATCCTAGAAGTGATTTTTATTTTTCTCATTTCAATTTTGGGTGGAAAAAAAATCCCCCTGAGCAGTTAAGTTACACAGGAGGGAAAAGAATTAAGTATTTTCAGTATGGTTTAGTTCTGCTTGAGGTCCCAGCTGTGGATATGTATGGTTTTTTATTGGCATAGGGGTGTGTGTACCCATGTTTGCACATTTCTGTAAATTAGCAGTAATCAGACCTGGAGCCTGTGCTCTCTGGTGTATTTTATACTTTACATAAATTGCAAAGGACATTAGTTCACTTTTTTTTTTCTTCTTTATTTATACTCCTTCCTTCGTAAGATTCATGCACGGAGAACAAAATGTTCTTGCTTTTCCTGCACAGTTTGTGGGTTCCCATAGTCTTYGTGGGAGCAGGGCTCGGGTGGTGTTTGGTACCTGCTGGTGCGGGCAGGCTGTGTGCCTCTCGGATGTGTTTATTTGCACAGTCATGGTCAGGATCTGATGGGCTAAGAGTCAGGGCTGGCATGTGTCTGGCTGCCCCACAGTGTGACGGAGGTAGTATGTGATATTAAATCTCCTCTTATGTCTCAGCATATAAAGCAGCGAGTCGAGGGGGTTGGGAAGCAGCCCCCCCCAGACAGTAGTTCATACCCTCATCTTCTAATGTGCCCAGAGCTGAGAAAATCCTAACCTAAGCCAGCAGCCAGTCCCAGCCAGAATGACCATGCCTGTGCTCTCATTTTAACTTGTTTGTTTGTTTGTTTGTTTTTTCTTTTTTTTAAAAAAAACACAAGGCAATAGAAAGATGAGCATCACCTTTGGACTCTGTTTTGCTCTGAACACCAGAGCAGACACAGCAGACTGAGTTTTTCACCCCCCTTTGCATGCATGCAAGCATCATCACACGGGAGTGATGGACACTGCCTGGAGCAGGGGATGAGGATGGCCGGGGCTGTGCCCCTCTGCCAGCCTGGGCTGGGGACCAGGCTCTCGCCTGGGCTTTCCCCTCCTGGGCAAACACAGCTCGCAGCATGGTGAGAGGTGTCGAATGCCAGTGGCTGCTCCTTTGCAAAGGTTGCATCCYCCAAACCTGGCACAATCATCAGGCTCCTTGGCTCGGCAAAGGCTCTGCAGGCGTGGGAGGTGGTGGTGTGGCGTGGACAAGTCTGTCCCTCCTCCACCTCCTCCTGGGCAGTCACTGCGCGTGGCAGGGAAAACAGTCTAATGAGTTGATTTTCTTTTGAATATCTTAAAAACACACTCAAGCTGTTGGACATTACGTTTGGAGCCAGATGCGGATGCCCTCTGGTCCTTTTGATTACTAGTTTTTCCTGTACTGGTTGAAATTATGTGGAGCCCTGAGGGATGGGGAGTCTGCAGAGTCCTTTGGGGTGAGGAGGGCTGTCGGTGCCTTTCTACTGGAGGGATGGTGGATGCGGGTGCTCCTTCGTTCCAAAAGGCGTTTGCTCTATCAAGTTCAACAGACATAAATAATGATACCCACAGAGCTGCAAAACCGTGTGTGTGCACTTCCTGAGGACCAAACCATTTGATTCGATCTCGCTTAAAGGTCTGAAATTTCCGAATGGATAACTGAATTCCCGAGTCCATTAAGCAAGGCAATTTACAGTGTTCTCAAGCTTTGCCCATGGAAACACATTAACGCGGTTTCCCATTCAGCTTGTCGAAAAGCCATTATTCTAAATACAAAAAGGGGAAGAAAAATAATTTCGCTTTTTCAAAGTTTATTTGTTGTTTTTGTACCAGCACAGTGGTGTGGAGTGGTGCTGTGTGAAGCCTTTGACGATATTGGAGGGAAGTGGGGAGGAAGGCCATGTTCCCACGTTAGGAGTGCTCTCATGAGCCTGGATCTACCCAGGTAGCACCTGCTGCTGCCATGGCAATCTGCATTTTTCTGTTTTAGACATGACCTAGCAAATGAAGAATGAAGGCAGTCCTTGGAGCGGATCAGAACGATGTATCTTGGCATACCTGACCACTCCTGAAATCACCAAAATGTACATGAGGAGAGATGGTAAATTGTCCCTGATGCCACCTCTGATAACATAGCACCTCCRAAGAGATCTTTGAGATGGTTGATCGCTTGTGATAAGATCAGTTGTGTTTTGGGGGTTTGGTTTTGTTTGGTTTTTTTTTCCTCCTTGATATTCTGTCTCCCTCTTTACACTGAAGGAGTATATTTCTCCTTTAGGTGTGAGAAGAGGGATGGATTTGAGGGAAATGGGTGATGTGAAAAGAAGTTTCTTGGCTGGGGTGGGGAGTACTTTGTCTCCCTGAGTCTCTGCTTCCCCGCTGTAAGTCAAACCGCTGCTCATGACACCTAGTTTTTTGCTTGTGGCTTTGGCTCTCAATGGCATCTGTGGACAAAGCACTGGTACTGGATAGCTCTAGGTTTGTAATTTGTTTTCTGCAGGTATTGGCTAGTGACTTTTTAATTCTAATTTTGAAGAGAAGTGGAATTTATCAGTAGTTAATACACTTTGTCTCAGAGAGGCAGCCCATGTAATCTCGCTGTTCAATTTAATGCATTAACGCTATTATCCTTTCTGTCAGGGTGATGCTGCCGAAGGCAGGGACAGTTGTGGAAAGGGATACCAAAGTAAACAGTACACATTGTTCAAGTAGATGGGTAACTTTAGCCTTACGCTGCTCCCTTATGTTTCCAGCAGAAAACACTTTCAGCACATCAATATTGGGAATTAGCAGCAAATCTTGCTTATCTGTCATATGCTAGCTAAGTAAACACCATGTATTATCTCGGGCCACCTATGAAAAACTCACCTGAAGATGACAAAATGGGTAGGACCTTTTACCTTTTAGTGGTGACAATATCTCCAGGAAGATCTACATTAAGTCAGTGTTGTAGAAAAATAGCTAAGTCAGGCACTAAAGGGTCTTCTTTAGATGGAGTTAATTGCTGCTCATCTCTGAATTCCTTGCGCTGGTCTGTCTTTTGCATTTTTAATTATTAGTAACTAATATGCCTTKATATCAGGGGGGAAATATAGGTTTGCCTGAGTAACTGTGTTCCCTTATTGACTTAGGAGGATGCTTCCCAGCTCCCTTTGATAGGCGTTCACATCTTGCTGGTAGAAAGTTATGCTTTCTGTTGACTTCAATGGTCAATTTTTTTTTCAGTTTGTTGCTTTTTCAGTCAGATTGCAATAATCCATCTGGTTATTTTTGCTTTACTTAATAGTCTCTAGAAACTTGCTCTACCTGGCAGGTGCAGCTGAAGCCTTATGGGTGGTCGACAAGAGGGTGGTCTCACAGCCTTCAGCAAAAATGGTCTTATAGAAATATATTTTAAATACCAGCTTCAGGTAAAGTAACTTTCTATTGACTTTCCTGCCTATGGCACAGGATCAAGAAGTYGTAGTTTGTTTTGCTTTTATGTTCTAATTGCTATCTGCTAGTTGAAATTTTGGCACAGTTTATTTGAACAAGATGACGTGCACAAGGGTAGGAAAGAAAGGAGAATACAGATAGGAAGTTGCTGCAAGAAGAGATGCGTTTGCAGGAGAAAGTCACTTCAAGCCTATTTAGAGGGATGACAGTTGAAAGGTGACATACTCATACAGATACAGGAAGAAATGGTCTTTAGACGGTAAGTGGGCACTCTTTATTATTACTACTTCTGTCAATACAGGTGAAAGAAAAACTTTCTTTAAAGATATTTCAACAGCACACAAGTAACTGGAGCTCAGTACTAGGAGGCAAAGTCGTAGCCAAATGCTTGAGAACACTTAGGCAGGACAGATTGGGCAGGAAAGAAAATTGGAAAACAGCAGAAAGGAGAACTTCAGAAGATCTGGAGATGCTAATAGATTGTCTTTGTGAAAGACGCAGCATAGAAACAAGCTAGTTACTTCAAACCAGAACAGTGACGAGAAAAATGCCCAGACRAGGTATTTCATTGTGACTAGTAAGCAGTCGGTGTGTGGGCACGTGTGTGCTCATGCTCATCTATGTATGTGTGATCCTCGTGCTGATAGGCACAATTTGAGCAGAAGTACCTGGATGCATGGTTTTTCCTTGTTCTTTCATTCTTTCTTTCATGCTTTTTTGACTCTTAAAAAAAAAAATATGGCTTTTTAGAAAGGTGGAAAATGGAGGTCCTTCATGTTCTTCACCTCGCCTTGAGGTSCTCTCTCAGAATAATCAATGTGGTGCTTCAGGCTTAATCTGGATTTTAGTGGACTCTCACACCTGGTAGGATTGTCCATTTTTACTCATCAGTGAAGGGGYAGAAGTGATGCAGTATGAAAAGCTCTTGCTCCCTCACTGTACCCTAACTGAAGTTACCTCACTGTTCGGAAGCTTCATTGGAGTCCCTCTTCGGAGCTGTCCGAATTTCCCCCGGCTTCCTGGTGAGATTTAGAGTGTGTGTGCCTCTCGCAAGGCGCATGATTCATCATGGGCTTAATGGTGCTTTGAGGCTTGCAATGCAAGGTGAGCCTTGCAAGATCACTCTCTCCGGAGGTCACAGTTTGAAGGTCTGGCAAGCTCCTTGCTGTACCGTGCTTTAAATAAAGCAGGATGTTATTTCCTAGATTATCTTGTAAGACTTACCACCGGGTTGCGGAGTTTGTCCATTGCTGAACCGCTGCAGCATGCTATAACTAGAGTGATATGAAGGCTTTACGATTCCAGCTGATGATTCACAGCAGATCATTTGGTATTTAGGACTCTGTTCATTAATAAGTTATGCTCCATTTACCTTGTTTTCTGTGGAATTTATGAGTCAAAAGTGCAGAGTGCACCAAAAATGATCCATTCATCAAATTCCTCTTCTCTCTGTGTAATTGGCTAACCCATCATCGCAGCCCCCAGGGGCATATTGCACAAAAAGGTGTGTCCCGCATGAGAGAGCAAAGCGGTCTTAGGAGGGGAAACAAGGATTCAGCTTTTGTTTGAGTCTGCAAGTTGCCCCAGTTGGTGTCTTTGAGCTGTGTAGGCGAGAACCTTCCCAAGCAAATTTGTTTCCTTGTTTGCTCTGTGCATACCCCAGGCGTTGTGACAGCAAAGGAGACGTCCTGCTTGTCTGCGGGTCCCACCGCGTGCTGGAATGCCAACGTTGCAACTGCAAGAGTCAAGAGGCGGAGGGAAAGCAGGGGGAGGAAAAGGCTGTTCTGATAATCTAGATCCATCTGCAGTTTGCTTGCATGCACGTTAGCATAACCAGGCCTGTGACACAGAAAAAAGGTGAATTTGTTGAGTGACAGAAAAGCCCCAAGGTGCCAGAAGTCGTAGCACTAAGGGACTGTCAGCTGTGGGAACACAGGGAATGGGTGAGGGGGGCAGGTTATCTAAAAAGCAGAAGAAATGAGATGCCCCTTTGCTTGTAAATAACAGGAAAATGTCTGCAGACCACAGTGTCTCTAGTTGGCATCTAAACAAGTAGCGTTGTTTCTTTTTTTAATGTTCTTTTTAGTTAAGCACATAAATACTTACATGTTGGCACAATTACTTACACATTGACATAAGCTAGAGACGCAATTTAATAGCAATGAAGATGGAAGAATAACTATTGCATATATCCTTTTGATTTTCCACCACTTAATGGGTAAAGCCCTAAACAGAAGACAAAGCAAATGATAATTAGAACGTACTGCTTTACAGGATGAATTGTGAAAATGTCTCTACTGCTGCCCGCAGTGTAGCGTAAAGGTACTCGCAATAGCTTTAAATGACCTGTCTAGCTGGTAAAGCAGGGAGACTAACATAGATTAATTCACCATTTTTAGCACTTGGTATCTTGTTTAAAGCTGCTTTGCTTTAAACATCCTGCAATATAGATACACTGCCCGACTCCCTTCTTTCCCTGGGTTACTTGATGAATAACCATTCAACATTGCAGGTATCTGGAACGTGGCCTTGGCTGACTTTGGGAGAATGGAGGTTGAGGAAAGTGGGGTTTAGAAATGCAAAATAAACTTAATTTCATACACAAAGAGCTGAATTCTGCATTGCTGAGTAGCTGATTATCATTCTTTTCCAGATCTRATGTTCTTAGTATGAGGTGGATATAAACTCAGAATAACAGACCAGAGGTTTTGTTTTATGGTAAAAGGAGATACTGGCGCTTCCCAGGGGGCTAGGATTCACCTACAAGTAACGATTCTTGAGGAAAACATTTACATGTAAAAAATAACTTGCCCAAAACTGCTTGCTCCCTACCACGAGATGGATGGGTTGGTGCTTCACCAGGCAGCATCAGAGAGATGGTAGACAATCCTGGCAGATCCTGGTCATGATTCCTGGCTTCCTCTGTTGGATAGACCTATCGTTCCATCCAATTAAAACATTTTAAAGTGTTTTTCAGCTTTGAAGCTCAGTCAGGAGAGGCTAGACATGCTCCTTGGTCTTCCAAAACCTGTGCTCGGTTGGTTTCAACAGAGTTGCCAGGTGTCTAAGGTTTCTTCTGCTGAAGTTGAGGTGTGTTGGATAGTGGCTTAAACAGAAGGCAGTGTAGACGGCCATTGCCTTGGACAAGTCCTGGCTGCTGCATTCAACATGGCTGAACTTGTGTGGTTTGTATGACGCAGAAGTTGGCACTGATTTAAGGTTGGCCTCAAAACTGATGCTCTGGCTTCCCCACGCTGCCTGTGAGCGGGGCGCAGCCAAGGCACTGAGTTGGGGAGGGGAAATCCAGTCTTCCTGGCATATAAGCAGAACTGAAGTATGACTTATTATGCACTTCAGCTCTGTGCACAAAGCATGCTTTTTAGTGCCTTTCTTGAAGCAGGAGCTAACTCCACTTGATATCAAGCCAGTTGATGATGTGCTCGGCCGCTTCCAAGAAGGGAGGCTCCAGGCTGAATCTGGCCTCTCCTGTGCAGCTACGGGACTGCCGGGCTCACGTGTCCGTGCACCTTACTGCACCAGGGCTTGTGTCTGGAGATGCCAAGTTTGGAAAGATCAAAGATTTGCTTTTAAAATAGACCCATTGTATGCAACTCGTAATAGAAGCCTAAAAGAAGAAAAATTAATCTCAATAATTTGTCTTAATTGTTATAGTACTTAAAGAAAAAAAATCTCTGTGCATGTGAGTGGAAGCAAGAAGAAAATATTTGGAAGTGTTTTGGAGGTCATGAGTATTGGATTGGAGCTTGTATGAATGTAATTTCTGTTGGGAGCCAAGTCTAATAGCAATGTAATTTATATGAAATATATAGCCAGGAGCTATGTCTCAGTTCCACTGAAGATAATGGTAAAACTCCAGTGTCCTCAGTGGGAGCAGGATTTGATGCCTGGAGAAACGTTTTATTATTAAAAGTTTATTAAGACTTCATATGGAAGGGCTATCTTCCCTTGTCGTATTGTTTCATCTGTGTAGGCATAAGAGCTGAAGAACTGAACAATAGAAATAATGCTCCAAACCTTCCTTTCAGTCTGAAATTCTCAACACAATGTTGTATTGAAGGACTGTATTGAAAACATTTGGCAAATAGATTAAAATATGGTTCTTTTAGACAAAGAATCCTTGGAGCAGGGTATACAGAAGAGCTGTAATGGATTTTTATCCCCTCAAATTTTGCAGTATAATAACTCATACTGAATTACAACAGGCAACGTACACAAACAATGAGCAATTTGGCTTGTTAATTTTACATGCTTCTGTCACTGCTCCTGTAGGATTAGCTCTTCACACACCTGACGAGTCCTTCCCTTTCCTTGGTTCTGCCTGCCTGGGATTAATCTCTCTCCGCTTTTTTTGTACGCATTTTGAAATATCTCTTATATTTTAGAATTTAAAAGAAATTTTTGGTCCATACAAACATACTTGATGACCGTCTCATTCCGGGAGTGTCACATATCATTTTCTTTTCATTCGCATGTACTTCAATAGCACTTTTTTATGACCTTATAGTCCTATCAAACCTGTACTGCAGTTATGGGTATTGCTCTGTCATATCACTTCAGGGGATTGTTAATCTTATAATTAATTCCCACCATAATCTCAATTAAATGTGCAGACACCTTAGCTTTGCGCTCTTGTCTATGGAAAATGGATGGTCTCTATTATTGCACGCTGATGACTGAAAGTGCATTGCCTGCATATGGAGCTGCCGGCTGCTTTTTTAACCTTGGAAAAAGGTGCCCTGCGGTAGAAAGGTAACGCTCTGCACAAGCAGACATGTTCTGGTTTGCTTGGTTTCGGACCAGTTCTGCTGCCAGATGCGCAGGATTCACGGGGGGCTTATGCATGCAGATGAGAGAGTAAATTGGAGTTGCTCACTTAAAGGATTTCAGCAGCTCTCCCTGGGTGCTTTTCTGCATTTTTAGGCAGCTAAATACATTTATCAACCTGACTGCTTGTCTTTGAGAAGTGGCTGACTGCTTAAACACAAAGCTAGGATATCCCTGGATGTTGGGATGGAGAATGTCTGTGACTTGCGATGGCTGAAGGACTGTGCTGGTGATCCTATTGCTTGCAGTGGGTCGGTGCGATTGGGCTGCTGGTTTGTGGGATGCTGTTACCAACYGACATCCCGAAGACCTGCAGGACCAAAAGAGAACTTGAAAATCTGCTGTACAGCTCTTCATCTCTGTTAGAGGCTGGAGAGAGACAAATTTGTTAGTACTTCACAACATTTTTCCTGTTAATATTTCATACGAGTAAGTTCCTGAAAGGCTTGAAAGGAGTTCTGAAAAATTACCGAGTATTAGTTGTTAACACTATTGATAGCAGTGGAAAATTCAAACTACTGAGCACTTGGGCAGGACCTGCCAAGATAAAAAGGCTGTGATTACGGGGGTGGATTTTTTTTGATGTATCTCTAGAGCTAGCCAAAGGGTTATAAGGCTGTATGACTTGTGAGAAAGCATTTCATGTTATAAGCATTTGCAGAAGAAAAGCCTGTTCCTAATCAGTTTTGAAGTCTGCCTAATTCAAAAGCAGATATTATGAAATCAAATCTGAAATGACAGCTGTGTCCATAGCTGCCATGCAGCAGGTTGTAACCTTTGCTGACGTCTTGAAAAAACAGAACAAGAGCTGATTCTTAGCTGTCAGTTCTGCTTTCCTCCTTTTGGCTGCACTTTGAGATTTCCATTGACTGCACTATTTTCCTTTAAAAACAGCCAAACTGGAAGATTTCTTATTGTGCTTCTTACTGGGTTTCTACTATTGCGTTATCAGACCCAGCAAGGTAGCTCTGTTGACATAATTTTAATTGGAAGCCATATTTATTAACTTGATATCTGGTACAGCGTGAAGGATCAGGGCCAGGGAAGACGATTTACCTTCTTGGGCTTTGTGGACCACCACGAATGTGAAGAGCAAACAGGGCTGGTTCTCAGGAGTGGTGCTGCAGCTCCCAGCTCGAGCATCACTTATCTCCAAGAAAAGCAAGCTGGAGCTGCTAAATCAGCTGCCACCTGAAAGGCACAAGCATTTAGGAAATGGGATTTGCGGAGAGAACATTTTGAAGCAATAGAAAGCACTTGAGGTCTGCTTCATCCATAGTTAAATGTCTTAGATATTTGCATTTGAAAAAGCAGCCACCCCAGGTAAAGCCTCTAGCCAGAGTCTGTTTTTAACAGCTTTGAAGTTTAATTCATATTTTCTTTTGCAATTTTTCTTTTTTTTTTTTTTTTTTTTTTCTTTTTCACCAAGGCTCCATTGTGAATGCCTGGAAGCAAACAAATATTATCCACAATGTTTCATTTTAATTCAAATTAGTCCAAAAGCCTTCATGCTTCAAT
>JAYKAV010001887.1:3865716-4048550 GCA_035582835.1 Phoebastria nigripes
AAAACCCCCCAAACCCCAACCCCCCCCCAAAAAAAACCTGAAAAAAACTATCCAAAACCAACCCCAAAACCCACAACCTCCCTTGCTCCTCGCAAAAATCCAAACCCAAACAAAAACCAAAGCCCAACAACAACAAAAAAACCAGCCCAATAAAACCCCCTGTCATTTGGAGGTTGATTCCAGGTGCTAAAGTTGGGCTAGGATCAGGATACCCCAATAGCATTAAGAATTTTCTGCTGCCTCGAAGAAGTCTCTGAAGTGGATGTGTCCAGCAGAAATCTGCAATTCGGAAGACTGGCCACATGAACGTACTAAGATTTTTGTCCCCCAATTTCACTTTTAAATAAGACCTATAAACTTTATAGCTTTACCCAGCATTTAATGAGCTTAGCTGGAACAATAAACTGTGGCTTATGAGACACCATGAATTAAACCTGTTTTCTTTATTTTGATCCTTTTCTTCCTATGTTACTGCTTAAGAAGGAGCAATACTCAATGGCAAGAGAGAATTGCATATAAATTGTGAGGTTTAAAGTAGCAGCAGTAGATAGCTATTTATTAATCAAGCATTAGTTATGGTAATTAAGCATTTAGGGGTAATAAAATGTAAATGTGCTTTCAGCACAAGTTGTGGTTCTTCCAAAAAAAAAAAAAAAAATCTTTAAGAAAAATTGTTGCGGTAATGTTATGGCTAATATTAATTGCTGAATTTACTTGCTGTACCAGCCACTTCTTATACTAAACAGCAACTTAAGGAATTGCTTTTATTAACATATACAACATGATTTAAATTGTCTGATCTTCTGCAAGGTAAAACGTCAARTCTTTCCTGGAAGACTCTCATTTTAGCCTCCTTGCTAGTGCATCTGTTTTAAAAGGTGGTAGACAAGTTGACCCTGTTCTTCATCTAGAGAATATATGAGCACAGAATATAGTTTGCTGGGCTCTAAAGATTGCTCTGCTGTGAAATGGGAAGTCAGACCACAAACATGCCCTTCGGGTTGGGATTTGGTGTCTGTCTTTCAGCAGGAACTATATGCCATCTGTTAATATTAGCGGGCTTTGTGGATGTAGAAGATAATTTGCAAAATACCGATGTAGGTGAGTTATTCCTCACCTGTTCTCCCATCTATCTTTCTTGCATGCGTAATGCCATGTTGGCATGGTAAATGCATCTAGCTAAAGCAAAAATGTAATTATATTTTTGTAGGTAAACTTAAGTAAATAAAATTTAATTAGGAAATATTGTAAATAGAAATATCAGACACAGATAACCGTGAAGCACTTCTATGAAAAGCAGAAAATGAGCATATGTGGTCTCGGTTGGTTAAGCAGGAATAGCCATTCAGGAACACGGAGTCCCTTGGCTGTCTGTTGTGGAGAACATGAGAAGCAGCTGCTTTTCCCCCCAGCTGATAAAGATTTTTGCTAAAGGGATGCTTTATCATGAAAACTTTGCTTCTGTATCCAAGCAACGTGGAAATGCTGGAGAGAGCTTTGTGTCCATAACCATTGCCTGCCCCGTAAACACCCCAGGAGGGGTGGGCGAAGTCCCCATGGTGGTGCCAGGCTGTGCTGGTGGGGTCACAAAACGGGACCGAGGYGCTGAGGCTGGGAATGGCAGAGCAGCTGTGCTGGATCTGGCCTTTTTGGGAGCCTATGGCTGAAATATGGCTGTGATCGGCAGCTACACCTCTCTTTGTGGAGGACTACCATGTGAAAAATTGCAGTGATAACATAACGGTGGAAGCAAACCTCTAAGGTGGAGAAGCTGAAAGCTCAATGTTGCTGCCGAGTGCCTGCATCCCCTTGCTGACTGGGGTTGCTCTTTCCGTGTATCAGAATATTGGAGACATTAAAGAGATTTTATGGGCTAATCTATAGTTTTGATTGGCTTTAATGATCTTTGCAGTCTGTTATTTATACGCGGCATTATTACACAGCAAGCTTTGTAATGCATTAGGTCATTAACGCATTCGCTTTACAGCTTGTTGATTTTGCTGCTGAGCTACCCTGTCATGGGTGTTCCTGGATATGTGCCTTGCTTCTAGATGAGTCTACTTTATTGATAAAGGCAACAAAAAATAGTAATAAAMCGAGAAATCTAAAATGGCTCAGTAAGCGAGGGGGTGGCGGCTGTCTGATGCAGCTCTTTCCTTGGGACCTGCTAGGATGGGATCTCGTTTGTCCCAATCCTGGTGAAGTTGGACCTTTATTGGCTTGTTCCTGGAGAGGCTCGATTCCCTTGCAGTGGGTAACAGGACCAGACAAAAGGAATTTCTCAGTTTTATTTCTGATTCCTAGATAATGTAATGTAAAATCCCTCAGGTGATTTGTTTTGTATAAAGCTTTATAGCCTCTTTAAATTTTTTCTGGACTTTCACTATAATTCTGAGGATGGGAGAAAGGCAAGTAAGTGTGTGACACTGCTTTCCGTGGCCAGGCTTTGCAAGGTGGATTATTGCTCATCAAATCTTGATGGAGGTGGTGTCTGCGGCAGGGAACCCTATAGCTGTGAGATAACAGGTATGCTTCAGAAGAAGGATACAGGGTGCGGAAGGAATATCGAACTCTCCTTTGCATCCTCCCTGTGTTGGAACCGCTTCTTTTTTCTCAGCTTGGTTCTCTGCCACTGTTACCATGTGTTTCCCTTTGCTACCTTGTACCACTGGGTTGGGACTTGTCCTGTTAATTCAGACAATTTTTGCTACGTTTGTTATGTTTTATCATTAATTCTAAATTTCTTTTTTTGTAAGAAAGGTACAATTCAGAGGCTCCTGCTTTGACTTGTGCTGCAGAAATTGTTCCCCCACTGCAAAGTGTGGGGTTTTTGACACCAAAATAAACAAACCCACCTGATGTGACAAGGTTCCTTCTTAATGACTACTGCAAAAGCTTGAGTAAAAGGCATTTCAGCTGCAAAATGTTTTAGCAGGGCAGACAAGGCTGAGTGACTGAAAAGTGGAGCTTTTTATAGAATCATAGAATAGTTTGGGTTGGAAGGGACCTTTAAAGGTCATCTAGTTCAACCCCCCTGCCAGGGGCAGGGACATCTTCAACTAGGTCAGGTTGCTCAGAGCCCCGTATGCCAAAGGAAAGTATGTAAGTGCAAATACGTAGTGTTTCTCCAAGCTGACTCATAAAACACATGGTTGAAAGTATTGAGGTGAAAGAATTTCAGACAAGAACCCCAAGTAATGTTCAGGTGTTCAACACYGGGACTTGGTTCCATGGGTGCCGGAGTGCCGGGCAGGTGGTGAGCGTTCGGGAGAGCTGGTCCCTCTGCGGGGCTCAGGCTGGCAGCAGGGTCCTGCCTATTTGTGGGGCTGGGTTTAAACGAGGGGTGCATCTCCCTTCCCCACCCRGGCTGCCGATGCTGAGCTGCTGCCAGCGGGTGCAAGGCAGTGCTGGGGCTCTGTGCCATTGGGGTAGTTTTCATACAGTCCAATTAATTTCTGACGAGTTCCTGACTTAGGGATGGAGTTGTTATGCRCTTTAGCTTCTGATTTCTACTCCTGGCCCTTTGCAGGTTTTCTATATTTAAGGGCATTGCTCAGTCTTTGGGAGCAGCAGATGATTTGATAGAGGCTATTTCAGTGATAAGAATGTGTCAAAAAGGGATGCTTTCTGTGTCTCCTCCTGCGGCGGGGGTCTGACAACACCCCCCTGCTYCATAGCAGTGTTAAATCACTGAACAAATGAATGTTTTGAAATTGCATTGAGCACCCAAAAAGCCTCATAAATGTAAATCATAGAATCGTTTAGCTTGGAAAAGACCTTTAAGATTATCGAGTCCAACCATAAACCTAACACTGCCAAGTCCACCACTAAACCATGTCCCTAAGCACCACATCTGCATGTCTTTTAAATACCTCCTGCATCCGGTTTCTATTTTTTTCCTGTCTTATAAATTAGTACAAGATGAATTTTCTGTCAAGGGCTGGAACCAGTCAGAAGCTGAAATTTTCTTTTGGTGGGAAATTCTGTCATTTCAAGGCTTATCACCTAGAATTGGAATGAAAAGGTAAAATTATGTGAAGAAAGAAAATTACTGAAGAAATGTATGTGAATTATTCACAACTTTTTTATTATTTCAGTAAGATCGAATTATTGCCTTCCTATAATTCTGAAGTTTTAATATGATAAAATATTTTATTTCAATTACTTGAAMATATATTATAGTACATTAAACATATATAAGTGGAACAAAGTTAATATTTCAGCATGATACAAAATTTGAAATGAAATTAATTGAAAYAACAAGTAAAATACAAGTTTTTGCATTTCAGAACGCAGTGAGAGTTGTCCAYGTTTCTCTCTGACTTTTTTTCCTGTTTGTCTGGGATGGATGTATTGCTACAGATGGTTTCAGTTTTACAGGCATGGATCTTCTCCAGGAAAACAACTCCATCAAAGCGTGGTCAGCAGCCCTGGTGGGGTGCCCACAGCACCTTACTCGACCTGTACAAAATGGGGCTGGAAACCAATATCTAAAGAGATGTCYGTTCCCACGGTCAGTTTGACTAGCTGATGTATTATAACCCTGAACAGATCAGGTATAAGCAATCTGCGGTTCAAAAGTAGCTGGGGTTTTCTTATATGTATTCAGTCAACAGCTTGTAGGCATTTTGTAAGTGGATTCCGGGATTGTGCTGTTAGCTGTGTGCTGCTGCTCCACAGGATTCCAGGGGCGGTTTTTTGCAGTATTTAATAGTAATTCATAGTATTCAAGGAATCTATGCCTGTGATGTTGGCGGAATTGCAGTGTTGTATGTGGTACCACAATTTTTAAAGTGCTTTCTAAAACAAGTGAGGCTTATGCAATTTCTCGTTTCCTCCCTTATCTCTAATAACCCTTGAATCCGTCGACCCCTCTCAACCTGACCTGGGAGAGAGAGAGAGGCGGACAAACATTCAGTCCCCACAAGCTTAGTGAATAACTGGGTAGCGGAGAGAGAGGATGGGGAGGCAGCGGAAGTGCAGCTACGTGGGTATCGTGGCCAGTGCATCCTTTCCTTCTTTTTAGCATCTGTAGTTTACCTTGAAGCTTTTCCTTGTTCAGCGTGTGCTGCGCTCTTCCTTCAGCACCGTGAATGCACATCTGTACGCAGAGATGCACAACAAAACGCTGTGAGACCGCAGCTCTGAGCAGTCCCACCTGGCTTGGGGTTAGTGGAGAGTAACAAAACTCTCTGCCTTTATTTCCCCCCTTTCCACTTTGGAATTGCATGAGAAAATCTTTCTTCTGGCATCTCCTGGAGGCACAGGCATCTTCAGCGGTTTGGCAGGGTTTCTCTGGATGTATCGCATCTGCAGTTGATCCTCCTGTACTCTGGCTTCCTCTGATTAAGAGGTACGATGGGGATGCCTTGGCGAGGAGCTCACCTTGAGCGGTAAACAAACATCTGAGAGCAGAGACGCTGCTTTAGCAGTGCCTGACAATAGGCTGTGCAAATGCCCCTTGCCGTTAGCACTTGAGGGATGCAAACTAAGCTCCGCTGGAAGAAGGGAGCTTTGTGCAGGGGAGCCAACGGGGCTGAGCCACGGACCTGCAGTCTGAGCGGTTGCCCTGCAGTGACTGTCACCCGTACAGCACATCAGCAAGTGGTGCAACTGCAAATGCTTTCACCCTTCTGAGAATATAACCTGATATGCTTGAAATGCAGCATAATTCATAAATGGAGTTATTCTGGTTAAATAAATAGCTCATTAATTACATATTATATCTCTGGTGACTAACTCTTGGGCAGAGCATGCCCATCAGTGTTATTACTGTTGCACCCTTTTAGGATAAACAGCCTCTTTGTTTTCTTCTGTTTGTCTCCTGTCCCTGAAGGGTGGGAGCTGGTGAAGGCAGACCCTGGCCTCGGCACCCTTGCCTGCTGCTGTCCCAGCCCGCACGGCCACCGTTGTCCCTGGGGTAATTCCTCTCTGTGCCCTGTGCTGCACCTGCTTGGGCTGAAGCATCTCATGGCAAAGCACAGAGAAGGAAAGACGTAACCAACGCCTTTGAAAGCAGCTGCTGTAAAACGCTGCAGTTCGAGAAGACAACTTTGGGGTGAGATTGAAAGAGGGAAGCAGGAGTGATGGGAATCCTGYAGAGAGGAGATGTTGTGTGTCCTGCAATGGATGGTGGCTGGTCAGATCCTCCTGGAGGGGTCCTGGGGGACTGTCTCGGACCTGGCCRAGGTGGGAAGGACTTGCACATAGCACCGCTCTCTGCTTATCTCAGTTTCTTATGCAGCTCATGCAACGCAGTGGATGCAACGGCCAGAAATCAGGTGATGTGCAGTTGTATCCCTTGTTAGTGGTTGTTTTTTTTTTTTTTTTTTGGTCCCTGTGTGTTAAATGTGCTGAACCCACCGTGATTCACCCTGGCCCCTCAGGGTGTGCCTGTACTTCTCCTAGGCTGGGTCCCAAACGCGGCTCCCCTCCTTTGAAGCAGGGGCTGCCCTGTGGCTGCCTCCTCACCATTTTATTCAGTGCATGTATAGAGCAATGCCAGAACAAATGGAAAAGCTTCAACTTCTCAGTCTGGTTTTCAGTCTATGCCGAGAGGAACAAAAACTTTGATGGGAACATGAAATAATAGGAACCTGCCCTGTGCTCGCAGCACGGCTCTCCTGTCCCGGCGACCCTGAGCACTGGGGTGTTAATATTGCTTTCTCTTTGGAGCACACAAAAATGGAGCGGCTTGAATTTGAGGCAGGGACTGCCTGTCACTTAGGCTGCAGCTTGCTGCGGTTTAAGACCTTGCTCTGAATCTTAGTATTTTATAGTCCAGAGAAGAGCTCAGTGTGGAGGGAAGGAGCTGCTCTTGGTGGCTCGAAAATTTGTCCTTTCTGATGATGTTTCCATTGGAATAAATAAGCTTCAAAGAAACCAAAGAAGCTTTCTCCCTCCTCTGTGTCTCCTTGTAGATAATGATGGTAGTTGTGCTCGGCTGAGATGCTTTTGACAGCTCTCCTTGCCTTTGAATATCTGGCAAACGGAGGCAAAGCATTCTTAATGGGCAACTGTTGGTGGTAGCATCCACTGCCTGAGAGCGCCAGGTTTCATTGGCCTTCGAGCCCTTGGTGCATGGCTCATCCCTTTCTTCAGGACTCTCTGGGAATGGAAACAGTGAAAAACATACAGAATTTCCTTTTGAGGCAAGAGTCTTCTGGATTTTTTTTTTYCCCCCATGTACCAGATGTGGTCTGTGTTCTGTGGCATCTGAAGTGATGATGTGGATACCACACAAACTTCCTGATACAGTGCGTGTTCCCAGCGGGGTATAATTGGTGCAATGGGCCCATGCCAGCTGAACCTGTGAAAGACACACGCGCTGTCTTTTGCTGCTGGAGCAGAATAAGAAATAAATCTTGTCCTGGTATTCTAAAACAAAAAATAACAGCATCCAGGGATTTCGTGACATCTCCTTAGAGAGGTGTTCTACCTTCTTTGTGCCAAGCTGAAAGCGGATCTAACAGCTATCTGCCTCGGTGGGCTGGTACCTGCAGTGGAGGAGGATGCTGGGGTCTGTGCTGATGCTGYGTGCTGAGCCCATTAAGGGGTGACTCCTTCCTGCTGGGGTGTGCTGGGGGTCTTCCCTGGGTGAGCCCCTTCCCAGGGGCTCCTTCTGCCCAGAGGTATGTTCTATTTGCAAAAAAATACAGTATATTAAGGAAATGCTTGTGGTAGCTGAAGCCATCTCTGTGGTAGCCATGCACTGCTCCCGCAGCTGCTGGGGGTCCCTGGAGGGGTGACCCCCTTCCCACCAGCGGCAGAGGCCGAGCACTGGTGCTCACCGATACAGCAGAGACCCGTGGGGAGGCAGGCATAGCTTCTCTGCTTGGGGATGAAATGAGGAGGGGAGATGGCTGGCGTATAAAGTGTCAGAAAAGCCAGATGATTTAAGGAACCTTGTGGCAGCTACTTGGCTCAGCCAGTCCTGGGTTTGTTGTTCTGTCAGTAAACCCCTTGCCTGGGCTCCCTAATTGTTGCTAAGACAGACAAATCCAGAACAGCAGAGCTATTGTGAGCGTAGTGCTGTTGAGCATCTCTGCAGGACGAATAACGGGGCGATGGGGTCCTTACCCTGCTTCCTCTGGGACACGGGTGCAGGGGGCAAGGACAGATGCTCCTGGCTGGCAGCAAGGAGGCAGCCCAGGCTCCTGTGCACTGCAGAAAGTTATTTACAAGCCTGTTGTGTACAGATAATGAAATATTAATAAGCCTGCACGTGGAGTTCTGCACATTTCTTTGTTTAGGTCTTTGGTAACAGAGGCTGCGTGCTCACACTTGCTGTGCTGGTGTTAGTCAAGAGGATCCCGGGATGGGATTGTTGCTGTGGTCTTCAGCTGCTCTGCAAAGAGATCTTTCRACTACGTGCTGTCTGTGTTAAGGATCTTGCTGGCCCTGCAGGGATGACAGATATGTGGCACTAGCTATGCAGGAGCTCTGCACCAGTCTGTGTCCGTCCGCGCACCCTGGCTGTGTTCCTGGATCCCTGTGGAGGGTGGCATGGCTGGAACGGGGTGATGCTACTTCCAGCTGTGCAGCGCTGCAGACCTCTGTGCCTTGCTCTTCCTCTGCGAGGAATGGTAATGATAAACCGTCTGTAACAAGAGAGATTGGTAAGGTTTACATTTATTAAARTTTGTAAAGCACTTTGTGCTGCTTCAGACAGATGCCGGTGCTGGTACACAGAATTGTTTTACTTCTGTACCGCTTGGGAGAGCTGCTGTGATTTGCTGTTCTCCCAGCTCCTGGGGAATCTGCAAGGACTCTTGGCTGCTTTGCAGTCCCAAATGAGATTTTTCTGCATCCTTAATATATTGAATTTACTGTAATACAAAGAACGTCATGACACTCAGGAGGTTTCATATCAGATTTCATATGAATAGCATTATGGCCAAGCTCAACTTCTGATAAGAAACTGCAACCCCCTGCACTTGGCTCTGTCAGTGTTTGGGTTTTATGGTTTTTGTAATGAAGAGAAATAGGTTGACGCAAATGCACATTGAACATGATCACCAGCAGGAAAAATATCGCCCTGTATCTCAAGTTTTGTCCAGGATGGAGTTTTCTGGTCTGAACACAGATGCGTGTTTTGGTTCCTGAATAGGACCCAAATAGGAAGGAAGAGAAGCTCAGGTCTGACTGAATGTAGATCCAGGACCAAACCTTTGCAGCTGGGCTGGGGTGGTGTTTGCAACTGCAGCAAGCAAGGGATGGGCATTGTTGCTGTTCATGGTTGCTCCCAATACTTTGTGTATAGAGAATGGGGTCAGGTCAGGAAATTCATCATTCCTAGTGATTTCCACTCACTGGTTGTTTCTAGAAAACTTCCCTCATCTTTGTGATCAACAATGTGATCACACAGAGTTTGTGAAACATTTGTATTTTCTCTTTTAGATATAGGGAAATAACATCAAATGTTGAACAGGATTGTGTTGCATGTAGGGGGAAATGACATTAAAATGGAAAATACAGTGGTTTAGAAAAAGAAAAAAAAGTCATAAACAGGACTGAACCAGYGTCTATCAAGACAACATGAAAGAAGGCAGCAGGAGGAGAAGCCCTGCTTAGCATATGGCTAATGACTTGGCCAAATTGCTCTGAATTGCCATCCATGTGACTGAGAGCAGAATAAAGCCCAGATGTAATCTGCTCAATTCAGACCAGAAAGGTTGCAGGATGTTTTCTTCAGAATGAAGCTTTCATCTTTGTGTGTGGTGTTTTTTTTTTTTTTATTTTTGCACAGCAGCTTTGATGTTCGATTGCGAGCCTGAGTAGTGTTGAGCAGAGCCTGACCGGCTGGGTGGTCCAGAGCCCCCTCCCCGCTGGGCTGGCGAAGAGAAGCTTGCTCTATTTATTTATTTGGTTTCTGCAGAATCTGCATTTTCTATGGAAATGAGCTGAAATCTGCTGAGATAATTTTGTGCTTGGCTATTGATTAAGCCCATCCTGTTCCTCAGCAGGCGTTTGTTGTCCAAATGCTCCTTTTCTTTTCTCCTTGCTGATTATAATGGTGGAAATGTAATCCCTGCCCTTATGAGAAAAGAAAGGGCACTTCTTTATCTAGCCATCGATTTGAGACACAGCGCTCTTGTCCAGCTGTGCCCTTCTTCTAACAGGTGCTGGTGGGTGCCCAGGATGCAGGCGGACATGGAGCCTCTGTAGCAGCTGAGCAATGGTTTGGATTTGTTTGTTGCTGATGAGCACATTTCTGAGTTGATTGAAAGGGGTGTTAATATTGAAAGAGGTGCTGTGATGCTGATCTATGTGTGCAGACAGGTTGTATAGATCTCTGCTATGCAGTTCCAGAGTGAAGTTAGTCTTGGATGAAATTATGAATTAATGCCAAAGGGGGGAGTACTGAAATATTTAATATATCATTTATAATATATGTCTCATTATAATACTATACATCTCAGTTTGACATTTCCAAAACAAAGTGTTTCTCTCTTTGGCTCCAAAAGTATGATTTGAAAGTAAAGTTAGTCAGTGTATAGATTTTTTTCTTTTAAATCAGAGGAACTAAAAGGGACATTCTGACTGCAAACAACATTTTTGTTTGTTCTTTGACAGAAGAGAAATCTGGTAGATTATCATGAGGGTGAAAAATAAATTTTTCTTTTTTTTTCCAAGCACTTTTGGGTTTTCCTGCCTGAAAGCCTACTTTTGCCACCGCTCCGTTTGGTCCCTGTTTCCTGAGTGTCCTGAGGGAAAGGCGCTGCAGCCAGAGAGAGGATGGGAAAGGATGGAAAAGGAAAGGGCTCATCCTCTTCTGGGATACAGCACTGGAGCTGAGAGGTCCCTGTGACTTAACAGAGCCACTTTAAGATGCTGTCAAATTAATTTTCTCCCTGTTGTTAAAATGACAACCTCTGGCGATGGGATTGACTTGAAAGGCAGTAAACAAGGAAATTGCATATTCTATTGCCAGTGTATTAATTTCATCGTTTGAAACATGAACTCATTTTCTGCCGTTGCCCTGGGTGGTGTCTCTGTGAGCGTCTGTGCAGGTACCTGGTGMTCGGGAAGATCAATTCCTCGCTGTCTGCAGACGTACTGCAGCCGCTTCCCCTGCAGAGGAGGGAAGAGGACCAAGTGATTTCTTGTTGGCATTTTGGCTGGAGACCTTCCTTGGCCCCTCGGCAGCCCGGGAGGCGTGCAGCTCCCTGCAACAGGGTCCCACATCGGAGAGGGCAGGAGGTGTCTGCAGCCAGACTACTGCTACTTGTCATAGAAACCATTTATCCAAAGTTTCTGACCTTAAACTCCTGACTACCCTATGATTGACAGCTTAGATTTTTATTGCAAGTTGTTGGTTGAAAATGTCCCTTTCAGAGAGATAATCACACCCAGGTGCAGGATTGTTTTTGCAGTGTTATCCCACTGAATTATCATTCATGAAAGAGTTTGGAGATGGTTTTTAGGCTGAAATTTAAAAGTGCCTGAGTTAGAGTAGAGGTTAAAAAGCATTTCTTGTAATACATGTTTAGTTTCACTGGACAGCCAATTTCCTTCAGGTTTAATCAAGGTCATTAGAACTACACCACAGCTGAATGTATTTGTAATTTCTGTGTCTGGAAGCAGAAGTTGCTGCAGGGTTCTTCACGCGGATGTGCAGCATGTGCTGAATATCTGGGCTGACCCGTCGCAGAGGTTAACTGATTTATTGCAGTATAATAAATAAGTAAATTTCTGGAAGACCCTGGAAAACTGTGGCTCTGGACTGTAGCTGTGTTGTGGACAAGGTGACTATATTGACTATATTTTGGTACAAATGAATCTATTAATAGATTCTTCTTCCCCTCCCCCCCCCCCCCCTTTTTTTTCCTCTGAACTGACTTGCCTTTTTTCCATGTTTCATTACTGTGGTGCATTGATGCACAGGTGTTTCTGTGCTGGAATGCTACTTAGATCCTGATTGAATGTACACTTTAGAAATATCTATAAACAAAATTCTTGGCCGTCTGTAAGAGCACGTCTCCACTGAAGTTAATGGATATAGGAGAGATGCTGCTCGCTAAAGAGTAATGAAGAAATTGTAATTTCACGAGCAGCTGGATCAGTCCCACCTGTTTAACTCATAAACTGATTCTTTCTTCTGTTCTTTGGGAAAGACTTTTCTATTGACTAAACAATTGGGATGCAGTGATACTGAAACAGGGTGGTGAATAAAATGCTTCCCCCTTTGATGTTCAAGAAGCCAGATGACAATTTCAAGTGCTCCTGGACCCGATACTCTTCCAAGTTACATTTAGAACTGATGATTAAGCTTCCTTTTAACTTTTTAATCTTGAACTGATATTGAGAAGTCTTTAAAAAGATGTTAGAGTAAAACAACGGACTTTCTAATCAATCACACAAAATTATAATATATTGGAAACTTATTATTAATAATGGACTATTATTCTTTATGTATCACGTCTTACTATCTAATCTATCTATATTAGTTACTTTTAAAAGGAATCGGGTGATAAATTACTCCATTAAAACAGAATGAAGAAACTTAAGCTCTTCAACAGGGAAAATTATAAAGGGGATTTTTACAGTGACTTAACGGTTTTGCCAAGCGCCTTACATGCTGTTGGCTTCCTGGGCACTGAGTGCTGCAGGGGATGTGGGGTTTGGGCCAAGGGATGGGCATTCGGTTAAACTCTGTGTTGCGGAGGAGAGGTGAGCAAAGTGAAGGCCACCTCTGCTTGGCGCAGTGTGTACGTGCCRACAGCAGCGTGCAGGTTTGGTTTTGTTTTTTGACTTGATTATGATAAAATACAAGTTTTAAAAGTGTTGCTTGGTTTGGGCTCCCGTCAGCTTCCATCGGGTCTCTGCTGCGTTCAGYGAGTCCATACAGACTGTGTGTTATGGAAACTTCTCTGCTTGACCCAATGTAGAAGCTGATAGAAGGAAAAGAAAGCAACAGCCCTTTCCTCGAGCTCTTCTGAGGCTGTAGAGAAAATATATAGGAGAATCTGGGCAAAGGACTGTGTCAGGACATTTGCATTCCGGTTTTTGCTTTGTAATTTGCCCATCTCTGTCTCATTTTCTATCCCTTTGGTGTGAGTTTTGAAAAACTGACTGAAACGGGCTGCTCATGTGTGGTTTGTTTCTGTGGGCACCTTCCCCTGTCAGGTGTGGATTTATTACACTGTTTCTTTAAAGCACTTATTTTTTTCCCCTCCAGCATGCCATGCAAGTCTCTCTTCTCATGGTCTCCTGGGTACGTGCCAGGCTTGGGGAGATGAAAGTAGAGAGATGAGCACATATGTGTTTGCATTTGTAATGGGTGGAGAAAAAGGCTGCAAAATAGCACTTTGTTATTTTCCTGCAGGCTGATAAAGAGCAAATCTTGTGGGTTTTGGAGAGAATCCCTTTCAGCTTTTTGACCTTTCAGCTTTTGAGGCAGGTTCAAACCAAGGTGGAAGACCTGGACTKGGCAAACTGCTGGGAAAATGGGCTGTGTGGGGCTGTTTGAACGTTCTGGGCACCCCGGGGCTGATAGAATCATAATATTGGCACTGTTATGTGCAGGCTTAAGTTCATCCACCTCCTCTGTTGCTACAACTTATTGCTACTAAAATAGCACCTAAAAGATTGGATTGGCATTGCACAGCACTGTGCACACCCGAGAGGTGCTGCAGAAGAGCTGCCAGGTGCAGAGGGAGAATTTGGAAACTCAGATGAGCGGGGAGAGAAAATCAAATCAATGAGCAGAATGGGATTCATCTATTTTAATGTTTTAGCTGTGCAGTGCACATATAAGGGAAAAATCAATTTACTGAAATCCTAAATAAATAACTGATAAAAGAATACATTCCTCTCAAATTGAAAACAAAAATGGAAGTGGTAAATAAATGATTGTCTGAATGGGTAAAAGTGTTAAAAGCAGCAGTAGCAGAGTTGGAGGGCTAAAGGCACTACATTTTCATATAAAACAAAATATAAAAGCGGYATAAATTGAGGATAAAGGCCTACTAGTAAGAGGCCTTTGTTTGTTTACTGATGCTTTAAACAGCTCATTTTTCTCCTCATTTTGATTTAAAATAATTTAAAATGGCAGGGAGGGATTTGCTGGGAGGAAGCACAGTGCGCAGCCTAATCTTCCATCCCACAGACTTACCAGCATTATCATAAAAATGCTGGAGGTTTTCTTGGTTTTCAACTAATTTTTGTGAAAGTCTTGACAAATGAGCCCAAGTGCATTAAGGGAACTGGAGTGATTTTCATGTGTATAGGGAAACAGGCAGTCTATTYGAATTTTGTATTTTCATTGTCTTTGACAGTCTTTGTAATGCCCCCCTGGCAATAACAAACCCTTCGTCTGGGGTTTGGTTTGGCTAGGCTGGGTTTTCCCAGTGCACTGCATCGTCCCAGTTCCAGCTGGCCCTGTTTTAAACTTCRGTATTGATGGCTGGAAACTTTCCCACTGATTTTTTGCAGGGAGTAAGCTGGGAATAAACGACAGCGCAGCTGCTGTTTGTATGACCCTCTGCATGGAGGTACCCCATCTGATTCCCAAATACAGTATCTCAGATTGATTCAGCTGTGTTAGTCATAACTGGCAGCAGTAAATCCATTGATTTGGGATGTGTTGATGGATTTACCTACTGCCCCTGCTGAATAACACAGTGTGATGCCTCAGCTAAGGATGTGATTGCCTCGAATTAAGCTGGATGTCCACAGCCGCATCCTGAGTGCCAAGGATGCTGCAGCTGCCGGAGTCTGGGGCTCAGTACCGTGAGTCCTCCCGGTGCTCCCCAGTGCACACGTACTCGTTTATCCATGCCAAGGTTTGTGCAGCCTCAACATCATTGTAATTGGTACCTGGGCTGGTAGGTTAAAGCGAGRTCTGTTATGCCTACCGCTGCTGTCCTTCTCCTTTGGCAGCGTAGGTGTGTAGATGGGCTTGGGTTGTACTTGGATGTTGTACCAATAAAGCTACAGTCGGTAGATGAAACCCTTAATACGGATAAAGTTAACTTGCCACAGAGGTGGTTTATTCCATTACTGTTATTGCTTACTGCAGTATCTGAGTGCAAACACATTTGGAGATGTGGCAGGGAGTAAACTCATTTCTCTTCTTTTGTCGCCAATTAAATGCGCTGTTGTATATCTTGTGGCTAAGTTAGTTGTGTTTTTCACTGCAACRCTGTTTCACGGGGAAAAGAAAGAAAATAGTAAAAGAAGGAAAGTTAATTTCCTGGGACAAAATGCTGGTTGAGCAGTGGTTTTGAATGTTACCCTAATCTTAAATATCAGAATAGTGCTAGTAGTAGCTGTACTTGGAGAAGATTAAATGCCGCAGTTGTTCTGGGTTGTGGCTGTGCAGTCGGCACATAGCAGCTGCCTTTCTCTCCTCCTCTGAAGTGGCGCTCCCCAAATCCAGCTTGCTGGGGCGTCACCACCGACAGCAGCTCCGGTTTCAGTGCTGCAGGTGGTATCTTGGTATTTGACTGTATGTAGTTGTGGCTTAGCCAGCTTTTAATTAGCGGTAGATGCACTCAATCTACTTTATTTTTTTAAATTTTTGTTTGATGTTGCTGCATCRTGAGATCGTACGTACCCATGTCTGGTTTTTAAGGGTTGCTGAGCGTAAGAGAAGTTGGAGTAAGGTGGTCCGCAGACCTCCCTAAGCAGGACAAAAAGGTCTTTTGCTATTGCCTTTCTTACCAGCACCTTTAAATGTATTGCTTTGCTCCAGCCAGTGCTTTTGGGGTGCTTCAGAGCGAGAAAATGAGAAGGAGAGTCTGTGAACATCACTGTGTGTGTGCCAGTGCCATTGGTGCTATGCTCTGTGTTCCCATTTGTGCTGCCAGATGTGTTTGAGGTTTGGTGACTGGAAAGCAGGCACCCTTTCACCCGTGGGGTATCATTGAGCTCTGTGACAAAATCACAATGCTTTCAGCCTCCCCTTTCCTTCTCCCTTCTCTCCTGTCTGTTCCTCTGTAGCGCTTTGTACAGAGGTACCTATTATAATGCCTTTGTTTCCTTTGGAACTGGTTTTATTAAATTATAACCCAGGAACAYGTACGAACACTTCAAAGAAAGAAATGGTTCATTACAATAAAACATCAGACACTTGTTTTGGTTTGTTACGCGCTCTTTTTGACTTAAAGCACAAAGACATTTTTAATTTCTTGTGGCCAGATGTTGACAGCTGTAGGAAGGACACACAGCAAACTTGTGAGTACCCCAGTAAAAAAGTACAAATTTGGAGGTAACCGTTGCCTCAGTACCTGCCTGTTGTCCCTAGCAACAGATCTCAGGCAAATGCTTGATATTTTGGGGTWTTATGCAAACTACCTAAAAAAGCAAATTAGTGCTGGTGTGAGATGGAAAGTAACAATTATGCAGTTTACAGTAACAAACTCGCTCTTTCTGAAACAGTAACTGTAAAATATATTAATAGCTCCAAATAACATATTTAACAGTTAGTACACTACAACCTAGCTTGCTTTTGAACCATATTTCCCAGTCCAGTTTTAAGAGCACAGTAATTATGGTCACAGACGTTAGAAGCGTAAAACATTTATTTTGTATTTTGCCCTGCAAATGGAGGGGGAGGCTATGGCCACTGCTCTGGAGTTTCCAAGTTGTCAGAGGTACTGCTTGTTTTTAGGAAAAAAAACTGTTGCATTAAAGCTTGCTGGTGCCATAGTTCCCAGTTAAATAGGGCATTGCATAAGGGCCTTAGACTGGTTAATCCTACATCTTTTTAATGGAGTAGTTTGGCATCATTAGGGGAATGCCAAGTGGAGTCTATACCCGGACAATGACACTGGGAAGGAAGCTGTTCTGGATAGCCGTCCAGGGGGAGTGATGGCAAATGTAGTCTAAAGAAAATGTGATTTTTAGGTCAGGTGAGTTCATTTCAACACTTCGCCTTCTCTAAACACCATATTCAGTACTATAGGAAAGCCTACATTTCTACCTATTTTGCTAGATAAAGCAGAATCTCTTTTTCTCTTTTGGCTTTTAACAATAACTGTGTGTTGCAGTGGATTTCACCCTCTAGAACAATAAATATCTTGCAGGACAGGTGGAATTTTAAGACCTTAATTTGCTGCTGCTGCTGCATGTTTGAAACTTCTATTGAAATTAATGGCGATTGCACTCTTGTAACCGTGTTAGGAAAGAACCCCGTGACCTTATAAATGCAGGCAATATTGTGAAGCAGCTAGCTGCCTTCAGGTGGCAAAGAGCAAACAAAACTGCACTTTATATTAGACATCACTCATTTGTCCTTTCTCTTCTTCTATTGTGCTCCAGGTCCTGATCCTATTAGCCACTGTGTCTTTTTGTAATTTACAAAAGTAATGCTTCGCGCCGGGATCTGGGAGGTGATTTCCTGCGTTGCCTCCATCAGCATCACTCTTAACAGAGCCAGTGTCTGCAAATAGTCAATCTGGGGCAAGTTCTTGCAGTTCCAGTGCATGCCAGAGAGTCTGTTTTATTTGCTGGCTCAGATATAAATCTGTTTTCAGTGGCCTCTCTCTCTTTCTCCAGCCCTGCAGAGGCAAACTGATGGTATTTGAGGAAGGAGGAAATGTTGGGGGTGGGCAGAGGGCAGGAAACTGGATAAATGGTCATGTAATTTATCTCTGATTCTTCCCAGTTATTCTCCTCTTACCTGTTGCCGTGGTTAATTGAATTTTTGCCCAAATACGACCTTTCCTTCTAATTCTCATGTGCATCATTTTCAGAATGACCGTGTAACTTCATTCCCTATAGTCTCCAATATGTGTTTAAGCTCAAAGGTGTTAGGGCAGAATGGTGAGCATCACAGCATTTCCTGAAGGCATCCCATCAGCGGCCATTCATTTTGATGTATGATTTTCAGAAACTCRGATGTTTCTTGACTTTTGCTAAAGGATCTGTTTTGATTTTTTTTAAATTCAAGTGAGTACATGCTTATCAGAAGACCGCGACTCATACTCTCCAGTCACTTGCCTGCTCTTGAAAATGTCTCCATGTTTTTTTCCAGAATGCAGTTTTGTAGCATGCTCAAATTTCCATAAGACTTAAAACCTTGGTGTTCTGCATTAGTAATAGCAGTGAAAATGTTGCATCACTGTAAATGGATTTGGAGACTGTCTCTTTTCCTAGGCAGATCAAGGAACCTACATTTCCTTCCATTAACTTAGAATCATAGAATAGTTCGGGTTGGAAGGGACCTTTAAAGGTCATCTAGTCCAACCCCCCCTGCCATGGGCAGGGACATCTTCAACTAGGTCAGGTTGCTCAGAGCCTCGTCCAACCTGACCTTGAACGTTTCCAGGGATGGGGCATCTAYCACCTCTCTGGGCAACCCGTTCCAGTGTTTCACCACCCTCATTGTAGAAAATGTCTTCCTTATATCTTGTCTAAATCTACCCTCTTYYAGTTTAAAGCCATTTCCCCTTGTCCTGTCRCAACAGRCCCTSCTAAAAAGTTTGCTGCCATCTTTTTTATAAGCCCCCTTTAAGTACTGAAAGGCTGCAATAAGGTCTCCCCGAAGCCTTCTCTTCTCCAGGCTGAACAACCCCAGCTCTCTCAGCCTTTCTTCATAGGAGAGGCGTTCCATCCCCCTGATCATTTTCGTGGCCCTCTTCTGGACCCGCTCCAACAGGTCCGTGTCTGTCTTGTGCTGGGGGCTCCAGAGCTGGACGCAGTACTGCAGGGGGGGTCTCACCAGAGCAGAGTAGAGGGGCAGAATCCCCTCCCTCGACCTGCTGGCCACGCTGCTTTGGATGCAGCCCAGGATAGGGTTGGCCTTCTGGGCTGCGAGCACACGTTGCTGGTTCATGTCCAGCTTTTCATCCCCCAGTACCCCCAAGTCCTTCTCGGCAGGGCTGCTCTCAATCCCTTCATCCCCCAGCCTGTATTGATACCGGGGGTTGCCCCGACCCAGGTGCAGGACCTTGCACTTGGCCTTGTTGAGCCTCATGAGGTTCACATGGGCCCACTTCTCGAGCTTGCCCAGGTCCCTCTGGATGGCATCCCGTCCCTCAGGCGTGTCGACCGCACCACTCAGCTTCTTTAACTTCTTTAAAATGTATTTGAATATTAGTTATTTTTTCCCCCTAAATGTGTTTTAATCCAAATGTTAGAGCACAGTACATACCTTCTGGAAAACATAAAACTTTTTGGTTGCTTTAAAAAAGATCTGAGCACCAACAGTGCTCAAGTTCTGCTTTTTTTTTTTTTTTTTTTTTTTTTTTTTTTTTTGACAGTGGCGAGGGGGGAAAGGCAGGTCTCCCTCCTCACTCCCCCACCCTACCCATGGAGAAATCAAAGGATGCATGGTGTGAGCTGACCTTCCCCAGCCAGCACAGAAACCTGGATTATATTCCTGCAGAGGCTTCCCGGCCCTGCCTTCATCACAGGCAATATTTCTGGAAAACAAAACAGTCAACRTGTTTATAGCTTAGGTTCAAAACACCTGCAAAAAGAGAACCCAAATAGAAATTCTGATTTGTTTCCCCTGCGTGTGCCCCTTCAATCACTSTGTGTCAAAGATGGGGTTGCTGGTTCATGGCTACCGAGGAGGGACGTTGAATCTTACTGTAACGCTAATTACTGAAAATGTCTTGGTGTCCTTTATCTGAATCTTCAAAGGGTGAAACTATTATTATAGAGAAGTAGCATATCACATGAAATATCGCAATTGAGTGTGCAAGGCCATGGATCAGGAAGATTGCCTGAATTAACTCGACTCGGTGATGAATGGGAAGGGTAATAACTTCTCAGAAGAGCCATAGGAGGCAGGCAGCAGCTTGATTAGCAGTGATATATCATGGGTAAGGATTTAGGGAAACACAGATCCAGAAAAAAAAGTCAAAATTTGACTCCCTTATGAGGCCATGTTCTGGGGAAGAAACCAGCAGTGAAGGTAGGGGAGATGGAGCTTCACAGAAAGCAAGTGAAGCGTTTGCTGGATGCCAGGGTCAGCAGCACGCGGGCGTGGGGGCAATGTGCACCTGGAAAAGAGAGAATTGGAGAGGGGAAGAGTTTCCCATTCTCTGCAGATCATGCTAAAGTCTCCATCCTGGGGATAACTTATTATGAATTATGAGGCCATGACAATCCCTCTGAAAGAGAGTTCCYGGCTTTCCTCTAGCTTACCCAAAGGCAGATCAGCAACTCCACAGAAATCAGTGGAGTTTATTTTGATTTACTGAGTTTAAATGAAAGGATTATGCCAAAGGACCCAGAGTCTTTAAGCTGCTGTACTTGATTGAAATCAATGAGACAGCATCACATTATACCAGCTAAGGACATGGCCTGATTTATTGTGTTTCTGGGATGCAAATACAAAATCTCTTAATGGGGACAGATATTTCGAGATCCTTCTCCATTTGCTCTAAGTTGTGTCTCTCTCCTAATTACTTAGTTCTAAATAGTCCAGGAAGAAAATTCAGCTGCTGTTTGCTGGGTTTGGATTTATTTATATTAATTTCTATTTATGACATAGTTTCAAACAGCTGGGATTCTGGAGATACTGTAACGTGGATTAACATTTCATAATCTGATAACAATATTTAATAGACCAATCATTATTCGTTAATTCATTGCTTCCTTTTTCTGTTCTTCCTTAAAATACAGCTTTATCTTATTTTATTTTATTTTTAAATCTAATGAAGTCTCAAGATCCTTGGGGCTGGTTTTTTTTTCTTATATTACCATGTACCAAAGCTCACTGAAGTCGATAGGAAGCTTCTGCTAGATGTTGGATGTCTCAGTAGCACGTTTGCTGCTCACCGTGATGTCCAGGGGCTGCTGAGCACTTGAAAGCAGAGCCTGACCACAGGTGCCCAGCCGGGTGGACCGCACCAACCCACGATCCAGGGAGCTTGGGGGATGGCAAACTTGCAAACTGCAATAAAAAATACAGGGAGATCCCCCAGTGTGTGCTACCGGTCTTCTCATTTTGCACTGGGATGCTTCATCTGTAAGGTGGGAATAACCCTGGGGTGGCAGGGGACAGGGTGTGACACCCTGAGTGTCCCTGTTCCCAGTAGCAGGGGGGTTTGCAGGGTGGTCACCCCGAGACCCCTCCGAGTTAGGAGGGAATGACAGCTTCCCCGGGGTCTCTGGTGTGTGCCTATGGCTTTCCTGGTGCTCCTGCCTCATCTCAAGTTGAGCATGTGCTGAAGCACTCCTGGGTGATGTGTACTGTGGGCACATCGCCTCTGTTCAGTGCTGATTTTTCCTGATTACATCACTGGACTCAGAAAAATCACATGGCTCTTTAATAACTAAAAACTAAAAAGGGGGGGAGGGAATAAAGCAAGTCTTTGATAAAGTGCTTATAAGTACAGGCAACCCACAGAGTAAAGTCAATGGGTCCCTCCAGTGCTGGAAGCACTCGAATTTCCTGCGGCGGGGTGAGAGCTCCTCTTCTTAAATGTTGAGCTGGTTCAGTGCTTCCCCCCTTGTGCCCCTCCAGCAGATGCATCTTTAACTGCCAGCTCCTGAGCAGGCAGGAGGCTACAAACTCCCATTTACTGATTTCTTTTTTTTTAATACATTAACTAGTTCACTGACACAAGAATTATCACTGAAACACAGAAAATTTAGCTTTCTTCCATGACCATAAAACTGCCAGATTAATACAAATCCTGCTTCTTCCTTACGTAAAATCTTTGTAATACGGAAGGCCACTGTACTATGACAATTTTTACAAAAGTAGCCCTGCAGATTCCATGTAATGTGTATGGGGTTTTTGGTTTTTTTGTTTGTTTGTTTTTGTTTTTACTCATTAAGCATTCAGAAGACCACCTACTGTATATAAACACACTGCTTTTCAAGATCAATTTAGGTGCTTTGGAATTAAGCTACCAGAGAATAGTCTGGTATAAAGGGACTTGGTTTTGAAGAGCCACGTGTGCTGTAGGGTGGGTGGCTGGGTGAAGCCCTCCTGAGAAGCTGGGCACGATGCACCACGTCTGAGTGCACACACCCAGCAAGTGCTGTCAGCCCAGTACGGTGCAGAAGTGGAAGAGTAACCTGTGTCATCCACTCAAAAGGGAGGCTGAAGATCTGTGTCAAAGGGATTAGTTTATTGTAGAATACATTAGTGGCTAATTCCACGTCAAGGTTCCTTCTAGAAAAGGACCTTGGGTAAATACCCAAAGTGAACTGCCAATATTGTTCTGTTCTCTCACTGTCCCTCCCCAAATAGACTCTGCTATTACATAGTATAGTGAAGTATACGTGGGCTGGATGTGCTGAATGCCAGATTTTTCTGTCCCGTCTGTCTCTGCTTGCAACACTAGAAGTCGATACAGCTATGATAGCGTGCACCCAGTGCTCCTGGGTGTCAGGTCTGCGTGCGATGGAGTCCCTGGAAACAATAGAAACTGCCATAGTCATGGTGGGCTGCTTTTGTTAGCTATTGTAGTAGGAATTGCTCAGGAAGGTGCTACTTTGCTTTATCTCATTTGAGAACTGTAAGTAGTCTGTGCAATTAAAAGACAGAAGACGGAACAGCTGTCAGCAGTTCAGAGCACCAGCCTTTTGCAAGGCACTTTGAGCTTAAGAAACCAAAAAAACCTCTATCCAGGGTTTAACTTCCAAAATGAGATGAGCTTTGGGAAGGTTATACAAGAAGCAGCAGATACCCAGCTGATTGTGCAAGGATTAAAAAAGAAAAAAGTAAGGCCATTGCAACTATCACTTTAAGGATTTCAGACAGACCTAGCAAAATAATGGACAATGTTAAGGAATAGGTTACATTTAATAGAACAACATTGTATTTTCTACCATGCAGAAGACTTTTAGATCCAAAAGATTCCTTATGGTAGAGTCCTGAACCTTAGACTTGCCCTGATTAAGTTCTTATTTCTCAGATTCTTCTAAAAAGCTGTGAAGTTAAAAATTCAATGTTTTTAGAGATTATGAGTTTTAGATCCTTTTCCAGTTTATAGATAAAATGCCATATTAAATGTAAGCAGTATTATGTTTCGTTATGCAATTCCGGATAGCTCTCACTCGAAGATAAATCAAAGTAGTCTAAAGAAGGGTATTTTTTGTGATGTAGATTTATGGCAGCGCACAATAAAGTGCTGCTTCTCAGTTGCAGGTATTTTTGGCATTCTAGTTAGAAGTGTCAAAACAAATGATTAAATTTAAATTACCCACTAGCATCTGTGCTACCCCCATACCAATGTAATAAAGCAAATACTAAAACCGTAAGAGACAAATCCAACAGCGTCCTCCTGCTGTGTCATTAACTTTCTCCCAGTTGCTGAGATATTTGCAAGTCTCGCTCCGTGTCTACAATACAGAGGAGGAAAAACAAGGATGCTTTTAGGCTGAGGGCAGCAGCAGGAGATGTTGTGGGTTGCCCCTCCAGGGGAGAAGCAGGGAAGTCACAAGATAAGGATTTAATTACGTCTGTGTTGACCCCAAACCAGACCCCGACGGGTGCGAGGCAGAGACCCCCGTCCTGCATGCTGCTTGCTGGCTCTTTTAACGCAATCCTCGGCAATTACAAGGGCAAGGGGACCTGGACTGACTCAGTGGGTTATGCCTGTGTTGAATTAGGATCTCTGTTTTGAATTAGATACTTGATTATACTTCTATGCCTGAGTGGGAGCTTAGGGCAGCGGGAAGAGGCGTAGGGTGGCAGTGCCCATCTCATGGGGGCCAGCGAGTGGTAAGCCCATCATTGGGATGTGATCAAAATCAGTGGCCTTTCTGGGCAGAGCCTGGCCAGCTGGAAATATTGGGTTCTTTGGCTTTGGTTTGATGCGTAGATCCCAGGTTTGAGGAGAGGAGCCTGTGGTTTGTTTGTATTTATAGTCTTTTGAAGAGAGCAGAAAGAGCACCAGGTAAATTGCAGAGCAAGCAAAAGAAAAATCATTTACATTTTAAGCCAGTAACATCATTTTGAGGCCTTGACTCGTAAATTTTTTTTCTTTACTTTTTTTATTTTTTTCCCTCCCCATTAATCCAAAAACATTGGCGATACTGACCACATAAACCAACGCTGGGCTAAATAGAAACTAAATCTCCGGAGAAAGAGTGTGACAAAGCTAAATCTGCAATGAGAATTGCCAGATACTTGGGCTGGCAAATAAACAGCGCGAGCAGAGGTGAAGTTCTCCTGTTTCGTGTCCCCGCCGACGCAGAGCGTGCAGTGTCGCATCAGCTGCGGTGGCGATCGGCGGTCCAGGTGTGGCAGAGGTGGTGATCTCTGCATTTTAAACTTGACACCAGAGAAGAACACGTTGGTCCGGGGTTTCAATTACACGTGTGGAATGTAGAAGTTGATGATATTCTATGAAAATTCAATAAACCTTGAGAACAGCATCAGGGCTGATATCTGTAATTTAAAGTAATGGATATCAAGAAATTGTTACTCATTTATCTTTACTGCCGAGTTTCAGAGGCACCAAAGAGACTTCATTAGGCTTTTTTTTTTTTTTTTTGAATAGCTTCATTTATCTCAATCAATGATGGGTTCTAGAGGTGGCTGACTATTATGTTTAATAATACACAGGATAAAAAAATCCCCATCCTTTCACAATTTTTGACGTATGTGGAAAGGATGTATGAAATCTCTTCTCAGTGGGAGATAGAAATAGATTTTTTTTTTTTTTTTTTTTTTTTAAAAACTTCGTTATGGAAGATAAATGTGTTTTTGTTGCACAATGTGATCTGTAAGCAGAATATTTAAATCTTTGTTTTACACGGATTGAAGTTTCATTAGAAGAAATTACTTCGGAAACTCAGGTTTAAGCAAATACTGCTACCTAAACATGACTTGATTTAATCCTGCAAACGCTATCCCAGAGATGCCTCTTCAGGAGATGCAGTTTAGCCTGGACCTTTGAATAGAAGTTTTATGGAAACCTGAAAATCTCTCCCGCTCCTCTCCATCCCTCTCTGGGTGCCAGTTCCCTCAGCCAGGGGTTGTTTAAGGAACATGGGTTAGTGTTATTCCCAGGCTACATTATCTGAGCTTTGGACCTGTTTAGCTCCCTGCCGTGCCACCTCCCATTCCCCTCCCCTGGGCCTTGTGCTCCGCTCCAGAAAAAAGTGTTTCTTTTGCAAACTTGAACACAGGTCCTGCATGTGGGTGTCCCAGAGAGCGGTCGAGTCTCTGCGGGTACGTACCTGCTGCTCCGGCTTGTCGTGGGCTGTTTCAGCCTCTTGTTACTTGATGGAGTTGAAATACATTTCGCACCTTCCTTTTTTGCTCCTCTCTCAGATAATTCGGTTATGGGTTTGGCACAGCTTAAGAAGCAATCTTGAGGAATTAAACTTACTTTTGCTCTTTAGAGTCCTTTAAAAATTTGCAAAACCGTTGACAAGTGATTTTTCACAGGTTACCAAAGGCAGGCTGCTTGTTGAGTCTGACCAAAGCAGCATTGCGTTCGGGAATGAGGTGAGGTGCAAACAAAGAATTCATCTAGTGAAAAGGAGTAAAGAAAAATTATGTCCAGGAAATGAAGAAACCCAATAGATCTTACTGTTGTGGGCTCACAGCCAATGCTACCATCTGAAGTGCTGCTCCCTGGGCTCAGAGGAATTAAAGGAGTTGAGATTAAAAAAAAAAAAAAAAAAATCAAACCCAGTGGATTCTAAAGCAAAAGTAAACCTGACGCCAAACACGGGTGGCAAGCTTGCGGCTCGCATCTGTGACTCTGTACGGTGATTCAAAGTGGACAGGTCCCCTGACTAAATCAGGTTTTCTTTCTCTAAATAAAATGCTCGCCTGCTCTTGCGTACAGTGTGCTTCAAATCCCAAAGGCCAGTGAACAAGCAGACTGAAAAACAAGAGTTTCTATGAAAGGGGTTTCTGAAAGGGATTGTCCTTCATGGTTGTTAGAAAGGAAACTTTACCTGGCAGATTTGAATGCTGAAGTCTGCCAAACAAGATGCATTCCTCCGTTCATGAATATGAGGAACTTGGGAAGCTCCCTTTGTGCTCTAAACTTATTTTGTTAGGATTTGGCAGGGAAGAAAGGCTTGGTTTGGATATGTAGTGCCACCGGGGAATGGCTTAGTGATATAAGCTTTGTTTTGAAATAACACAGGTGGCACGATAGTGACATGTAACTAGTTCTGTATATAGGCAACAGATACAAAATATGTCTTTATATATGTCTTTTCTTAACTTTGAAAATTGTAGGTGAAATATAGAGGAGCTGTGTAATTGCCAGGAGAGAAGAACGAATTTCTGAAGAGAACTTTTGGAATAACTCCTCCTGGGAAGGGCTGGGCTGGCAATTTCTATGCTGCAGAAGCAGTTTATTTCCTCTTGCTGCAAAATCTGAATGTTTGGTATTTGGGAGTCCGTGTTTGAATCCCAGGAACATCAGTTTGTTAATTAAAACCTTGTGGATAATTTCTATGCAATTTTCTGGTTGAGTAGTCATGTTTCCAAAGGGTAAAGGACAGAGGGGAGAAAAAAATTCAACAGCATAAATGGAAAGAAGGCCTTTGACTTCCATTGGCATACAGGGGCATTAGGAAATTTGGTCTGTTCCTGTATGGCTGCAGTGGTCCCAGCCTTTGTATCAACAGAGGATGAGGTTGGGAGATGTTAACCCATACTAGTTCTAGGTGATCTGCGTATGCCAAGGAGGTAAGCAGATGGAGTAGGTGGGTGATAGTGAGTTTGTGGTGTGTAATGCTGCTGATTCCAGTTAGGATAAATACAAGTGTGATGATTATTCAAACACTCAGAGTATAAATATCCAGATCAAAAATAAGTCTTCACTTAAAGAGATGGCTCTGTGCCTTGAGGCTTCCTGCAGGGCATCCTTAAGTATCAGCAAAACCAATTTGATGAGGGCAGAGAGATTTAAACTACTGCATAAATAAGATTAAATCAGACAGGGAATGTGTGAAAACGGGGACCTTGGAGTTTTGCTGTATTAGACCCAAGATGTATCATCTGGTGCAAATATTAAGGCAAGCAGTTTATCTTTGCATTAAGAGGCCACTGAATAATTTACATGTTCTGGCAAGCATTATTCTGCAGCTGCAGAAGCAGGGAGAGGCTGGTTAATGTGATGGCAATTAATGAGTTAACCGGAGTGCGGAATAGGGGCAGATGGGTGCCACTTTGTGAGGTCCCATCAAACTCATTAGCACAGTTAACATCCGACGATTAAGTTCTCCAGATAAGTGCAAAAGATGAGATCCCTCTCATAATTCACACCAACAGTTTACCTGAAATGGGATGATCAGACGTGATCTTTCTTTGCAAGTTACAGCTTACTGAAATCGAACATGATATTTATTTCTAAGTTGTTCCATTCTTAACACAAATAAATAATAAACCCCAGGGAATCTGTTTTAAAGAGACCTAAGATACAGTGTTTTCTATTGGAGTTTATTTCTTTCAATTCACTCCTAAGAAAAATCCCATCACTTTTGGTTATGTAGTTTTATTTCATCTTCTCATTGCAGCTTGAACATGGATCTGCACTGACAGTATGTTTTCAACAGGCTATGTGTAGTGCCATGGTTGAATAGTGGTTTTCCCAGCTTATATTGTGGAACTGTCTAATTCAACTTTCTGGGTTTAAAATACATCTTCTGTTCTTATGGTTCGTTAAAAATGGAAGGCTGGCCTTCAGGTAGGTGGTTCAAGGAACTCTTGAAACACCAGAAAGTCAGGGCCAAGCTCTGTTTCCAGAGGTAAAGCTTCAATTGATCACTGAGAGGGCTGGAGCAAAAGGATGCCATTAGTTTTAAAGGCAATGCATTTTTACATCTTTAAAAATGGACTCTAAATTCATGCTGGATTTCTCAGATTTGTGGTTCTTTGAGATCCTATTCGTTCTCTTTGCTGAGTGCTGTTGAGAAATATAGTTTCCAAAGGTTACAGCCACTCCTGGGATCAATAATTCTGGCACAATTGTGTACAAGGAATAAGTAAATCTCAACTTTCTGACACGCTGGAGCAGAGGTTTCTGTGCATGAGCAGGATGTGACTGATCTCTGGATTTGCAGAAGGTGGTGCGCTCGTACCAAGGTTACTCCGAAGCTACTGCCATGAGCTTAATTATGGGCTCTAAGCAACAAGGAGGGAGGTTCATTTTGTTGCTTGTGGGGGAATAAGGGCTCTCAGCTACGTGTAGCGTGAGCTTGAGCCCTTACGGGCTGTTTGTCAGAGGAGCTGCCATTGTGTTGTGGGTAGGAAATTTTGTAGGCAAAATGATGGAAGTGACCTGGTAGAACAAAGCTTGGGGCCACTGGTCCCCACTGGGTGCTGCCAGGCTGTAGAGATGCCCTGCAAGTGGAGTGCTCCCAAGGGCAAAAACATGAAACCAGGCAACATGCAGTTATTTTTCCTCATGTTTACAGTGGAATGATGATGTTTCGAGCAATGTGTGAGCTAGAGACACTACATTAGCTACTGTCAAATCTAGTAAACTGGTCATTAATCATCAATCCTTGTCTATGTTCAGAATGTGTTCCCTGTGTGTTTGTACGTATTTCTTAGCTAATGGTTCTTGATACAGTTGTATTGGAGATCTAAGCATGTCACTTAAACTTGTAAAGTGCTTTTTATTAAATTCATCTTTTCATGTTAGTGTTTTTATGGACTGGTCTGGAATTTTCTATGAGAATATTGAGCAAAATTTTTTTAAAAAAACCAAAAAAAAAAAAAACCCAAAAAAAACCAAAAAAACAAAACCTGCTGAACTGAATCAACCGTCTGACAATGTACCAGACCATCTCACCAGGTTCCCTCATGGATGTTGTGTTTCCAATGCTCTTCCATCCTTCTTGGTGAGGAAACCCTTCCCACAGTGCCTTACAGCCCTACCAAAACTCGTACTATCACTTTGTACCAAGTTTGGCCCATTCTGGGGGATTATCCCCAGAATAATTTTTCTTTCTTTTTTTTTTTTTTTTGAATGCCATAAAAAAATTTGGGCAAAGGCCTGAAATCCAGCATTTCTTTCATTTGAAAGAAATGGCCCATTCCTCCCTGTTACAGATTATCTTTTCCTTCTCAATGACATTTAGGACGTACAGCTTCTTGAATGTACGCTACTCTGTGTGGTTTTTTAGCAAGATGTTACGTCTAGTTCCCACTGTGCTTGAACTCACCTGATGAAGTCTTCTGATGGAAAAACTTAAATTTACATGACTCATGCTACCTGATTCATATAAAAATATTATTCCTTTTGAGTGATATTTATGATTTTGAAAGTGAAATTCAGAGGGGAGCAGTCAGGGCTCTCCTGTTCCCCACCCCAGTGCTGTGACTCAGACTGGTTTTGGGTACCGGAACAGACAGTCTATTACAAGGAAACAGGACATATTTTAAGACCCGTTGTAACTCATCTGTGGCTCTGGCAGAACATCCATCTCTGCTGAGCTTTCTCCTCTATCTGCATTAGCAATGGGAGTTCGGCTAAAATAATAGGCTTGAAAGCTCTCTAATATGAATCCTGTCAGTTATAAGATTTCTTCCCTCTCCCCTTAGGATTTTTGTTTGTTGGTTTTCCTTGAGATTTTTCTAATATATTTGAATTATTTCCTCCTCTTAATTTTATAAGATTCCTTCTATGTGAATAAATTTAAACTCTAAGACCGCAGCCATTCATACTGACTGTAAATCACGAGGAAGCTCAAGAGAAAAGAAATGCCGTTCTCTGAAGATACATTCCACTTAATTTTCTCCTGTTATGTTTGCGTCATGTCTAGTGGGGCTGATTACAGCTGTCTATGTGGTATTGTCATGTAGTTAGAATAGGAGGTTTTTTAATACTGTTGTTAATGAGAGATTTTTATGGTACTCGCTAACACACAAGAAAGTTAGCCTGGAACACAGCTACCGGAGCCTAGACCTTCTTTCCACTCATTTTAAATTTGACTTAGCTTCAATAGGCTTTTGAGGCAAAACTTAAAATGAGCTACTCGCTGCAGAGGCTTTTCTGTTGGCGATCTATTCTTGAGCAGTTTTTATGCCCGCATATCTACAGGGCTGATGGTGCGTGTCCCTATTCTGCTAATTAAACCAGAATTCAAGCAGGTCTTTTTGGTATTGTTAAAGTAATACCTGCAGGATGCTGTAAGCAAGTAAGGGTTGATATTGCTTATGGCAAGAAAGATCTATACACAAAGCAGTGTGGTGGTATTTCTGCAACGATCGTCAGTCTGGCAATTTCACTGGAAGAGAGTTAAATTATTTCAGTTGGTGATTTTTCCATAGTTTTCTGGGTTTGGGACACTTTCCACTGGTGCTATAGAGACAATATAATGTATTGATTGTGCAAACAAAATCAGTTTAAACAGATAGGGCATCTCAGAGATGTTTAAAAATGGCCTTTCAGTCAGAGAGCCATCTTTGTTCTCCACGTTTTGGAGAATGCTGCAACTTTCATGATCTCCTGTTTTTCAAGCATTCCTCTTTTCCTGGCACCAAGATACATACTTTTCAATGGAATTTAAGATATGAGGCTTAAGTATATTACCGATATTTTTTGTCAAATATGTATTTTCTACAGCTGCTGGTGGATATCTACAGATAAAGATAACCACAATTCCCCAAAGGTCTTTATGACTGTTCCTAAATGGTTTGATGTGTTTGAAGGGGACCACTTAACCGTTTAAGTTATTTCTGTTGTCCAGTAGTTCAAACACATCATGGGTTATCAAAGCAAAGTTTTGTTTCAAGAAATGTCTGGGTGATCCTGGTTTATAAGGATCATGGTCTGCAGCAGGATGAAGTCATATTCAGTGAGGTGCATTGAGCTCTTCTAGAACTGAAAGGAAAGGATAAGAAAAGAGGAAAAAAAGTAGTATTAAAACCTAAAAATGTTAACTTTATCGGTATAGGAGTTCCTAAAGTAATGCTTCAATATGGGGTGGGACAAAGAGAAAACAAAAAGCCAGAAGGGATCGCAGGCTTGTTACTACTTTTTGGAATCAGATGGGACCAGTCCCTGTCCTCCATTTGTACTCCTCTAGACACTTGCTCAAGTTTTACTTGCCCACCTAATTGTTTAATTTTCTTATTTCACCTCAGGCTTCCTGGGAAACCTTGGTTCTCTATCCCCTAAAGGTCACAAACTCTACAGCTCGGTAAGGCTGATTTTGTTACACAGGCTCCTGCTCCATTAACACAGTCCATAGGTTATTTCTAATCCCCAGAATTGATTTATTTAATCCTTGTAGATGCCATTTGTTACACATTATTCTCAGCATTTATTCACAGCACAAACAGATGGTCAACGAAACCAATTAACCTTTCCCAATCTCCCTTTCAGGCTTTCCACGTTTTTTTGAGTCTATGGACAAATGAACAAAAACTATCAGGAGACTTCATGCCAGAGTGTGATTAATAGGAAAGCTGACTGGCATGTGTGCTGCGCTCAAATAAACCTCGGCCCCCCTAGGCTTGAGCGCTGGAGGAGGACTATTGCTGGCCGAACAGGGAGGAGAAAAGAACTGCCAAGAGGTGGAGTGACCTAAGTCTGTCTGTCTGCTTGTTTAATGGTGTGGAGGGTAGGGAGAGATGACAGCTTAACCTCATTCCTTGGTTTGGTTTTTGGGTTTTTTTGTTTGGTTGGTTGGTTTTTCTTAAAGGATTTTCAAGATGAGGAGTGTGTATTTTGAGGTTAAATGAGAGGTTTTGTTATAGACGGTTCTTTCAATCATCAAAGCCTTCACTAAGTGCCATGTGAAAATAAAAAAAAAAAAAGTATTTTATTAGCAATAAATGTAATATATGTGTAATTATAAATTGCATCCCTACCCTTCACTGATAAACGGGAAGACAGACCATGTAAATTTAGAACAGTATTCACTGTTAACTTTTATGATAAAACTATGAATAAGTATTGAGGTGGATCCTATCTCAATCTGGTTATCCATGTAATAAAAACACAACCGCATTTGCATTGTACAAAACATCCTTTGATTGTTTCGTGGCCGATTAGTTTATTATCAGAGCATGTGGCCTGTTGGACAGACACATCTAATTTGTCCTTTTGTCGAATCCTGAAGAAAATGGACTGAAGGGACTTGGCAGGGTGCAGTAGGGCTGTGTCAGGGCTCAGAGTGGGATTTTTGAGAGTTTCTTTAGTCTCCGCAGGGTTTCCTGGTCCTACCTAGCAGAGATTACATTGTGTGGAGAGCTGCTTATTTTATCTATAAAAGCTATGTCTGTCTGTGTAATGACCACAGTGATGTTTCTTATGTGCCTAATGCTACCTGTGTATCCCACACAGATTTTGTATGTGGTAAGTGGAGCTAAGACTTGACAAACCTACCAAAAAACCTCACTCAGACTATAACTCTTCTGGTTTTGGTGAAGACAACATAGTCTGTCCCAGCTGGAATAACATCCCGCACCAGTCCCTCACCGCCTGTTGGAAAGGCTTACTCAGGGTCTGAGGCGATAACTCACTGCCAGTAACAGCCACGTGCTTGTCTTTGTCCAGATACTTGCCATTTATCCCTCCTTTTGCTTAGGCTGTCAGGGTTATTTAAGCTAGGAAGTAGAAAGCCAAAGGTGTTTCTCTTCATTTACACCGAGCGTGCCAAAGTAAGTGACTCCAGGTATCTTCTCAAAAGAGAGCAGCCTTTGTTATTGATCCAGTCCACGCGTTCGTCGGAATCCAGTCCATGCGTTCGTCGGATTGTGCTCTGTTAGCAGGCGAGGGACTGTGGGCTGTAATGACTCATCCGGGTTAATCCTCATCTCAGATTCCTACTGAGACAAATGCRGGGCCCTGGGGCTGTACCTGCTCTGCATCGCTGCAGGCGCCGAAGATCAGCCCCRGGTTCCTCCTCTTGGGGAAGGTGGGAAGTTGCATTTATTAATTCTGCAGATTCTCTTCCYTTTGTTTCCTCCCTGTGTTAGAGAAGCTGGGTCTGCACAGGGACAGCTGATACAGATATTCCCTTCTCCCTCCAGCCCYGTGCTTTGATGCCTGGGTGTGCGTTGGTGCTCTGTGGCTTGGGCTCCGCCTGCAACAGGTCCGAGCCAGGAGGCTGAATCCCTCACTGCTGAAATGCATGGCATAATAAGGCAAACGAAACCTCTGCATCTTGGGTCCCTCTCTAGTTACGGCAGGAAAGAAGCAAAGATTAAAGTAGAAGCGACTGTATTCTGCAAATCTGAGTCTGATCTCTTCTGTTTTACAGATTTCACTCTTAAAAGAAATAATAATAAWAAWAAAAAATTCCTGGATTTTCAAGTGGAATCGGGGCTCTTTTATGTCAGGCTGGATCTTAACATTGCTATGTGGAAAGAATCTGTAAAACAGAAGTAAATGTTTGAGGACTTCCTGCACTGTACTTTTGAATCCCTTAATGCTGTGTGCATCTCACGGGTGGGCAGCCCCTCCAAGCAGAGCTGAATTCAGCCGGGGAAGCTTGCACCACAGACCCCGTGCTCCTGGGAAGGTGCTTTCCTCTCCTGGGTGTTCCAAAAATTGGCACTTTCTGAAGTGAAGGTTATTCCACTTTAAATATCCATGCTCTGCTTATATGTTCGATTACAGTCAGTCATATGTTTTTTTCACAAATACGAAAATTATTGTCTGAGAAGGAATTCTTAAAATCCCATTATCACACGTAGTAAAAACAGATGAAGAAATCCTGCCTAGGGCAGCAATGGTTAATGATACTTATAAAACAAGCTATAAACCCATGCAGCCCTCGTGACCAGAGGGGGCACAGCAGGTTTGAAGTCTCCATCCTCATCTTCACAAAGCGTAGGAATGGCGCGCGAGTAGGTCAGGAGGGGTGTTAGCCTCACCGCCACCTGCCCGTCRCTCTAGCTGCAACCCCCCAAAATCGCCGCATCCCCAGGGCATGCCGGGTTTAGCTCAGGATCTGCCCCGTGCTTTTATTCCAGCTGTGGTGGGTGGCCTTGTAATTACGTCGCAGTAAGTGGAGGGTAAAAGCTCACGTGAAATGGGAGAGGTGCTGGAGGTCCAGTGGTCTCATGGGGTGGGGATCYGAGTAGGGTGTTTCTCTGATCCTGCATTAGATGTGAGCCCATTAGCATTTACAGTAAAGACTTGTCAGCAGTGGAAAGATTGGTTTGAGTTACATTTGTTATTGTTAAGGTTTTGGATGAAAAAGCGTTAGGTATGGTGGCTTTTTTATTTTATTTTGAAAGCGTGGTTGAGCTGGCCTGGCTGTGTGACATCCCGCTTTGAGTCTTTCACCCGAAAATCCTGTGTTTTGGGAGGGATAGATGGGAAATGACCTGCCTGTGTGCCTGCTTTTTAAAACAGGAATAACGCTCCCTCTCCTTCAAATAAAAGGCATTTATGGCTGATAATATATTTCATCCACCAAACCTTAAAATCAGAGGCTTAAGTCTAATTTTGAACTTGACATTCTCTGATTAAAATTTAAAATTTAATAGAGCTCTGTATGTGTCCAGCTATAGGGAAAGTAGTATCTAACTTCCAGCTGGTTGCTCCATCTGTTAAAACATCTCTGTGTAACTGTTTGTAAGCTAACCCGGAAAACAGTGAGGATGGGTTTTTTTGTAGAAGGAGGGGTATCGACACCCTCCCTGTTGGGAGGTTTTTGCAGCCCTTCTTTGGCCATTGCACGCGGCTGAAACCAGAGCTGCTGCTCTCTGCCTGAAACTTCTTCTCATGGGCATCGTCCTCACTGGGGCCAACCGTATCACGACACGGCTCTGCGTGCAAGTGAGAGCAAGAAAAACTTTCAGTGAGCTGCTGCTTTGACAGAAACTCTTTAAGGCAAAGATATTTTTGATTTTGTTCTTTTTTTTTTTTCTTTAGTGCCTAGTCTACCTCTGGTTCAGAGAAAGCTGAAAGGCAGTAATGTTTATTTGCCATCTCTTTGCTGGTTCTCTCCCTTGTTTTTATTGTTATTTGCGTGCTAAATGCCACAGTTCAGGCAGCTGCAAAGCAACCGTCTCATTCAGAGTGTACATCGAGGGTGTTTTTAAGACTTTTTTAATAAAATCAAATAACTGGTGAATATTTATCTTTTAACTCCCATTTAAATCATACGTCAGAAGCTGACGAGGATGCTGTCTGGTGGAGAAGAACTTCTTGTTATGATTTACGTACCTGATTTGTCATGGGATTTATTTTTCTGAAAAAAAGACTGAACTGGGCCTCCAAGCTGGGCTTAGGAATCTGTGTATTTTGAATTTGATAAAGAATGAAGTTTATGGTCCATCCACAAGTGAAAAGATGGTATTTATTGCAAATAGATTAGCTGGCTTGGTGTTTCATGCCCCTGGATGGGAAACGACTCCCAGTTCTGTGACTGGAAGCTGCCGTGCATCAAGTAGGTGACGCAGGCAAAGGCTGYGTCAGTTAGGGCTTGGTGGGGAGTGCGTGTAAGTACCGAGCCAGAAGACATGTTGCTGTATTAAGCAAAGATGAAACCTGCCTCTTCAGGAGCAGCTTCATTACCGAGTTAAATATATCCTCCTCTTTTCCTTTTAGAGGATCTTTGCAGAATATATACTGCAAAACTCATTAAAAGCTCCAGAGGATAAAGACAACCTGCCTTTCCCCCCTCCTCTCTCCCCTAAGAAAACCCCACCCAACCCTAAAAAAACCCCAAAACCCCCACAAAATGGCCTTCCTTCTGTCCTGGGTTTCCTGCTAAGGTCCAGTTCTCCCCATCCTCAGCAGAAACATAACCTGGGCAACACTTGCAGAGCTAGAAGATAATGTGCCAGTACTAGAATATTTCTATAAGTAGAAGAAATCTATAAGTAAACCCAAATTTAGCTTCAGACAGTAAATTTCTTAATTCCCTTCATGAACAGTTTCTCGCAGGAGTTAATTACATTTTCAAGTGATGATTGATTATCCTGATGTGGTTGAAGCCACTGCAATTAAATGTAAGAGCAGTCAGAACAGTAAGAGCAGTTTTAATATGCAAAATGCTCAAATAACATTTTTTTCCAGCTCCCTCTTGAAATGTTTCCACACCTACGTGTACTTAGCTTTTTTTTTTTTTTTTTTTTTTTTTTTTTTTTAATAGCAGGTAATTAGCAAGCAAGTGAACTTGACAAACACAACCACTGTTCTATACGACAGTAGTTGTGAGATATTTCAGTATCCATATATTTCTGCTTGCATTTAGTGTTTTGGGATTAAATCTAAGCTGCACAACTCACGTATTTTAGTGGCTCTAAAGCAAACTACATTTTCCTCTATAGTTTTACCCATTTGGATTTGTGGATTTGTAGCTAATTGATTTGTTGGGAAAATAAATATTTTGGGAAGTAACTCCTTAAATCGAGAGCTGGGTGTCTCGGTTCTCCCTGTTTTAAATCAGGCTTTGGTAGCTTTGTGGAAAATTTTCCCGCTCACTCTTCCTGATTCACAATGGAAGGAGACTTAAAATCTTTCAAAAGTTTGAAACCAGTTCAGTTTTTAGCACAAGGGATCTAATCATAAACAAATATTGGTTTTAGCATTAAAGATGAGCTAGGATAAATTGTTCCAGTCCCATTGAGCTCTACTCGTTTATTCCAGTTGGGAATATAGCTGACACGTTTGGCAAAATCCTACACAAGACTCAATTAACACACTTGAGTGTTTTTTGAGGTAAAATCCGGCAGTGTGACCACAAGCTCTTCTATTTTTATCTGTTGAAAGATTTGCTAATTGTTCTGCCTAATGGGGCCTTGTAGAGTCTGGAAAAGTAGTCTAATTTCCTGCTTCACATGGGTTTTTTGGGTGGTTTTTTTTTTTTTTTTCTGTCAAAACCTCCCCAAACATCCGTTAGTTTCATTTGCTATATAGACAAAGAATTAATTTCCTATTTTTTTCCTGTCATTGTGCTCACTGCAGATTTAATTAACAATGAGTAATCTCTCTGTATTCTTGCTACCTGTTACTTCTGGTTTTTGTTTTATTATTATTATTATTATTATTATTATTATTATTATTATTATTATTATTCTCTCAAGGGATCCAACCCCTAAATCCTTTACTGGGACCCAAAATGACCTTTGGGAGCGACAGACCTTCACGTCTGCTTCGCTGTCCCTTGGGAAAAGGCTGTATATACAGCACCAGGACACTGCAGTCGAATCGATCGTCGTTGCACCTACTGACTGGAGACTCTAAAAAGCTCCAGTGCCAAACGCATGCCTCCGTTAGTTAACAGCTACTCCCATAAGCACTACCTCACAAGAAAACTATATAACTGCCAGGATGATTTATGGTTTTCTATTGCTAAGCTCCCAGTCAGATAATTTTTCAGTGTCCACTTTTCTGCAGTACTGTGTAAAATAGAATTAAAATTTAGAATTCGGTTAGAGCCTTCACTTTGGGAAATGACTTATTTTGGGAAATGACTTCTTTTTGAGAAGTGGACAGCAAGGGTGTGGAGGGGTGGCAGCCCTCGGCTGGCAGCGTGCTCTGGAGCACGTGGCCCCTGAGGTGGGTGTTGGGTCTGGTGGGTTTTTTGGGTGCCGTTCCCTACGCATCCAGCTCTTGCTGGGGCACAGATGTCACAGGGAGCTGCTGAATGTGCTGCATGATTAAATTAAAAACCTTCCCAGAGCATGGCAGAGGGTCTGGGAAGAGGAGAACCTCGAGGTTTAGGTGTGAGTGGAACAGCTTTTTTTGCAGGAAGGCTTTTATGGGAAGGGTGCTGGTATAATCCTGGGCTGGCAGGATTATCCAGCTGGAGTCTGGCATATAATGTTGTAAGCAGAAACTTGGGGATGTGGCAGGGGGGAAAACCCACCTTAAAAGATGAACAATTCAAGGGAACTTCTTGGGTCATCCTGCCCTGAGCCTGCTAAATGYGAGCTTGTGATTTCTCTGTCCTTATGTCCTGACTGTCCTCTGCTGCCAAACTGGAAGCTTCAGAAATGACAAGGCACATATCAAGTGGCGTGGGCATATTTAATAAATGCCCAGTTGTTAACGCAAGAGCGGATGCTGGCACAGCTTGGTTCCTCCAGGCTGGCAGCTGGGGGATGCTTGAGGTCCTCTCCTGATGGGGCTCGGTGCCTTTGGAGGCCTGGAAGCATTTGTAGCTACTTCTCACCCTCTTGGCTGTTGCAAGGTGGGATAAAACCACGTTTACAAAACGAAAAGCATCATTTGCTACATCTCTGAGCTACTTTTCTGCAGTGGGTGATTGCAACAGCTCATCTCCTCGGTGGATTGGTATGGCATCATGCACTGCTAAGTGTACTGCAACACCTCCTATGCAATATTTTAGAGTTCCTGCTGCCAGCAGGTAAGGGAGTAAGGGAGGATGCGTTTTACTAGAGATAGACACATATTCATTGCTATTGCACTTTATTTCTGATAAAGGTGCAGAGCATCCACCAGCAGCAGGAGCCGGTCAATGGCTGTTCTGAAATGAAGCACTGAGATTTTCCTGCTGGGAACTTTTTCAGCATGTCATGTGGTGAAACTCCCTCTTACGTGTTTTTCCTCACACTCTGGTTTCTGAGCTTTTGCTATAATAGAGCATTGACTCTTCTGAATATTTGATTAATGAAAATTGGCCTTTTGCATGGGTGCACAGTGCAATATTTTATATTTTGTATTAGGCRCTGTAGTGAGCCCAGCAATTCTGCAGAGATAGAGAGTATGCAGCACAATGATAAAGTATGAAAGGTGATGTGAAGTTCACAAGAGAGGAAGGAAAGGAAAAAAAAAAAGAAACCATAGGCAAACGTGTCTGGGTTTTACAGCTTCTTGATGTAGCAGCTACATTGCAATTCTGATATACAAGTGCAGCAGAAGCACTGAAACACCAGACTGAACGAGACAAATTTGCCCTTAGGATAAACCTCCGATTTATTTACATTTGTATAACCATGTGGTGATCTACAGATAAAAAACCCCTGGAGAGCTGCGTGGTGCCCGTTACAATAAGTAACTGGTGAGCAGAAAGTTCCCGATGCAGGCAGCAGCAGCTGGTACAGATGGGTATCCTTTCGCTGCCCTTCTCCCTCCTTAGAAAGCAAGAAATGCCTGGCTTAGATAAAATAAGTGTATAAATCACCACAAATGTGTGTAATATTTATGGTGTTAATTTGTAATATTGGATTTATCTCCTGCCTGGCGCGCGTGCGAGAGAGAGGTTTGGTTTTTTTTCTGATGCCCTCAATGGCTTCTGCTTCCCAGTTTATATCACTTGTTGTCATTTTTTATATCACTTAAAAGGCTATGTGTGAAAGTGGAATTTGTACCAACATGTTACAGTACAGTTAAAAATAACTTTGGTGGTTGTCCAGGTTTCCTCCTGTTCGCTGGAGGAACAGAGGGCTTTCTCTCGGAGGACTGGTTAAGTGGGACTCTGTCTGAAGGTATAAGTTTATTTGAAGATTTAAAATGAGTGCTGTGAAGGACTCAGCAAGGCAGAAGATGAAACAGGATAAAATGTAATCCTAAATTTTGAAACTGCGCCCAGTTTCTAAACTGGATTCTTCCTGGGAAGAGCTTGGTAAGATAAATAACCTTCCCCTAAGAAATGTGTTTTCCTTTGTGATTTGGAGAATTGTGATCAAAACTCCTCTAATCTGTTTTTTCACCTTTGTGAGAATTTGTGGTCCAGGTTTTCTCTGAAGCATAATGCTGAACGGTTATGCTGGTGCAAGCGCTGATGGGCACGGGGCAAGGTTGGAGGGCSGGGGTTGAAGGAAAGCCATCCGACCTACAGTGTTTGCGCTGCAATTTTTAGACAACTGTGAGCGAGCTTTGATTTTTGAATACCTCTGGAAAAATTAACATCGAAAACCTGGGTTATGTTCAGATCTTGTTCTTTGAGGTAATATTCCTGAGGCCAGCAAGACAGMACAACTACTAAGGTATCAGGTTAAACCGTTTTACCTTGAACCCTGAGTATGAATTATTCAAAGCTTTCTCATTAGTATTCATCCGTATAACCTCACTTGTCATTCATCAAAGGTTACATTTTCCATCTATGCCCAATTCTTCTTGTCCCTGTCTAGACCTCCCAAGCCCTTGTATTTTTTAATAAGCACTGAATTACAGGGGCACAACTGATGGTGCCTCTTCCCCTCTCTAACTTCTGCTGGTGCTGGAGCTTTTAATTTTTATCTAGGCCTCCTAAATGCTAACAGCAGCGCAAGCTTTTGTAGTTAAGCAAACCCATGAAAAATATGGGCAAGCAGTTTGCTGGCGAGTGCTTGTTTTTTCCAAGGTTACAYTCTGCGGCAGATTCCATTGGAAATCAAACGGTGCAGACTGAAGTGCTCTGGTCCCACCAGGTCTGGAGAGAGAGGTAATCTGGAGGAAGCAGTGAGGGACAGGTTGGTGGCAAGTGATTGAAGTAGGAGGTGATCTGCGAAGGTAGGGACAGATGGAGCGTGCAGGTGTTCAGCTGCCAAGGGCTTGGCAGGGAGCTGGGAAGACTTGAGTCTGTTTTACTAAGAAGTTGCAAGTATTCAGACATAGCAGATTTTACTAGGTTGGTTTTTTTTCTTTGTTATTTGGAAGCTGTGTTTCTATGTGTGCCTTATCGGATGCATGAGAGCCCCTTCTTGCAAAGCCATCAGGTGATAAAAAGGATGCTGCTGGGGTCAGTGGGTGCTTCCCACAGCTCCAGCTTGACTTTTGCTGGTGTTGACAGTGATGGATGGTGCCTGCCTGGCTGCTTTGCTCTTGGTTTGGTTGTTGCATTCCTTTAAAAAACATGCAGCATTTGGAAAAGAGGAGCTTCTGCTCAACTGCTCCCCAGAGACTTACCAAGGTCCCTAATGCAGTGGAGAAGGCGGCAGGGAAAGGAGAGGGTTTCAGGGAGGAGCAGGGAGCCCCAGCATGATGCAGGGAGCTGGCCAAGGGGAGCAGGAAGGAATCTGTGCAGGGAGCAGCAGCGGGTTTTCATGACATCCCATACGCTTGATCGTAACTCAAACACCAACCCTCAGAATGCGTCTGGGCGCGGGAGCGGGTTATCAATGGGAACGGTGCCCTGGGCAGCTGAAATGGGACTTTCAGCTGGCTCTCCTGGGAATCCCAATGGCCTTTGGTGGACCTACAAAAAGCCCCCAAGAAAGGGAGGACTAAGAAAAGCATATTCAAACTCCTGTCTGCCAGTCTGCCTCCACTTCCCCAGTGACTTTTGAGCCTTTTTCAAGTGCATCTTGAAAGAGACCTGGAGGGCTTAAAATTCCCAGAAAAATTTGTCAGAAGAAACAGTTGGCTGGAAGAGGGAGACCTAACGGACACCAAAAAATCCATACAGAAAGGTGCTACAGGCAAGCAGGCGTCATAAACCTTTGTTTTTCCTGGAACACCTTTTCTCTGCTGGCACCAGGAGGTGAAAACTCACGCAGACGTTTTGCCCAGCGCTCATGCCTTCAGCACCACTGGGAGCATGTTGTGACGGAGGGAAGCGCTGTTAAGCCAGGTTGGGCCCTGCTCTGGCATTGCAGAGGCAGAAGGGCTGCAGGCAGTGGGAAACTTTTGGCAGCTGCAGGCACCAGGAGAAAACCCGACTGTCTCATACAGCCAAAATGATAAAGTGAGAAAATTGGCGTTCTCCATCCACATGATTTCCTTCAGTACTGGTAAAACCACCACTTGGTTTCATTCTGAATCTAGATTGAATGGAAGTAGTGCATTCAAGTTAATTTATAGAATTAAAACATTTTAGGAAGTAATGAATTTACATAATAACTACAACTTGTTTAAAGGTCACTGGGTAAGGACTGTTTAAAAATCTATTAAAGATCTTGCATCCACAAGATTATGTGATCGAATTGTTTGCTCATTCAATAGCAGACTTCTGAGTTATTCAGATTTATTCTTGGGTAAAAGGAGGCAGAAGGGGCCTTTTCAATTACTTTTATTTTAACATTTCATTTTGCCTTTAAGGTAATGTGGATGCTGATGATTCAACCTTGATTGTTATGGCGATGGTGACACTGAATTTTTTTCATTGGACATTATGGATATATAATAAGAAATCTGCTCTGCTGCTGATGTTGCTTTGTGTAACGTGTTGCTTGCATCAACAGGTTTGTGTATTTGTGTCCTATCTGAAGCACGGCAGACCTACGCAGGGGCTTCTCATGCTTTCTGCTGCCAGATCCGCCTCTTCTTTAACCTGGGTCACTCCTGCAGCCAGAGTCGTTTCAGGTCTCTGATATTGGAGTCCCATATTCTGGTTGTTTCCTCCACGTTGAATCTGGACCCGTTCTTGTGTTCATTAAAACGGACAGCAAAGCTTTCACTGGTGGAATGAAGAGCTGGGGCTGGACTGGAGAGGGTGAGTTTGTCCCATTTAACTTTAGGACTGGCACCTCTATGGCAGGGAGAGCAGAGAAAGCAGCGGTTGGACATTGGGTGCCTGAATTGGTGATTGCTGAGATTGATTCCAAAATGTGAATGCCCTTAATTTAATGGTATTAGGGCAGGGGAATTCCTGATAACTGGGACTTCTGAGGAGATTAATACCCCTATTGCAGCCTGCTGCCTAGCTGCATTGCCTCCCCGCCATCCTGGGGCCGTGCCGCTGTGTTTTTTCTCTCCCTCCTCCACGGTGCATCGGGGCAGTGGGTGGAGAGGAGTACGCAGGGACCAGCTGAAACCTGGGCACCGCCGCTCCCATTACAAGAAGGCTGAACCCACGACATCCAAGCAACTTCCAATTTTTTCCAGAATCAGCTGCTATTATCCTTGCTTCTCTGGCTGAATGAACCGACACAATTTTATTAAATTAGTCATTTGTCATGTCTCTTGTACACCACGGAAAGCAATTTCAGAGACTAATGACTGCAAGGCCTCTCACAATAGCAGGTGTGAACTCTCCCTGCCGCAGTCTTGCTGAGGACAGTGTCACCAGCGCTGGCATCGAGTGGGCAGAGATGACAGAGCACTAGTGACATACAGCGTCTGTCCTCTTCAGACAGAAAGCACCTGAACCCAGGTCACACGTTAGTGGGGAGATGTCCCTTTACTTAAGATCAGATCCTGAAAAAGGTCATATTATTTTCCTCCATCTCACACCCCAGTGCGTGTCACTGGGCCAATTGCCATTTGGAAAAGCGGCTGTGGCTTATCCAGTAGATGGATGCGTGACTTCTGCTAACCTCCCCAAACCGCATGCATTAGAATGGTAAACTAGCCTGGGTTCGAGGAAAGTATTCCCCGTCTTCTCCCGTTATGATAGAGTGATGTCCTTGAAGACAAGAAATTAGAGATTGAAAGTAGGAAAATACCATTTTATAAAAGCAATACATGGGAGGAAGGATGGCAAACCATGTGGTAAAGTCAGGAAATGTTGTCTTTCCCTGAGGGAGAGGAGGACGGAGGGAAGCGCGTGCAGGTCTGGAGGAGATGGCAGCAGATAGGCAGCATTTGTGCTACTGAATCTTGTTTGCTTTAATGTGGAGCTTTGCTCCTCCCTGCTGCAGCAACCACCCATTTGTTGCCCAGCTCTTCAGAGAGAGAGGTAAGATGGTGCAAGAGCTACGTGGCTCCCAGCCACTGCACTGTGCTATTATCCTCCTCCCAGCAAGCCACCAGTCGTCATCCTTCTTCTGTAGCACCCGTGAATCAGCTTTTTATTCCCAGAAATCTCCAGAGATGGTAGCTCTAAAAATGATGCCTTATCCTGGGTCCTGTCCCTGCAAGTAGGTGGAGTTATGAATTGCACCCCTTCCAGAAGGTCACTGGGTTCCCCATCTACAGAGGCACCAGGATATTTATGGGGCACCTTGCGGCATTTCTGTCAGGATCCTTTCTCCTAATATATACGTTAGAGACTTTGAGCTTGGTGTGCAAGAAAGATTATAAAGCCTGCACAATAAATCAGCTTGTATTAATTCAATGGCTCTCTTGTGCAAAGCCTTTTTACTGCTACCAGTACCGAATAAACACAAAGCAAAGTCAAAGCACAATGATATTTTGGAACAACTCATCGGTGATGCATAATGCTGAGGAAGCCCACACAGCCAACATCAGAGCCAAATCACGTGAGATGTTAAGCCCTAACAAGTGACTGGGCTTTTTCCTATCAGCTGAGGCAGAGGATGTCTAGCAGTGCTTCAGGTGGTCTGGTAGTTTCCAATAGAGGACAGTGTTGCACAGTCACGCTGGCTGCTTATTAATTAGGATTCAGCATCCAAAGTTATAAAATTATCCAGTTTAAAAATCCTGGCCCAATTTCTTAATGGGCTTAGCTCTCCTGTTTTTTAAACTCTTGCTGTTGCAGTGTTCGACCCCAAACCTTCCCCGCAGCAGGAACCGCGCTGTGTTGGGCTTTCCGGCATCTCTGCCCACTGCTGGTTCTTTGCCTTTTTTGGTGGGTCCCATCAAATCTTACTGTCTGACAAGGAGGAAGACCCAATTGAAAGGAAAGAGCGTCAGAGGAGGTGATGCTGCCCAAACTGCTGCGAGTGACTGAGCAGGCATGCCTACCTGCCTGTACCTGCGGGCAGGGTGCGAGGCAAGGCTCATGGACAGTAAAGCCTGGTGAGAAGCTCAGGTTAAATGATCATTAAGTTCCTTGARGTTACCTGGGCTGAAGTAATCGTGTTCCCTGCTAGCATAGATCATGGTCCGCTCCTCTGGACCATCCGAGTACTTTGCCTAACAAATTCTTTGCTGTTGAAAAGACCTCGAGCACTGATGCRTCCTCCTTTTTCTCTTCTTCTGGGCTGTTTTGGCTGGTCTCTTCATTAAACTCTTAGGTGTGCTATAGACTGTGGGGAAGCGTTTTGCATCTTTGTCCGGGGAGGTATGCTGTAGACTTTCAGTGGGCTTTTCTGATTCAAACACACCCATTACAAGGCTCTGTGTGATTGCCAGGAATGGTATTTGTAAGGGAAGGGTCTTCTCCAGTTCTTGCTTCCATAGAATGGCCTGAGGAGTTCATAAATTAGCAGTAGCTTGCTAATTTAGGAGCTAAATTACATGTTTGTGACTCTGTGGCATGAACAGCAGCCTCTGTCCCTGGTGCTGGGGTTTCACACCTTTTAGGAGCACAGGTTAATCCTGCTGTTGGGAGGCTGCTCGTCTCTCTCGGAAAGTGAGGTGTTCTGTATTTTAACCAGAAAGTAGCTGGTTTTCCTTCTGGGAAGAGGTTCTTGCAGCATCCGCTCACCCTTAACCTGGAGGGACGGACACTTGTCTGTGCCATCAGTCACTGCCAGATACCCGGGGAGAAGCCGGTGACATCTGGCGTATTTCCATACCGGCGTGGTTTTGGCTATAGTATCAGAAAATTGGGGAAAACCTCTTGACAAATTGGGCAAATAGATGCTGCCAATAAACCCCATAAGCAACAAAGCCTTTTTTATTGCATTGTGAGGCCACATTTTATTGGTGAATTAATAGGAATAACCAAACTATTTTAGTGGCTAACTGGGAACAGTATATTAGTAGCAGTATTAATAAGTGTGGAGTGACAGGAGACTTTTAAGAGTGGGAAAATGAGATACAGTATTTATCCCTTGTGCAAAATCTCTTTTATTACTGAAGACATTGGGTTAACTAGGGATAGATTTAATACTTCAACTCTATTTTTATTGGATAATTAGTAGTGAGCAATCCCAACCCTGGGACAAGGACAGAAATCTGAAAATCAAGGAAGTCATGAAAGGAGTGGAAAGAAAAAGAAAATAGGTAGCAGGTTTGGTTTTTTGCCTTACATCTTTTACGTAGTCAGCGACAATGTAAAACTTTGCTGGAGCGGGCGGAGGGGGCAGCTCCTTGCTCCAGAGACACATGCAGGGAGGAAGGATGTGGGTGCCCCTTCACAGCCCGGCACTCTGCCTGTCCGTGAGAGAAACCCTTGCAGGAGGGTTTGCTGACTTTTCATTAAACATCTCGCCACCCGCCAGCTTGTGCGCTGCCAGGTCTGTTACAAGGAAGAATAAAAAAATGCATCAGTTGTGTAATGGTAAAGGTCTTACATTTATTTTTCTTGGTACATGCTTTTATCTCGGAAGCTAAAATTAAGTAAGACATGATTTTCAAAGAATTGGAATAAGATTTAAAAGCTGGGAGTTGAAGTTTTGAAAGGTTCTGGAGATGTTAAGTGTTGACGAAGGGCACGGGGATGCCAGCAATTTGGGGGGGTTTGAAATGTAAACCACACTTCCTTAGGCTAATTGTGCAGAAAAAGAGCCTAGTGCTGCAGTTTTCTCTGCAAAATGGTGCGATTGTGCAGCAGTACTAACATTTACTGACTATGGAGGCTGCTTATTTCCCCCATTTTTTATTATCAGCAAAACTTTAATTACAGCTTACCTACCACCTTCTGCCCACATTTACAATGCAATATATTTTCAGTCTCCGTATGCAATCTGCATCTCAAACAGTGCAGTGCTCTGGCAATGGACATTATTGATTCCTTGAAGAAATTATAACAGCATTTGTGCCAAGGAAAACAGGAACACAGAGGCATACACGTGTGCATGCCAGATATCAAAATGTCCCCTCTCCCCACCAGCACTCACTTGTCTGTGCTTTAGTGAGCAACACAATGCCAGGTTAGAAACCCCGTACAATTATTTTAAAGTGATTGATGGGAGTCAGGAGGAGCAGAAGCAGGAACAGGTATTTGGACTGAATTTGATTCCTTACTTTCCAAAAACAGAAGCAGTTTTTGTTTGKTTTTTTCCCCCCTGGGTTGTAGGATTATTTAGAACTGGTATGCAGGAAAAGATGGTTGGTTAATGATTTAAAAAGTAAATGAGAAATTACTTTGTAGTGTTTAACTGATCTTTTTCTGTTTGAATATCAGGAGCAGATGTGGCTGTGAACAGTAATTAAAGGTGGAATCAATGGGTTCTTAGCTGTTGGGAAGGAAAAAATAGCTAGAAATGGAGTAAATGAAATATTTGAAAAATATTGTCTGTCAGATTACTGCTGGCTTGAAAATATATACAACGGAATTCATTAAAAGAGTCTGAAGGTGAAAATTTGCTTCTTATTTATAGTTTGTGTTAATTTGTCATTAATATTCAATAACTTAATGCCATCACTGCTGCAGCATCTGGCTGACCTCAGACGAAGCTTTGTGTGCTCCAGCGTGCTTTATGGAGAAGGCTTCCTAAATACTTTCGTTTGATAAACATGATGGTCACATTCTCACCTGATGTAAATTAGCTTAAAGTGAAATCAGCAGAGCCATACTAATTAACATCCAGTGGTGGTCGTCACGTGTTAGAAGATGCTCAGTCCTAAGACGTAACCCAGCGGGTGCAGTGCTGGTGTATGGGAGCTTTCTGTTGCTGTCCAGGGACAAAATAGCTCAAATACTGCTAACAGAAGGAAAACCAAACTGTTCAGGTGACGACTAAAATGCAAAGCCTGTGACTTTGCTATTCTTAGTGCGGTGATGAAGAGATCAGTCAGAAGGGTGATGTGATTCATTCAATCACCAAGCACCGAAAGCAGCACCGCGGCTGTCTCGCGGCTCCTGCTCCTTCAAAAAATGAGTGGGACTCTGCACACACATGTCGGGTGAGGTGTAAAACTGTAACGATGCACGGCTGCATGCCAGGGATCACATCGCGACTCTTGAGTGTTCATCCTAAGCAAGAAAAATGTCCCTGTTCTTTTATAGTGCCAAGTATTGAATGTCGATAATGATGATTTATCTCTAGAGTTAAGCCGGAGGAATACTAAAAGGTTGTAATTGTTGGAGGACAAGCTTGATTTTAAACATGCTGCATCTTATTCCCCTCTGTAATGAGGAGAGGAAGAGAACTTCCTTCTTTCTGAATCTCCTGTGTTTGTGTTATGCTATAATCTGTCCCAAAGCAACATCCTACAATGTTATCAGATAAGACAGATTTGGCGGGGGGGGGAAGCCAGAAGTGAGGGGTGCTAATTTATTTTACAAAAATATCTCTGAAAATGAGGGTGACGTTGGTGCAAGTCAAGCCGCCTCTGCCAGCGTCCGTGACCAGAGCATCACCACAGGGTCTGCAGGAGGGGTGGTGTGATGCTGGTRCTGGGTATTTCTGCTCTGCGTATGGATGTGGATCGCATACGGGCTGTGCCCATTACTCCCTATCGAATGCTGCTTATCTGGATGAGAATATTATTGTGTATTTACAAATACTCCCTTGCTGGCTGGAGGTGATTAAAAGCAGGAGCTGGAAGATTGTTTTTGGCTGAAGACATACCCCAGTTTGCAGAGAAATTAATTCAGTTTCCTTCTATTCTGTGATTCTTTTTTTATTATTTTTTCACTAATTCATGCAGTATCTTCTGTATCAGTTCTCAACCTCAGTGACACTGTGAGGGTTAAATTTAAGGATTTTTCAGAATTCTCAGGTATTGCTGAGATAATAAGAAAAGCTGTTTGATTTGTTTTGTTTTGTTAATGTAAGATGTGATTCTTGGCTGTGGCACATATATAGTGTTTAACCAAGCAGGAGTGGGGAGATAAACTGGAATCCCAAACAGAAAGTCAGTAGGGTTGAATAAAGGAGAATTACAGTTCAGGTGTTACCCAAGTGAATGAGCACAACATTCTTGACGCCAAAATTTGTTTGCAAAGTTCAGGTTTCAGCATCCCTTTTATTCTGAAAATCGATAGCACTGACATGTAACCTGCTCTTAAAAAAAAAAAAAAAAAAAAGGGGGGGGGGGGAAGTTTAGATTCCAACTCAGCCCCATCTTCAGCCCTTATATAATCAATAATAATAAAGGAATAAATCTAACAATAAACCTTATGGATTCTGAGAAAATGAAAAATATCATGCCTGGTTCCCTTGAGGAATTCCAATTTATATGAACCCTTAAACAGGAGGAAGATGTTTCTCAAAATGAATTACACTGTCCTTGTCCAAAAGGTTCCCCTCAGCGTGCGTGGTATATACGTGAGCATAAACCCTGCTATAAACAAGTGCCAGGGGGCGTGCAATTACGTCAGCACGGCTTTCTGGGGCTCTCTCTTATCTTCTAGGTGAGAGAAAATGGATGCTGTGTCTTTATAGCAATAACAGGACGTGGGAGGCCACCAGATGAGCAGACTTAGAAAAAAAACAAAACAAAATAAAAACAACAAAAAAMCCAAAAGGAAAGCAAAACCCCYCACGTTAACAGTCCCCAAAGTGCTTCAGGACACTTAAGCAAATTGAGTGGAGTTAGCTTAATACAGTACGCTTTGTGTACTCGCTTGGTGTATAATCTAAAAATAACCACCACAAGGTCTTATCTAGGAAAACCATTTACAAAAATCATACAAGAAGTGTTTAGTTTGGCAAGCCAAGTGTTTTCCCATGTGTTGATGCTGTTTAATACCTTGTGTTACAGTGTGAGCCCCAGCAAACTCTGGATTTGGTCAATCTCAAATTAAGTTCTGAAGCTCTGATAAACAAAACATGCACGATATTAATAAAAGGTTAGAAACAAATGAAGCGATCCTCCTTCAGCTGGATCTCAGTCCTAAAATACATTTATAGTGATAGAATTAGCAGCTCTTTTATTTTCATTTAGGTTTAACATCACTAAATGTTTTCTAAACCAAGCATACAAGGATATGTGTACAGCTGAGATCAGTCATTTCAATACCCAGAAGTAGCACAATTTACCCCCAATCGTTGTGATAGAGAAGTGTTTTCAGTGCTAGATGCATTCCATTTTCCTTGTCATACTGTGAAACAACAGAAAATAGCTGAAAACAGCAACATTTAAAAAAAATAAAAAAATTGAGCATCATCCACAGCAGTGAAGCCCTGCTGGCGGGGAATGGCAGGTTGTGGTGCTGGAGCTGTGGGACCACCACCCCTTTCGTCTTTGGGACATCTGCTCTGAAGGTGCCACAGTGCCAGTGAGCGACAGCTACTGCAACCTAATGGGTGCCGGGTGTCYGAAGCAGGTTTGGTAATTCCAAGCCCATTCCACATAAACAGTAAATGCTGGTGGCCGTGGGTGGGATGTGGGTGGGCTCTGATCCCCAGCCAGCTGGGGTGACTCGGTGCTCTGTGTGCAGGTCTGGCATCCAGCATCACTACCGTTCCTAACATCCATGCTTGCACCTACCCACTCGTTTCGTCTCCCTGTCCTTGCAGAGGGATGCTGTGTCCCATCTCCCAGCACCAGCGAGGGGCAGGTTCCCTAAGCTCGGGGCTGCCTTGTTGCCTCTTGAGCTGGAGCAAGAGCAAGTAGCTCTTCTGAGGCTTTTCCGATGGACCAGGGCTTCTGGTTTCATGTCTCACGCTGTGTTTGTGCCCCTGCAGAGAGTCAATGTAAGGTTGTGTACACCCAGCTGAAGTGCTCTGAGCCATTTACGTGTTTTTTTTAATAGTGTTCTTGTGAACACATTGCCCTTTCATTAAGCTTTTTCTCTGTAGCTCTCCAAATGCTCCACGTACATGAATTGCACCTGAGGTCACTTCTGTGGGGTGAATCACCAGGTGACTTGGGGATGAAGCTGGGAACAGGGTATGGAGCTCCCGAGCCCAGCCCATGGGCTGGCAGCCTCTGATGTGGTCAATGGTTTGGGAAGCTGCTACCAAACACTGGGACCAAAATAAATAGCGAAGAGAAGTGCAAGGATTACCACATGGGATCAGACCCTCTATGTTGACCTTTGTGGGTTTTTCCAATAGCCTAACTCTTCCTGTGCTGATGCAAACCGAGTCCCAGCTTCAAAAGACCCTTTGTTTAATCAACTGATTCCTCTTTTTTATTTTATTATTGGTTTACACATTTATGTATGTTGTTCTGCATTACTTCTATCAAGCCAGCATTTCTTCCCCTACAGCTAGGACAATCAAGTGATGTATGAAATATATAATGCTCTTTGATTAATATTAAATGTGAAGAACAAATACGTTTGGAAGATCTTTATCTTCTGATAGACTCGGTTGTTTGCAGTGCTGCGGCTGGGGCTTGTGACGGCTCCTTAGGGACATGTGGGGTCTCCTCCTTGTTTTCCAAAGCTTCATTATGATTGAGTAAAACTTAAGCCTTTTCTCAGTATTGCTTTTTTGTTGCATTTCTAATATTTTAGATATTTCTTGGTTCTTTAATGTCTCACACTTACATTAAGTTTTGTAATTGCTGCTTTTAGTTTACTTTTAAAGGGCAACAATTTACRATTATTAAGGCTCCATCCGCCATTGCTCTGTCCTTCCTGATACAGCAGAAAAAAGGCTCCTTTACGCTTTGGAAGTCAAGGTTTGCTTTATGTGCAGTATAGCATTATCTGAAATTTTACCCAAAATAGTAAACAGGCACCTGTAACGTCTCTGCTTTGTCGTGTTTTAGATTAATTTCATATCCTTTGGGGATGACAAATATTAGGAGGAAAAAGGTATTTTTGTGAATGAAAGATGTATTAAGTATATATGAAAAGAGATTTAATGCTTGCAAAAGGTTCTGCAAATCTGTTATTTTTCTGGCCAGAAATAGCTTTCTCCTGCTTACAAATTGCTTTGAACACAATCAGTGGTATTACCACCAGTCATTACGTATTTCTGTTATGTCTCTTCTGTCTTTCACAGCTTTTCTTGGCATTTTGTGTCCACCTGTTTGCTCAGTGAGATAAGGAAAGTGCTGTAGCTGTGAGTAAATATTCCAGACTTTCAGGAAACCCTGAAGAATTGTTAAAGAATGATACTACGGGGGATTTGGGAATACAGCAGACTTCTGCCAGCATTGACCAGTGTCAGAGGTTATCGGAGAGGAAAGAGAGGACAGTCAACAGCAGTAAGTACTAATGCTTTCAATACATTTTGACCTTAGAGTCGGTGATGTTGGCTGTGGTGAATCAATAGCATCTCTCCAAGGTGGGACTGACCTTGGACACGTTTGTGTGACATTTGGTGCATACCCTTGTCCGAGGCAGGCGGGTGGATCCATGCATCACTGGCTTATGCTTTCATTAAGCTGTGTTAGCAATTAAAAACAAACAAAACTAAAGATTGAGATAAAACCACTTTTCATCATTTATCAGCAGTCCTGGTTAACGGGGGAGGTCCTGGACGAGTGGAGGCTTGCCAATGTGACGCCCATCTACAAGAAGGGCTGCAAGGAGGATCTGGGGAACTACAGGCCTGTCAGCCTGACCTCGGTGCCGGGGAAGGTTATGGAGCAGATCATCTTGAGTGCTATCACGCGGTACGTACAGGACAACCAGGCGATTGGGCCCAGTCAGCATGGGTTTTTGAAAGGCAGGTCCTGCTTGACTAACCTGATCTCCTTCTATGACCAGGTGACCCACTTAGTGCATGAGGGAAAGGCTGTGGATGTTGTCTCCCTAGACTTGAGTAAAGCCTTTGACACCGTTTCCCGCAGCATTCTCCTGGAGAAACTGTCTGCTCATGGCTTGGACGGGCGTACTCTTGGCTGGGTAAAAAACTGGCTGGATGGCCGGGCCCAGAGAGTTGTGAATGGAGCGAAATCCAGTTGGCGGCCGGTCACAAGTGGTGTTCCCCAGGGCTCAGTATTGGGGCCAGTTCTGTTTAATACCTTTACCAATGATCTGGACGAGGGGATCGAGTGCACCCTCAGTAAGTTTGCAGATGACACCAAGTTGGGTGGGAGTGTGGATCTGCTCGAGGGTAGGAAGGCTCTGCAGAGGGATCTGGACAGGCTGGATCGATGGGCCAAGGCCAATTGTATGAGGTTCAACAAGGCCRAGTGCCAGGTCCTGCACTTGGGTCACAACAACCCCATGCAACGCTACAGGCTGGGGGAAGAGTGGCTGGAAAGCTGCCTGTCGGAAAAGGACCCGGGGGTGCTGGTTGACAGCCGGCTGAACATGAGCCRGCAGTGTGCCCAGGTGTCCAGGAAGGCCAACGGCATCCTGGCCTGTATCAGAAATAGTGTGGCCAGCAGGAGTAGGGAGGTGATTGTCCCCCTGTACTCGGCACTGGTGAGGCTGCACCTCAAATACTGTGTTCAGTTTTGGACCCCTCACTACAAGAAGGACATTGAGGTGCTGGAGTGTGTCCAGAGAAGGGCAACGAAGCTGGTGAAGGGTCTGGAGAACAAGTCTTATGAGGAGTGGCTGAGGGAACTGGGGTTGTTTAGCCTGGAGAAGAGGAGGCTGAGGGGAGACCTTGTCACTCTGCAACTACCTGAAAGGAGGTTGCAGCGAGGTGGGTGTTGGTCTCTTCTCCCAAGTAACAAGCGATAGGACAAGAGGAAGTGGCCTCAAGTTGCGCCAGSGGAGGTTTAGATTGGATATTAGGAAAGATTTCTTTACTGAAAGAGTGGTTAAACATTGGAACAGGCTGCCCAGGGAAGTGGCTGAGTCACCATCCCTGGAAGTATTTAAAAAACGCGTAGATGTGGTGCTTAGGGACATGGTTTAGTGGTGGACTTGGCAGTGCTAGGTTAACGGTTGGACTTGATGACCTTAAAGGACTTTTCCAACCTAAACGGTTCTATGATTCTGTGGCTGGGGCAGAGAAGAACTCCCTATTGCGTAGGGAAGAGCTGAAGGCAAAGACTGAAAGCTGGTGGTCTTCCCACTGTTGTAGGTTAAGCCGGCAGGCAACCAAACACCACACAGCTGCTCTCTCCCCCCTCAGTGGGATGGGGGAGAGAATCAGAAAAAAAAAAAAAGTAAAAGTCATGGATTGAGATAAAGACAGTTTAATAAAACAGAAAAGGAAGGGAAAATAATGATAATAATAATAATAATAATGATAGAATATACAAAATGAGTGATGCAGAATGCAACAGAATGCAATTGCTCACCACCCGCTGAGCGATACCCAAGCAGCGATCGCTACTTCCTGGACCATGCCTCCTATTTATATATTGAGCATGACRTCATATGGTATGGAATACCCCCGTCGGCCAGTTGGGCTAGCTGTCCTGGCTATGCTCCCTCCCAGCTTCTTGTGCACCTGGCAGAGCATGGGAAGCTGAAAAGTCCTTGACTAGTAGACTACTTAGGAACAACTAAAAACAYCAGTGTGTTATCAACATTCTTTCCATACTAAATCCAAAACACAGCACTAAGAAGAAAATTAACTCTATCCCAGCCAAAACCACGACACCCACCCATCATTTCATCTAGCATCCACTGTTGGACACCAAATTGGTGGAGCTTTCACCATGGCTTAGCAAGGCGAGCGGTGTTATCCATTACAGCAAATCTTCTCTTGTCGATGCTCACCTTTACAAGTTACTTGTAAATAAAAGAGCTTTCTTTTTGCCTATAATAGAATTACATAGATAAATCAGCGCTCAGCTCCTTCTCTTTGCTGTAGCCTTGTCCTGGTTTGGGCTGGGAAGAAAATTAACTCTACCCCAGCCGAAACCAGGACAAGCCTCCTGCAATTTTCTCTGTGAAGTCTTCACATTGGATGGCCTCTCCAGAGGCTTAAAATGAATCACAGAACAAAATGAAGCCTGACCTTATGCTGTATGTATTTTTTTATGACTAGAGCTTATCTTATCAGGCATGGTTGCCTACCTTGCACCGGAAAGAAATTCTGGCTGATGTTTCCTAGCAGAAATAAAGAGATGATGTTTCTTCAAGGTTTGATGATACCATCAACCTTGTTATATACATTTCACCCAGTCGTGACCTCCCTTAAGAATACAGCCATTTCTGAGCTCTATTTTAAGTGTGGCCTAGCAGAAGCCCAGTTGTTTGGCGGCAGTTGAACATTGAGAGCAGGGGTGTTGCGATGGGGCTGATGGTGCCGTTGTTTCCACTTGGCGTTGACAGTAATCGGGTCGGGCAGATGTCTCCGACAGCTGCAGCTAATGGGCTGCCGTGCTGGGCAGGGACCAGACCTTGAAACTCTCTGCTCCRCAGCAAATGTACGGGCCTGAGTGCATGGAAGAATAAAACCTGTTCTGCAGTTAGCATTATTATTAAATTCTGCCCTCACTACTAAATCAACAAGTTGTTGGTGCTTTACACCTGCAAGTTGGCCTTTTCTGCCTAAGGTTGTTTTTTTTGTTTGTTTGTTTGTATTTTATTTGTTTGAAAATGGCTATTTAAATTATTGATAGGATCTTAAAACTGAGGTAATTCACTTCAATTTGTCCAATAGACAAAACTATTTATGATTAACGGAGAAGCAGAGGTCACTTCGGTGTATAATAGCTGTCAAGACAAATGAATAACAATTAGGCAGTTTTTTATGCTAAGCTAAAAATTATGCAAGGACTACCTTCCGAATAGCCTTGAAATGATTAGCACGAGATTCAGGTGGCAGGCTCTGGGGAAGGAGGAGAGAAATCCAGGGGGGTCTCAGAACTATGCACTTATTTATCTGGTTAGACTAGCTATGTTGGCACTGGAAACAAATGATCTTTCAAAATAAACCTTATCTTTAAATCATAGTGACAGCAGAAGCTATTGTAAGAACATGACCATACATAATTGAAAAGGACAAAGGGTGAGGGTTTTACATAAAAAGAACAGGATTTGAGAGGTGGCTTGCTTCRTCTGTCAGTATTTGCCTGGGCAGTTCCTAGGGCTGTTGGGATGCTTAGCTGAGGTGGAGAGTACTGTTATCAGTTACATAACCTTTTGTTTTTCTTAATGTTAAGATGGGGAGAAGATATGCCTGAAACATCCCTACCACCTTGCTATAGGATCCGCTGGGGCTTGCATGCTGTTTGAGGAAGCAAGACGTGAAGGAATGGCCTTGCTTATACGCTGTCTGGGTAATGTGCTTTTGTTTGCACGGCCTATTTTATTACTGTGAAACAATGAATGGTTAAAAGAAAAAAAAAAAAAAAGAAAATTATGTAGGCTACAATGCAGAGTTATTGCACCAAAGCTGAAACAAGTGTAAAAAGTAGTAACAACTGCATAATGGAATTATAAAAAAGGCTCCTTACCTTTGCTTGCAGGACATAATACCAGTTCACAACACAATATAATTAGATTGCCACATCACCCCTTGTAAAACTAGAAAGAAAAGAAATGTAGGGGTGCATTAAAACTCCTTTCATTTTCTAATGCCTTTAGAGAGCTATTGGACATAGAGGACTTGCTCTAGCAAAAAGCTCTAGTGAGCTATTAGGTTTTTAACTATTTTATAGGTTTTTTTATTGTTGCCAGGCCTAGTTTTTCAGTACAATGACTTTGTCTTCTCTCCCCCTTCCAGCCTGTCGCACGTTTATCAATCTTACAGATAACATTCACTCTAAAGATAAGTCCAGGCTCTTATGAAGCACTATGTCCTGCTGACATATCCTTCCTTCCCCCTGCTTTTTTTAGCGAGTCTCACATGACTTCTTTTATCTGATGATCTTCTGATACAAATTTCTTGTGTCAGCTCCAGATCCTACAGACAACAGAAACAAAGCCCTGTCATGCCAGAAGTGGACACCATCACCTTTGGGCCAGGTTTAAGTGGAACACAGCAGAGGAGAGCAGACACTCTTTTGGGTCAGAAGATGACCTTTCCTAACCAGTTAACCACGAGCAAAGCCCTCAGTCTTGTTTCCCGTTAATTAATATAATTTTTTTTCTCCCCATTAAAACTGTAAGGCTAAAATGCAAGTGGTCAGAAAGGTAGGACTGAATGTTGAAAAGCAACTTCATTCTCTCGGTAAAGCTCATGAAATTTACTTCTAGAAAAAGACAGTTTTTGCCAAGGACAAATGGATGCAAAAACCATTACACTGCCGTGGGTTGATTAGAATTGGGCCTTTTCAAAGAAAAACAATATTACTTATTAGTGGACCTGCCAAATTTTGTCCTGACTCAAATTTTTTAAAATCTGTGGAAATGTCAGAGCTGCTATAAATGTGCACAGCTGACAATGATAAGTTGTGTGTATCTCTAACCAGGAGTTTTAAAATGATGCATAGGGAGAGCAGTTGAAAGAAAACTTGCAAACTGATACAAGCAAGAAAAATGTTCCTGATTAATGCAGTGGGGAAAAAAGAAAGTTGAAACTTCCTTGTGTTTATCATTTTTATGGCAGCGGGAGATGTAGGCTTAGCTGGGAGCTAGGGATTGATCGTGACTGTCACCATGCACGCCAAGCCCTTCGAGGCTTCCCAGGCAGCTTGGGAGTGCGCTACCAAAAGCACACTGAGAAATAGATAGGATGCTGACCTGGTAAGTGAATGTATCTTAACGTCTCCTAGTTCACCTCCTTCACCTATTTCACATTTAATCGGCTGTGACTGGTCTCCAGAGAAGTGTTCTTGGATGCGTGATAAACAAATTCATGTTGCTGTAGAAATCCCAGGACAACCTGTCTGGTTTCTTCCCYGTCCAGCCATCCCTCCTGAAAGCTGGCCCTTGGGATGGGGTTTGCTTCCAAGGCAGTGCCTTGGCTTCTGGGGCTAAGGCTGGACTGCCACGACTGCTGGCTTCCCAGAAATGTTTCCGTGACTTCTTCCTGGTCTTAATAACAAAGTTCACAACATTGTTTTGGTACTAATGGAGACCTCAGCTGAGCATTTCAGTTTAGATCTGYATTTTGCAGTGAAGAGGAGATCAAGAGGAATCTGCTCTTTGCTCCATAGGTTCAATTTCCTACCTGAGTTACAGGACTTTTAGCAGGTTAAGTACGCTGAGCTGTCAGAATAAGGCTGGACCACAGGGTTCCAGAGAAAGACGTTTCCAGCTGGCCTAGGCTGACATGATCTGTATATTAAATTCAATACCACAAATATCTGACAAGACAGTGTGAGGCACCTCTATTAGACTTCTTAAGCTTATGGAAGTACTACATGTGTATGAGTGTACATGCATGGATATGCCATAGTTTTTATATATTTATGTGTAACATATCTACGTTGTTCAATTATCCCTGCTATTGTTAAATTTTATTTAACCCAGTATGTTGACTCTCGCTGCCTGCAGTGCAGCAATTGAACAACATATTTGTAAGCATATAGAAGTTAACAAGAAGAAAAAATAATTAACAAGAAGTCGTGTCAAACCTATTCAGTTTTCATTTAAAGCAGCAACAAACCTTGTGGGTAGCGAGCCAGTTTCACATAACATTACCATAAGCAAATATTTTCAGGGTAAGTACAAAACTGGCTGGAAAATTGTACTCCAGCACTAGAATATACCCTGCAAGTGTAGCCTGCTCTGCACAGAGGGGATTGGATGAGGGGGGAGCCAAAAGGACTGTTTTTGAGCACAAAAAACCCTGTTAAGAACAAAAAAACCTGAACAATATGGTCTTAGAATAGAATAGAGTTATTTCAGTTGGAAGGGACCTTCACATGGGTAGGACTAGAAAGAATAGGGTTAAATTAAAATAAGGACAAATAAGGCTGGTTAAGTAAGAAAAAAACCCAAACAAACCAGAAAAACAGAAGCTGTTGGACAGCAGAAGGGTTTGTCCAGGAAGGTGGGGACTGTCACTGGGGACAGGTGAAGACGACGCTTACTCTTTTCTCTCTATAGGGAAAAATAATGCTGTCACCCAATGAGGGGCTGGGGTCTTGCTCCCTTTTTTCTCCCTTTGTCTCTCCCTTTTGCTAGACAAGGCCACCAAGGTCCCAGAGTAACTGAGCAGTGTGACCTGCGAGTGGCAGCGCAGTAGGCAGGAGGGGTGGGAATTGCCCCGGCTACATGCCGGTTCGGTCCAGCCGGCGAAGTGGTGCTTTGAGATGCAACCTAATGACCACGTCAGTGCCTGGGAATGGAGCCAGTATTTCTACAATGGCACTCAGCACAAGAGGAAATACCAGAGAAAATAAAATGAAACTTTAAAAGTCAAAATGTCTTTTAATTGTTCACTGGTCGCACCCTCTCTCCATCAAACTCCCAAATAATGAGTTTCCCTTCAGCCCTGTTTGGCCTTGTCTTCCCAAGGTAAAAATCTGAACTTTCAAGCATGAGTGACAAAATTGTCAGTGTTTTCTAGATTTGTGTGAAAGGACATGCTTTTGCTGAATACAGCAGCTCCTAAAAAGAGGAACTTACCCCAGTTTTGGGCAATTTTTCTCTATGATGACAGTTCAGCGGTATAGGAAAAGGTCTAAGGAAAGCAATTTTAAGAACATGCGTTAACATGTTAATTATTACAGTGTTTCTGCACTAAATCACATAAGTTTACTCAGAACATGAAGCCTAGTACTCAAGCACTGCTGGGTGATCAGCTTCCAGAAACAACCAAAGATGACTTTTTTATTTATGTTTGATGTTTCTTGCTAATTTAAATGTCACAGCTCATATCTATGTCTCTGTTACCTCAAGGGTAGGCTACTCAAGTGTGAACTATAATAGAGCTGCATCTCAAACAGACTTGAAAAGGTACTTCAATGCGGAATGCCTCTGTTTACATTTAAAATGATATATTATTATTTATTATTTATATTGCAGTAATACCCAGCAGCTCCAGACATCTATTAGGAAGCCTTTACGGTCAGTGCAAAACAGACCGTAAAATAATGTCCCTAATCCTGATAGCTTTCATTTTATAAGTAAATCCAGCCATGAATATATCAACATGTCTTCACAGAAACCAGATACGTCTGTGTTGCAGTGTTGAGGTATTAGTTTTCAGTTATACAGCTGCCAATGGACTGAGATTTTACTACACGAAAGGCTCCATCTTCCTTCTTCCACAGCTAAAATCACCTCAGGCATTCAGGCTTGGGGCTACTCAGGTAAAAGAGACAAAGTAATTGAAAGAGTATTTATGGTTTGGCTTTTAAATTGACCTTATTTGGTGCAAATAACAACAATTTGGTAATAGGTAAGTCACCTTGCAAATGTCCTGTGAGACTTTTGGGACATTACTGATGGAGGAGTACTATTGGGGCATTCTCTCTCTCTCTCTCTCTTTGTTTCCTGGAGCTGAAAGGTTAGAAGCCCACACCACATGGAAACCATTTAGATCTATTTACCCAGAGATTTTTTTTTTCCCCTACAGATGTCTACAGGCTGATTGGCTTTGACAGACAGTGCAGCCACTGCCTCGTCTGATGAGAAAAGCCCTGTGCTAATAAGCTAATGTTCTCAGTTGCACTCATAAATGATGCAGTGATCCTAACAGGTTTTTCAGCTGCTACCAAAGGTCCCTGATCCATATGTTTAAGTGCACTCATAAATGCTGCAGGAACAGGGAAGGTTTGCTGATTGTATCAGGGAGCAGGTATGGTTGTTAATGTGTTGTTGCCCTTTTCCATTCTTCTATACATCTGTTGTTAGATGAGCTTAGCTGCGTCATGGAAGAAAAAGACAATAGCACTAGCGTGGAAAGACATTGTATCTGTTTTCTTTTGGATGAGATGGCGATCTGATGTCGTACTGGCAATACTTCTTCGTATCTGGTGGATGGAAGATGGGTTCTTTAATATGGATGCTCACGTGTCAGAGGATGTGGCACCCCAATCCAGGTGGTGGTGTGTGAGATAAGAGTTGGGCTGAGGTCCTGGAGGCTTTGGGCTGGGACCCAAGATTCACTCATGTTTTCCGAGACCCGTATGTAGCTCTAAAACATGTCATAGAAGATGTGTTGGACAGGCTTCTTTATATGGAGAAACCAAAATTGCCATCTCTCCTTGTTAAACTTGCAAAGTGCTTGGTGGCATGGTCAGGCTGGTTGCCGGACCAGCCAGGGGTCCTTGTGTTTTGTAAAATTAAGGCTTTCCAGAAACGTTATATTTTATGAACTTGTCAGCATCTCAAGCAAGTTGCGTTGTCTGCTGCCCAAGCTAGGCTCTTGCTCCTCCTTTGTATCATGTACTATTGTTGTTTGTTTTTCTGTTAAGAAAAAAGGGAGTTAGTTAAAAACAATATTTGAACTGGGTTTATTTAACATGTATCTATTCTGTATGCAGAGGCATATCTTTTCCTGAAATTCCCTTTGTTTTCTTTCCTTAACACAAAGACATTTCCTTGACCGTCTTGGCAAAAGCAAGACTCCACTAAAACTGTCATGACTGGCCCAGATATTCATCCTGCCCCAAGTCAAGGTTGTGAGTCCAGCTTCCCACGTGGTCAGTAGGAGACAGCTATGCAGAAGGTGAAGGAGAGCAAGAGACTCTTTGCATCCACTAACTGTACTGGAAACCTGGGGAGACTGGTATCCTCCTGTGTACGTTCAACTTGCATATCCAATGATTCACACCCACACTAACCATCGCAGTCATATGAAGATAAGCACAAAATTTGCCTTTCCTCACTTTTTGCTGCCAAAATTCTCTCCCCCCTGAGTCTTCCCTTTCTACCTTGAAAAAAATCCCCACCTGCTAACCTGGAGCCTTCTGTTTTATGTGTTTTTTCTATTGACAAAAAGATATATTTTCAGGCTAAATTGTTGCTTTGCTATACTGCTCCAAGAGCGGATCAAGGCATCGTTTGTTCCTCTGTTCCCTTTCTGCCGCTTGAGCAAATGCCTGTTTTTAAAAGCATTTGCCTAAATTGAACCCGGTAAATTCACTCGCAATATTTAAGAAAAGCTGTCAGCAGTGCTGTATTCCTTGTTTTTAATCCAATAGGTATCATATGTGTTCTGAAGTACAGAACTCAATGTGAGATGTCTTTGTGCACCTGTAGGCATGCATCTGGCTATTTTATCTTCTGTTTTTCTGACTACTCTTCAATAGCCTGGACATTAATGTGATCTGGCCTGCGACCGAAATTCCTTTGTCACACTATACTCACCAGAGTTGGATTTGATGCAAGGGCTATGAGTGCCTGCTTTATGTTTGGCACTGGATTATGAGCAGGGCAGAGGTATGAGCTGCTGAAAGATGGAGCCAGCAGTGGCTGATGGTGATAGACCCTGAGGTTCCTCCATGGACTGCAGTGCTCTCCATGATGACTCCAGTTCCAACACGCTGTCCCATAAAGAAGGCATGCAGGGAAGAAGTAATGGGAACTTATAATAGGAGAGTACATGGGGATTTGGTTGATTTGTATGGCTTTTAGATGACTAGAGTTGAGGATTTAGTGAAATGAAAGCCCCGCAGCCGCTGCCCCTTCACCAGCAGCAGTACTGTGAGTCCTTCCCAAGGATGACAAAATGCTCTTGTGGGAGAACAGAAGTCAAGGYTATGAGTAGCAAGTAAATCTGTGATAATTTGGAGCTGCATCAGTGAGAGTCACACTGAAAAGCCTTTAAAATCTCTCTTCTCTCCTTCCCCATCTCCCCCAACTTTTCATGTACTGAACTGTATTTCGGACTAGACTTCCAAAGACTGGTTTTTTTGGGGTTTTTTGGGGTTTTTTTTGTTTTGTTTTTTTTTTTTTTTTTTTTTGTTTTTTTTTTTTTTTTTTTTTTTTTTTTTTTTTTTTAGGTTGGTGTCCTATGAGTCTTCCAAAAGCACACAAGCGGGTCGGTTAGGCTTTAACTACTATTGGTTTTAATAAGATTCAAGCATCTAATCAGTTTATATGCATGTGGGTTTTGAAAAAATGTGTATTCGCGTTGTTAAGCACCTTAATGTCACTGGAAGAAATTTGGCCCTTCAGATGGTAAATATTCATTTGCACAGTCTATGTTGATAACTGGTTGTGGTTATTGGCATGGTGAAAAAACTGACTTCACAGGCATTTCTTAAAAAAATCTTGGAAATAGAAATATGGCTGTTAATAATGATTGTTATTAGGAATGGTGTCATGATGGGGAGACTTAACTTTGCGGATAATGTCAGAGGAACATATAGTGATAATAGTGGACCCTAATTATTATTCCTTGATGTAATAGCTCATGGATTTCTTATCCAACATTCCTTGAACCCATAGGAAGAAGTGTTTTCCTACACCTGGCTTTGTAGACTTTTTGGATAAAATAACCTTTAACCAAGTGACATGAATAACTCCATTTAAATTAGATGGAATAATAAGAAAGATGAAATCTCTAGCTAATATTTTACTTCAGAAAGGCAAACCCGAGAAGGTAATCCGTTGGAATGAGTAGCTCGTGAAAGAGGCTTGGAGCATCTCTCTGCCAGAGGTATAAAACCTGCCTGCCAGTGGCATCCCTCCCCTGCATGAAAAACAATTGTACGTAAGACCTCCAGACATGCTTACTTTTTCTGTGGATATGTAGGAAACTGGAAAGCGAAGGAAAAGTGAGATTGATTATGGGTTTAGAGACTTGCAGCGAGGATTGGCGCTATAAGGCGGAAACTCATCAGCTAGAAATGTCTAATGAGGAGAAAGATTCTGGCGTGGTGTTTGATCACAGGGTGATTATGAACCACTAAACCAATAYGGCTGTGTAAAAACCAAATGTACTGTAAGATTAAACAGCTGAGGTATTTCCTCCATTTATACAGAGGCATTAATGTCTTTGTGAAAATTATCAGTAAGGGTACTGAATACAGCACTGATGCCTTATAGTCAAAATAGATGGATTCCAGCTGAAACAATGTAGAGCAAAGTGTAGAGAGTTTGATAATGATATGGGAGAAAGTATCATACAGGAGGAAACTAAAAGAGCCAAACCCATATCTTATTTGGCCCAGCAAAGTGAAACTTTTGAAGGTTGCTCTATATAGATAGAGAGCAAGAGTAAAGGAAGAACTTCTTAACCTAAAAGATGATACTGTCATGACAGCAAATGAGTAYAGATGAGCCATAAATTAACGGGAGCTGGGAGCAGCATGCTTCTGGGAAGCCCTTGCAGGAGCTGGCAGGGTAAAAAAGAAAAGTCATTTAAGATGATGTTTGACCCAAGTGATGCGGTTACCTGCCTCTCAGGGGACAAAGTGACCCAGGAGACTCCTTCCAGTTTCATATTTCTGACTTTTTTTTCTTTTCTTACACTTGATCAGGTAATAAGTACCTTCACTTATTAATTGGATGATTTTGTCACTGTTTGCAAAGTAATTCAATTCAGATATCTGTTCAATAGCCACAAAAATATTCATGAATCCTGATTGTTTTGTGGATTTCAGTGCCACAATCAGTCAAATAAGATGTGTTACACCTTGGTGACTAGACAGTAAAACACTAGTTCTTTGCTCCGTATAAAGTGACAGAGATTTTAATTGCATGCTTGAAAGGTCTGGGGTTGTTTCTGAATGAATGAATCTATTAGTGCCGTTGTCTTTGACTATAAATGCTCTYGCATAATGATGAGGCAAAGCTATTACGTTCACTTGTACGGAGCACTCCCACTCCCGTGTTGTTCAAATTGTTTTCAGTCAATGGTCAACACTGCATTGAAATCATGATCTCAAAAAGCAAAGTGGAAAACTAATGTAAAGTACCACTGACCCTTTCAAAATCCAAATGGTTTTCAGATTATTAGAGAAAGCATACCTTCAGCTTACTCACACCTCATTCCTTGGCTGCAGAGAGTGTATCTTGCGTGGGTTTAATGCAAAGCCTTATTTATGCTGGTGGGTTTATTATGCTAGCGGGATTGGTCAGCTTAAGGGATCAAAGCCACTTTTTCTCCTCAAAAATAAGGAATATRTTTTATTTGGCTATATCTAGTATGATATCTTTGCAAAAGGCAATCCCTAATGCTCAAAATACTAGTAGAGAAAACCACTGGGAAGAGTTTTGTATCAAAAGCAGTATTGTATGCTTTATTACTGACAAAATATTATGATGCCTGCTGGCTGCATTGTTCTGAATCTTGCTTTAGCATCCAAAGTCTTTTAAGAGATTCCTCTGCAGGTACAAAACACTGTGATATGTGAAAATCCTAAGCACTGGCTGTACTATTTTCTGGGTGTGCTGGAGAGCTTTGCCAAAACAGCTGGAATAAACAGGAGTTTATCTTTGCTGCTAAAAAAGGTACATTTTTCATCTTACAAATGAATGTTTAACATAAAGTAATATGTATTAATGATGCCAACACAAAAATCACCCCAAAGGCTGGATGCATTGAATTGCTGTGCCTTGACTACAGCAAGTTTATTTGTGGTAAAACTGAAGTGGTTTCCTTTTGCTGGAGTCTGTGCGCTGAGTATTTTTAGGCTAAAAAGACGCATCCTTTTTGTTCAGTCATGACAAGACCCTGCTGTAGCCACAGTTAATGTCAACCAAAGAGTGCTTTGGGCACTGTTGTTACTTATATCAGTTCCGTAAACAGTCTCTTGCTGGGATAACTGGATCTTCAGTGGGGATTTTATTGCTGCAAAATATCATGCTTATAATTTTATGCTTGACTAGAACAGTTATCTAGCCAGGAGTTAAGTGCCCCAGTAAGAGTGAAGGGTCTGCAGACTGGGTGAAATTACCTTGAGTCGTGGGTTGACAGAGAGGGTGAGTCTTGGGCAATGAAGAAATGGGCAAAATGACTTCAGCAAAGGTCGGTCCCCACCGTCCTACATTGGGGCTGGATTCCTGCTGGTGAATCCAAATGTTTTCCTCCTCTTTGTGCTAAACTCCATAAAACACATAAAAACACCTCTATATGTTAGCACAAAACTCAGCAAGTGACTATCGTAGACCATAGGTAGAGTGGAGAAGAATGGTGAAAAGAAGATATTTAAGGACATATAATTATTTGCATGAAAAATCCTACAGTTGAGAATAATGGATGGGGTAGGCGGGGAGGGAGAGACTTCCATGTAATAATGTTCTATCTGGGTCAAGGGACAGACAAAAATTTGGAATTAGTCCTGAGCCTCTCTGAGCAATTGTCTGCATATTTAGGAGCCTTAAATATGTAGATCCTAAGTTCTGCTCCCACTACTGCAGATTTGTGGTTTTTCTGCTCTCATTTCTTCTTTAGTGCGTATATATCCTGAGCAATAGCAAGCCTGAAGTTACGTCTTTCATTCCTAGCTGCACAAAACCAATAAGACTAAATGGCTGAAATACAGCATTATGGAACAAAAGCTTCCTCCTCCCTCATTTTCTTCCTACATGACACGAGCTGATGACATGTCCTCAGAATTATTATATAGAAGAATATAATCTATGAAAGAAATCCTGAGCATCACTTCTTTCCTCTGTGACACGGGGAAGTGATATCTCCATGGCACAGAATCGGTGCAACTGGGCATGGAGTCAGATTCCAAATGTGTGATGATGTCTTAGTGTAATAGGATAAATTAATTCTTGCAAAAGAAAGCAGCACGCTATTTGTCAAGGGTGTCAATAAATTTCCGCCTATGTTTGCTTTCGTGAATGGAAAGCAGACAACAAGAGAACTAACAAATGGTTCCTCTCCTTCAATGCCTCAAACATCACTATAATGATGGGAAAACAATGGCAACTTCTATAACCATCATGAAACCAAGAATTTACTGTCATGTTTCTCATGGGATCTAATTTGAAACAGTGTTCTTGGAGAAACTCAGGTCAAGAGTCAAGAAGACAAAGTTGACGGAGATCTGGTTTGACAGCTGGAATATCACAGAGCATACCAGGTTAAACTCTGAAGGGCTTTATGGAAAAGGACTTTTTACGGTGAGTGTGCTTGAATCCCAACTAACTGGAAATAAATAGCAAAGCTTTTCTGTTTCTTTGTATATAATTTCCCTTACGTATGCATGCTGTAAGTGCAGACAATTTTGCCAGAAATGTTTTCATGATCTGCCATCTTCTTGCAGCAGTCCTGGGACATGAGTCTTTCCTTTCCTTAGGAAGAACGTCCTGGGTTTTGCACTAGGGTCAGTGAGCAGATATGGCTATAGCTCTTTGAAGTGAATGCAATCTGAAGGCAGAGCATACCTCAGTCTGTTGCTGTCCGTCTTTCACAAGGATTTCTTACCTCTTGCTAGTTTGTAGATCCTGTAGCTAACATGAATTAAGAAGTAATCTTTCTGACCGGTGAAGATGTGGCTTTGGTTACCCAGCAATGTGTGTTTAATCCTTCTTCTGGATTTAAGTACTTCTCCACCGATGTCCAAGAAAATGCAGTAAATACCTAAATTAAGCAAAATTTGACATCTTTGCTTTAGGTTTCTGTGCCATGTGTAAAATTCCTTCCACACTTACCCTAGGACTAAATTTGGCACTAATATTTGTCAGAAGCACAACAGCTAAATATTTTTTTTTCTAACTTCTCTGAAAGGATGGGAGAAGAACATACCCTTTAGTTTTAGTCAATATAGGAATATCGAATAACATCAGAGAAGGAAAGAGGTACCCTAAGCTCTCAGTTCCTTGTAATTTGTTTTAAACTTTTGCAAAGGTCATGTAAGTGAAGGGGTGGGGGGTACCTGCAGAGAAATGTCTCTTTTTTACAATAAAAGCAAGAACCTATAGTTAAGTCTATTTTTGTAGATTTTGCTAATGGAATGGGGGTTTTAACTGCTTTTATATCCTGGATTGTTTTTTTTTATTACTAAAGGTGGCAGACCACTTTAGCAATATTAAAAAAAAAAAAAAAAAAAAAAAAAAAAATTTGTTTTTTTTTTTATTTTTTTTTTTTTTATAAAAAAAGAGAAAAAAAAATTTAAAAAAAAAAAAAAAAAAAAAAAAAAAAAAAAAGCTCCATAGGGTCTTTGAATTAAATGCTCCTTTTTCCTTACAAGGTTTAAGACTTTGAAATAATGAATGGTGAGGCGTTCTATATTTGAGGGCTTTCCTTTTTGTGAAGCATCGCTTTTGTTTTACCAGCCGAAACATCCTCTGGGATCCTGAAAACACTTTTACAAAGCATGAGTCCAAAAGTCACCTGTTTATGGCAAACTCCTCTTCAGAGGAGGAGAATAAGTGAAACTGGAGTAATTCACCTCAAATAAAGATAAAAATATTATCAAGCTTTAAAAAAAGATTAAGTGTTTCCAGATTGGAGAGGAGGAGAGCAGAGGGTAAGAAAGAGAATAGAGATTGTTAAAGAGCAGGATCTCATCCTGGGGGGATGATATTGCTCATTTTAAGGGCAAACAGTGTCAGCTGTGCAGGATGAGCCCTCTCTTCCTCCCATCAGCAGAGGTCCTGCCCCAAGGTGATATTAAGTATCATGAACATTAGAGATATTGCCATTGTTGTAATCGGGAACTGGCTGGTTGTAATAGACCCAAATCCAGAACAAAACCTCAGACAAAGCTGACAGGATCACCTGGTTGTTATGATGTAAACCTCTGCCAAGCCTTTTAACAGCATTAATGTAAAAAGCAAACAATATCATGTTTCTTTTCAAACTTTAGTTGTCTTTTTTTTTTTTTAAGAGAAGCTGTATTGTATTGGCTTAGAAACTAGGTGGATCTACTAGCCTTACTAAATGTGGTGCCAGTCCTCATCTTTTCCATGAATAAAATGTCATTGAGAAATATTTTTGCTTTCCCTAATATGGCATATTTGCTTAGAAACATCAGAAGTATTCATGGGTTATAATCAACAAATTCAGGAACTAATGTATGCTACTGTATTTTCCCACACCCTGGCCATATTGTGTTTTCTCTAAACAAACCTGTGCTCAAGAGCTGCCATAAGCTGGTAAAGCTAAAAGCAACGTGTTTACAGGAAAGTACAATTTTGCTGTCTTTATTCTTGTAATTTAAATGGAATAGCAAGAGCCACTCCACATGACCCACATTTTCTCTTGCCGAAGTGGGACGACAGGAGATGGTTCTTCTCTATGAAGAAAATAGCTCAAGGCGGGCCAGAGAGAGATGCTCTCAGCCATTAATGAAGCCAAGCTGCATCACAGCTCTTCAGGACTTTGCTTTCAGTTCAGGCAAAGGACATATGCTTTGGCATGCACAATTTAAAAATAGTTCATTTGACCTGCATTGGAGGAGGGACATCCAAACCCAGGGACTCGGAGTACCCCCGAGCATGCCCTTTCCTGGAGAGAGCCCTTTCTTAGGTCAACAGGAGTCCTTCACTTTGACCTCCTCTGTATCCTCTGGTCTTACATCTCATTGCATATAAAGTGCATTTTTCACATAAAGAAACCCATGTTGTAACATAAAAGTATATTTTTCCGAAAAGACATTTTTGGCAACCTGACAAAGGTCATCTATGCATGCCAGCTATTCTTTTAAAGCCTCAAATTCTCCAGTACAATAATGATGCTGAAATACGTTTTCATGCTTTAGGAACTTGTTTATTGGGTCTTTTAGTTCGGCTGCTACAGAACGGAAAAGATTATGTTCAGATTGGTTTAAAGTCTTAGATAGTCTCCTTGGGTATACAGGTTTGTTAATGTGGTAAGTTTGAGAATTTTTGAGCTTTTAGTCTGTGAATATGAATTCTAAAATTCTTAACAGCAGTGGAATAATCCATAAATGGGTTAAATTTAAAAAAAAAAAAAAAAAAAAAAAAAAGGTTGGAAGGAGTTATGGCTTCTGTATCCATAGAGCTGCCCTAAAAAAAAAAAAAAAAAAGGAGCTTTTTCTAAAGAAGGATATAATCCACAGCTATTATCCAAAGTTTATCATAAGAAGATAAAAGTAATGCCAGTTTGTGTTATAACTGCAATGTAATGGAAAAGGTTGCATCTGAAATGGATACTCGGCTTTGCAATTCTGAATCGAGGCTTCTGTTGGGAGACTTCACACCCAGCAGCTGACCTTGTGCGTTACTTCCACGTAGAGCTACAGCTGGATTGAATGCATCCCAGGTAGTGCTGTAATTCCAATGTGCCAACCACCTTATGAAAAACTAAATGAAAATGTTACCAACTAATAAGGCCTAATTTCATCATCCTTAAGTGCTAGAGATGAATAAGCAGTATAATTAGACTAACGCTGTCAGTGGCCTTCAGTGGAGAATTCTTTTTAAGCAAAGCCAGCAGAACCTGAATAAGAAAATAATTGGATTTATGGGCTTTGGGGTGTAGATTTGATAGCACTTTTTGATGAAATGGCTAGTGTATAAACAGTGAAGTCCCACAAGGGGTCAGGCATAGGAAGGGCTTGAAAGGAAGGTGCGCAGCAATGTACAGCACCGTACAGCTTCTTTATAGAAGCTGTAGTGATCTGACCTTACTGCTGTAGGTCTCTTCTTGAGAAGCACCTGCATCATTAGTCCAAATTTTATAGTGATTTTCATACGCTGATCAGCTAAGAGTAAAATTAACCTTAAAGTTAGAAATATGCAGGTCTGTTCAAGGAGCTGTTAGCTCAGGTAGAGCATGTTGACCTGGTCCTTCAGTAGGTTTTGCCACCTGCCTTGTGGCAAATCATAGGTGCATATAACAGCTCTTCCCCAAAAAAGTTCTTTGTAAATTAACTTAATTAGCAAATGACCTACCATTAAAGTACAATGCTATTTTCCATCCAAAGAATTTCACTGACAGGTCTCAAGGTACCAGAACATTTTTATCTACAAATCAATAGCAAAGCTCCCCAACACTTGTACTATCAGACAATCAAAGCTCTGATGGCACGGCAATCAGTCATAGCCGCTGAGAGCACAATACTGGCTTCTAATGACACGAGTGTTATCTGAGATTTGCAGGACCTGATCAATTGAACGAGACAGTAGTTAACAATCAATAGTTTTCTATCATTATAGCAACCCCATTCATACTGCTGGAGTAAGAGGTTTGTCAGCATTTTCATTTAATGCATTTTTCTGGGTTTTTATCCACTCAGATGTATGAACTCAAACTCGATTTACCAGATGTGTGCTTGGAAGCAGGCTGTGCTCACATCTCAAATAGCTGAGTGATTTTTTTTATAATTACCTTTTATTGAAAATTATTTTTCTGCATATCTAAAAAGGGAAGGCTAATGAGCAATTACCTTAGACAAAGCTTTTTTGGGGGAGAGTTGCAGAGCGGATAACACTGCCTGAGGGCCACAACTGCTGTTGTCAGTATCAGTACCCGGGGCAAGGTGGCCCATATTCCACAAAATTGCAACCACCTCAGTTGCAATCTGTCTCTCATATCCATAGGTGTACTTACATCAGTATTGGAGTACAGAGTTTAAAACCTTGAATTTTGGCATTTATTTTATGAATAGTTCTGTGCAAGTAGAGCATGACATGAAAGTCTTCTCATCCAATATTTTTCAAAAATAGAAGCCAAAATCAGTCTCCTAAATCTGTAGCCAGGCTCTTAAATAGAAGACCTGATTTTCTCAATGCTAAGGCCCAGCTAGCTCCTATTGATTGGATACTCAGCAGTCTTGAAATCAATTTACTTATTTATGATCTGAATTACGGATTTAAGAGCTTAAGTTTAGGTTTCTCTTCCCAGAACCCTTGTTTTTGTTGTGCCCGTATTTTTGAATTTGGTGTTCCAGTCGTGCCGAGTGTCTGGTTGAGAGACTCACCCCATCTGCAGCAAACGTTTGTAGTTTCACCCTTGGGTTAGCAGCTCCGAGGTTGCTTCTACCCTTCCTCATGGATGCTGGGCTGAGCAAAGGGCCGTTGTTTCACACCCCCCACCCCCAAGACAGCCTGAGCCTTGCCTTGGCTTACCAAAGCAATGGTGAATTTTTGTATTGCCTTTAAGCAGAGGCTGGAGCGAGACTTTGGTGATGACAACAGCTCTGCCAGGACTAGCTTCTCCATTAAATTTAGGGCGAGATGATTGGATTCAGTAAAGAAGAGGTAAAACACCCTGTGCCCTGGGACTACTTTGTGCCTTTGCTTGCTGCTGGCGTGTTAGCTGAGGTCTTTTAACATGACCGCTGCCCCAAAGTAACCCAAAACTTTTATCTGGGAGCTTTCATCTGGGAGAGGAGGAGTGCTTGGGACTTGCTGTCTGGCAGAAATAATATGTTCTAGCAGAGAAGGAGGCCCAGGAGGGTAATTCTGGGGCCAGCAGGCGCCTGCAGGGCAGGATGGGACCCATAAGTTACCTTCAGCTCCAAAGTGGCTTTCTTTGCTTGGCACACAAACCATCACCTCTGTTTGATGGGAGCTAAAGTTCATGGTCTGCTTATAAGACCAGCGGAAAAAATGGTTCTTATTACATAGGGTCATATACTTGTCCTTGCCTGTTAAAAAAAATAATGGAGGTTCAGGATTAGATTCCCACCTTTGGCTGGAAGTTAAGCTGCTGGCCATGTGGAAAGCTCTGTGCCCTGCTTTCATTCATTATTTTGTTGTGTAAATAATTCAGTTTAATATTTCCTCATGATCTCTTGCCTTTGCTGCGGTTTGCTTATCCCCACAGCCATCAATTTGATCACATATTACAGCTGGATTTGGGTTGTGGGCTGGATATTATTTTTGGGTTCCCAGACAGGAGCATATCTCTTTATAAATTCTTTATCATATTTGTAGAGAAATATACTATCTCATTTGAATGTAATTAACTTAGTCACTACACAATTAGTTTATAGGATTTATTAATGCCACTATTAAAGCCAGCTAACAAGCTCTGGCAGTCCCTATGTGGATTTTAAACCACAATACAGACAGGCATAATAATAAAAGGGAAACTTTTTAATATTCTCCGGTGGGTGAATTCCTGGCTCCCTTACATGTTTTACACTGTCTTCAAATTAAAGTGCCTGCCAACAGTTCAAACCCTGAGGTCCTCACTCAGTTTTTACTTTGGCTGCTTTAGGCAAATTCCTATTGCCTTTTGGTTCGGGGGGGGAATGTTTCCTGTATTTATAAGAAAGGGTGGAATTGGAGACATGTATTTCTGATAGGACTTTCCCTGTGTTTAAGCTGACATGATTATGGGAATTATCTTGCTCAGAAAGATGATTGTTTGTGGAGCGCTCAGTTTTTCTGGGTTTGGCCCTGGCTGTTGCTTTAGCAGAAGTCAGTATACTTTGAAAGGAAAATTAGGACTGCACTAGTTTAACAAGAACATGCTCGGAGCATGGAAGCGTTCATGATTTCAGTGTTACAGTTGAAAGATTTGTTCTTGTTCTATGTTTATGTATTCATAACAGTTTATATATAGGATAGATTTAAAAACAAACAAACAAACAAACAAACCCAAAAAACCAAAACCCAAAAACCACACACAAAAAAAAACCCCTCAAGCCAAATCTTCTATTTACCACATTTTTTTATTTATGAGGAAATTAGAAAATGCTAGCCTTTTTATCTTCAAGGTTCCTACTTGAGGTAAAATGGCAAAGATCAGGTTTTCATTGCAAGGTTATTAGATTTGGCTTTATGTGGATTCAGTTTATAAGAATTAAAGGAAATCTTAACCATGCACCTTGCCTTGCCCCTGTGGCTCTCATGGCAGAGAAAGACATGTGATCTTTTCTCCAGAACAAACCATTATGCCCTTAAACAAAATATAAAATAATGCAGTCACAGGTAAGCGTCATAAAGGCTGCATGGTCTGACCCAGCGAACAGGCGTCTCCATGCAGGGGGACAGTGTCCGCAGCTGCAGTGACCCCAGCCCCGTGGGCATCATCCCCCCGGCTGGACGGGGATGTCTCCTTTCGGCAAAGCAACATGATGCAGAGCTGCAACCCGTGACTGGAGGAGAAGAAACCTGATTATTGTACTTAAATCATGGGGTGCGTAATGCCTTTGAAAACAGCAGTGCCTTGGCAAGCCATGACGTGTACTTCTGTGCCTCCGTTTGTCTACAAATTGAAAATAACATGACTTTACACCAAAAAGTCTAAGTGGTGCTCGTATCTTGCTGTGAAATCTTTAGATGAGGAACGGTGTATCGTGTGAATGCAAAAAGTACGGTGGATGTTGTTTATTACCAAATGTGGAGAGAATTGATGGATATATCTGATTATCCACTAAAAAAAACAAGTTTCCTGCTGGCCGCACAAAGACCATGCTTTTCGCATGGCCACCCGTCTCATACAGATTGGGCTGCTTTTCTTGCACGGGACTTGCTCTGCTCTTGGACTTGAGTGAGATGTTGTCCCTGGAGCCCACGGATGTCTCTAATGGGCCCAGATTTTCCCCTGAGAGCAGAGGTTATCTGTAGGGGTTATTGAGTTTATGGAGCTGTGATTTCCCTGGTTTAGACACGTGTTTGCTCTCTTTCAAAGCCTGTTATGCAGATTTGTCATGTGAGAACGGGTGCTCCCAGCTGCGTTGGAGGTGCTTTGCCATATGTCACGAAATGAGATTTCTGACTTTACTCCAGGTGAAGCATCAAATTGATTTAAATTTTCTATGGAGAGATGGAAGTTATTTTCAGAATAATATTTTTCTGTTTTCTCTTTACTGGATTGTTATTTTCACAAAAAGATATAGGAGAAGCTGTTACTGGGAAAATAGGTGCAGTCTTTGAATGGAAAAATAGAGGATTTATGTTTACATAAATAAACATAGAGGGTAAGTAGGCCATTAGTTAGAAATTTCAGGTTTTGAATCAACATACATTGAAGAAATGACTGAAGTTATAAGCATTAAAAATAAATAACAATAATTCAAGTTTTATAAGCCCAGGCCGTTCTATGTAGTTTAGAGCTCCAGGTTTGGATATAGAGGCTGAAATTCTGGCCGTGCTGAAGTTAAAGACAGCTTTGCCATTACCTTCAGGTTGGGCCAGAATTTCAACCTGAGGGAAGCTGCTGCACAGGATGATTTTCCATGGCAAATTCAGATTTTCTTCTCATTAGAGTATTCAGTTCGGAGCAGAGTAATAAATGGGAATTTCAGTGATTTGTACACCTGAACAGTGGTGAAAATGTTTTCCCTTCTCCCTGTCCTGCCACCTGGAAGGGAAGTGTCAGCTGTACGAGGGGCAGACAGAAAAATGACACAGTAAATTCTCATTTGGAAATGTTTATGTAAAGCAACAATCATATAGATGTGACAAAACATCTGAAATAAACATGGTACCTGAGAGTCTCATTCTGGATAGATGATACAATTTAAATATTTATTATTATATTGTTATATTTTTTCTAAAGTTTGTCAAACTTTTAAGTTTGATTCAATAACAGCTGCCATTAAAAGCTGGTTGTATTGCTTCTTTCTTCTCTCCTCATATTGAATAATTATATTTGCTCTTTGATGGAGAATTGTATTTTATATCAGTCATTGCTCCCTGAAAAAGTATTTTCCTTGGAAGTGAATTAAGCATAATTAAATAGACTGACTTAATTCTGAAAGAAACTGTCCATCTAGAGTTGTAATGCTGTTTAATTTATCCATTCTTACGTTGTCCTTTAGTTAGCTCAGGGGATCTTCCTTGAGAAGCTTGTTCTGGTTTGAAAGGTTTTGAGGAGAGAAGTCGTACAAAGTCATGCTCACGAAAGGTGCTTTTTCACTCTCTATCATTTAGAAAGGGGATAAAAAGGCTGTATGGAGAATATAACTGGCTTTGCCTCAATGTGGGCTGCCCAGGACTAGGCAGGCACGTTCACTGCTTCCTCCTGAACTGCACCCTCCTAACTTCAGTCAAGTTTATGATGGTTGTGACCCTCAGGACATCTGCATGTGGCTCAGTGAAGGACATAAACCCAGAGATGAGTCTCAGCAGGGCTAGGAACAACTTGTTCTTAGCCAAGCTGCTTAGGTGTGAAATTAATTGCTGGAGTAATTTGGATGGAGACAAACCCTATTAGGACATGTCCATCTGTGAGGTGAGGAGACTCTTCCACAAGTGAAAAGGTGTAAAGAAAGAAGGCAAATACCAGGAGAGTTTCCTAACGTCCGGAGCGAGAGGTGTTATCAAAGTGCTCTGCAGGCTTTGCACCGCAGACCTGGTTTACTGGGGCGTGCCTGAGGACTGGGCTAATCTTCCTTTTAACTCAATGATCATTGAGTAGTAAGAAAAAGTGACTTGCCCAAAACGTAAGCCAAGACACAAATTCACCAAATAGCATTTTTGTTGTATGTTGTACACAGGGACAGAGTTAAAGAGCAGGGTGGTGCTTTAGCTTACTGGAAACCCAATGCTTTTTTGTGGTTTATTATTCTGGTGATGTTTCCTGAAGGATCTGATGATTATTGCAATCTTCCTTCTTGTTTTGTGGATGATTTTGCTAGGATCTGTAGTTTTGGGAAAAAAGCCATTTCTTGGAAGGCAGGAACACCTTAATGTTGTAAGCATGGTCTTCCTGATAGCACCTGGGAGACCCTCCAGCATGTTATTAGCCAGCGCACCTCTGTGAGCTTGTCCTGAACCTCCCACTTGCAGCTGTTTCATTCCCCTTTCCGTGGCCATTTGCCTTCACCTGCTCAGTGCATTTCTAAAACTGCCTGTACAAAACCAAACCTCTAAAGAAAACAGTTGCTTCTCTGGACAGAGAGCTGTCATCACATCCTTTAAACCACATTTCCACCTGGGTTATGCTGACATGCCCAATCTATCATTATTTTGTTTACTCGGCAAACATTGAGCTGTCTTTTGCATGTATTGTCTTTGGTCTTAAGTGATCCTATCAAATTTTAAATGATCTGCATCTATTACTGTTTTGGCAGCATCTCTGCATTATCTATAGTGAGTCTATTAACCCTCTCTAAATGCAGCTATCTTCTCTCTTAATTTCCTGAGTCAAACATCAGTGCAAAATCACAGACCTGTATGAAGTTAAAAGCCAGAAAAATTGGTATTTTTTTCCACATCGAAAGATATTAGAAGAGATTTGTATTGTATTTGCACTGACATTTACTTATACACTTCTGCATGAATGAGCTGTGCTAGTTTGCTTTTTTTTTTTTTTTTTTTTTTTTTTTTGTATTGAAACAAAAACTGCTGCAGGCATTAATGCATTGAAAAAACCCTACTCCCTGACTTCTTTCCTGCTTATCTTACTTCTTTTTCAAACTGAAATCTTCCGAAGTAAACGCAAAATCCTGTCCTGCAAATAGCATATACTACACCCAAATCTAATTTAATATGCGCAAGTGAGCAGTTTTGTACATGCACATGAAGGAGCTGCGTTGAAGCCCCTTTGGAAACATCATGCTCCGAGGTAGAGAAGTTTAACGGTTATATTTTCATGTTGTTTTCCTCAGCTACATCTTCAGGAACTGAGAATCCATCTACTTAACCATATAAACCATCACATTTTTCAGGCCATGTGTTCTGATGGAGATTTTCCAGGTACAAATAAACAGGGGTTCCAGCGGGCCCCGGGGGGATATTGCTGACAGCCGGGCGCTGTCCGTGGTACAAATCCAATTTTAGTATTTGAAGTTACACCTCTTTAGCCAGTACCTTATTTCATGTATCTGTTGCTCAGAAAGCAGGCTTCCTACTGTACAGGTGGATAGTATGGCACAAGCTTGCGCTGATGTCCAGGTAAGACAGGCACCACCCGGGAGAAGAAAATGTTGTTGACTCCATTTTACAGAGGAAGAACTAAGGCACAGAGTGAACTGATGCCTTATCTGAAAATACGGTAGAAGATTACAGTAGACCTGAAATTGAACCTTGATAATTTAAAAGCAATACGTAAATCTTTAACTGCACATCTGTATTTTCTTCTGCCTCTCTTGGAGTGTCCGAGCTGCTTTCTATAGTTTCACCATTGACAATTGCAAAGTCATCCTGAAGTACTCAGTTTGGTGCAGTGTAGTTTAACTTCTCTCTCTGGTTTTACACTGAGCATCTCACACAGAGGTCCCTTAACATCTGGGCTTCCAGCTGTAAGACTTTCACCTCATGCCCCCTCTCCCACGCTTGCTGCTGAACCTGAATTGTTTTTATGATGAGACGACGACAGCCATGTCTGTTTACAGTTAATTTGTTCTAACTACCAAGACACAGACCAAAGGTTTAGGTTTCCCACACTAGAAATGCCCCTTAGTATCTTTTAAAATGTGCAATAATGTTCGGTTTCCTTGTAGCTAGCTTTTCTACTTAGAGCACAAGAGTAGGATTTCTTTTCAACAACATATTTAGCATGTAACTCCCCTTTGTGTGTCCTTGTATTGAAAATCTCCTCAGCTAGTCACTAGATTAGGGAATATAGATGCATATTCCTTCTAATTTTCCTCCTTTACTTGAGCTTTTGCTTTGACCGCTTGCTTAATGTTTTTCTGGTCTTTTAATTTAACAGTAAGAACAGATTCCTGGATATTCCTTATTTGTCTTTGATTAAAACAGGACTGCATGAATAAAGAATCATATTTTATATTCCGAACATAAGGGAAATCTGATAGTTCTTGAAAATTAAAACATGAAATTGAAATTAAAATAAAATTTCAGTCTTGAATCAATCTGATAAATGGGAAACAGCGGAATTGATGAAGGGGAGCCAGATTGCTGCATGACATCAAGTTGCATGACTGCTGTGCTCCTACAGTTCTGTGCCTTTAGGTGGATCAAAGGAACGCTGTCTCCAACACCACCAGCATTGCAAAGTGAAACATCACCATGCTAATCCAAATGTGTGGCTGCTTATTAACATTTGAGTTTTAAAATCTGCTTAATTCCCTTTGTCTCTTCTCCCRTACTAGTACAGCCGCTGGTGCTGTGTCACTTGCCAGGGGCTGGGCTGCTTTGCAGGTTCTCCTCTCTGAAGGCAGCTAAAAATATCGCCGAGCCTTGCAGTATCAAACCTGGAGATTTGCTAAGTTGTCAAAGCCAGGCAGTGCTGCAGAGCACAGTGGCACTGAGTACATCTAAATCCTCGAAGCAGAAGTTTCCTGGCAGGTATAACAAAAAAACATAGKTTCTCGGGGCAACTCATGCAGCTGTGGATATTCACACCGGCGTGGATGTGTTAGTGAGGCGTTGAGCACCTGTGCGCGTTGATCTAGTATACTTTATATGGCCTCTGCAAATGCTGAGTGGCTCTCGCATTCCTCCCAGGTCAACCGTGGTGGTGATTATTCCTGTTCAGATACTCTCAAAAGAACATGGCTTCCAGGTGGAAGACCAACAGGTGCTTTTGTCAGCTGTCCTTATGCACCCCGGCACAGCAATGGGGTGCCCCAAAGCAGGGAGCCGGAGCAATAATGCAGACTTAGTTTTATCTGCAGTCCGGTGAGGAGTGGCACTAATTTCTTACCTTCAGGACAGTCTTGGCACAAAAAGGATTTCCAATGAGAAAGGCCAAGCCACCACTGATGTAAGGCTGCATAATTCTCTATATTTTGACATTTGCACACACAGATACTACTGTCAAAAACTGAAGCCATCGTACAAGCTTTTTTTCTCCGAGGTCAGATTTGGTAATCTCAAATCTCAGGGAAGAAGAGAAATCTTGTCACTATTCCATAAAGAAAAGGCTTGCTGCTCAGACTTTCAAACCCACTTTCAAAATAATTGTTCTTTCTGATGTGCAACGTGCACATTTCCCCTTTGCATGCTTGGTTGCTGACTTGATCCTTGATGGCTGGTTTTCCTGTCTGCATAGCTAGAAACGCACACCCGTACCTTGCATACACAGTCATTATTRTCGTATTTTACACTGTGCGCGTGGGGACACTGATTACTAACCCTTAACTGTTCCACACGCTGATAGCTGTTTTGGCCAAGCTACTCCCACTACGTTAATGTGTTCACTACCTCCCAACCAAGGTTCATCCTCAAGGATTCACATGACTCTATCCATCAGCTCCAGGAAGAAATAAGGCAGGATAAAATGGCATTTTGTTGGATTATTATTCAGTATCTTGAGCAATTTGAGTGCTTTTCTCAGTGGAATTAGGTGAAGGAAGGTAGAAAGGAATTGGATGGCTGTATTTCTGTGGGAAAACACAAGGTTCATTTTCTTTACATTATCTCCTCTGAGGTCATGATAGGGTGATGAAATAGGTCCTATGGGATGTGTTTGAAGTAATTATGTTCCCAGGTTATTTAGTGAGTGGGGTCTCCTTTTACTTACAGCTCTGCTATTTAGAATTAAATAAATAATTTGCTTTAATAGTTAGTCTCCAATCATTGTATGAATTATGTYTGCTGCACATAATGAGAAAATTGCACTGTGCAATTTTAATGTGTATGTTAGCATATTTATTGTTGGACTAGGTTTATGTTTAAAGAGATGAGTAATCATCTAAAAATGTGTTAAAATGATATTTGAATTTTTTTTGATGGCTTAGCAACTAAAACAAGACTCCAACCGCCTTCTCCCTCTSATAAGTAGAGATGACCTGTAGTGGTTTGAGGGGGATGAGGATGGTGCTGGTATTGTTTGACTATTGATTATCTGCTCAGTTTAACCCTGCATGTTTCAGTATGGCTCAGTGCATGACGATAAAACTGGAGGGATAGGGAATAATATACAAAAACAGGTTTTAGTAACAATGCCCAGYGTGGAGAGAAGTTAACGCAGCAATTGGGCACTGAGGCACTCTGAGCGGGGAAGCTGGGAGAGACTTAATTGATTTCACGGGTGCAGCCCCTGCCGCACAGCAGCCAAGCCTGTCCTGGAACTGGCACTGGGGAAAGTGAGAGAAGGAAGGAGGGTGGAGAACAATAAGAAGAAAAAAAAACAAAGAGAGGGGGGAAATCCACAAGGCAATGGAGGATGCTGTGCACAGCGTCAGAGCTGCACTCAGTAAAGGATTGGGCTGAGAATACCAGACTAGAAGAACTGGGAATTCGTGTCACTTTAATATAGCTGTATTCATTTCCTTGGGCTGGTGATAATTCACTACTTGTGATGTATTCGGTGGTGATACGGCAAGTATCTTTGGGAGCTATGGCTGTGATGCTGCAGCCAGCTGCAGCTGTATATATTACAGCTGGGATAAGGCATGTCTCCTGGCCTCGCCAGGCTGCTGGGGCAAGCCACGCTCGTGCATCTCTGTCCTCCCACCAGCCCGTGGTTCTTGTGCACAGGATCAGCTCCCACCTTCCATCAGTTCCTAGCCAACACATTAAGGGAAACCTTAAAGAATGAATATCTTAATTAGGAATTTTAATCAGTTCAGGAAGAAAAATCCTTTCGTTCCCCGCCGACGCCAGCATGTTCCTGAGAAAAGAGGGGTTTGGGTAGGTCTCAACCTCCAGAACTATGAAATCAGCAAAAGCCAAAAATATTAAGGAAGGAACTTTTTCCACTACATGAAGTTTCCCCCCATCACTGAGCACAAGCTGCCAGGCGAGGAGAAATCCCTCCCGCTGCCCCCTGTGCAGCCAGGAGAACATCTATCTCCTTGAATCATTTCACATTAAAAGCTTTAAAAAAAAAAAAATCCATGATTCYCATTGTTAAACCAATTCTTATTCTGGACCACTCTAGCTTGGGGAATTYRGGCTGCTTTTCCTCTAAGCCTTTGGCTCCCAGGCTTGAGGAAGAGGGGTTTGGGTCTCCTTTCCTCCTCCTACAGCAGCTGTATGGGCAGAAATGCTGCAGTCAAACTCACATCCCGGGTAAGTTTTATTTCCAAAACGGAAAAAAGTATTACAGTTTAATGTCCATAGGAAAAAAGAAATCGGAACATGCAAATCTAATACGGAACCATCATTTCGCTTTAAAAATCTCTCATCTGTAGTGCATTTGGATAAATGCAGACCTTGCATATRCGCTAAGAAGGGCTTTATTAGCCTAATGGGAATGGCTTATGATGTCTAAAAAGGTCTGAATCAGTGGGGCCCGTAGCAATCCAATAGGGCATCACAGAAATTTCTTTTAAGCCCTTACAGAACTCCATGGAGAAGCTGATCCGTTCACTGCAGTGGGGGCTCTGCCCATCCCATCCGATTCTGACACAAGGATATAATTTTCTGTTCAGCTCTGCATTACAGGCCAAAAGCTGCTATTTTCTATCCACTGAACTGCTCTTTAAAAGTTGTCACAAAGGTTAATAATTGTGCCCCTGCGGATCTAAGGTTAGTGGTGTCCTTTTTCTGTTGGTATAATAGAGTCTGCTTAAATTCATGGATTTAGCTCTGCATTGAGATCAGCAGAGAATATTCCCAAGTGCATAATGAACAAAACCTGTCAATAGAGATCAATATAATTTTCAACTTAGGAAAGACAGCTATTTCGCTTTCACGTGCTTTGTACAGCTGTCACTCCCTGCTATCCACAGTGAATTTAGATCTTTTTTCATTTTACTAATTTTTTTTTATAGCATAGCAAAACAAAGCAAAAACTTGGTTATTTAACCATGGACAGTCCAGCAAGAGCATGTCCTGCTCTGAGATAGTGAACATTATGTTAAACCAGCATGTGTAAGCAGGCGTCAGCTTTTCCATATGCTTGCTATGCTTCTATAGCTACGGCAAATTGAATGAAGAGAAAGAGGTGGTCGTTTTCCAGGATACACTTAGTTTCACTGTTTTCCTCCTATAAAACTACTGGATTGTTAAATGACCCTGCCAGGGATTTTTCCCCATTTAAGCTGATTTAAGCTCGCCTGCTGCAAGCTGGGACCTGACACACCATGGTGCTCGTCACGTTYGGCTCATCCCGGGGCTTAGCAGGGAGGAAAGGTCAGGCGAGTGCGGAAGTTTCCCCATCACAGAAGGTTTTACTCCTTCTGTGTTTGCCAAGACCTCCGTTTACCTGCACTCAGATTGCATGTACCTGGAGTTGCATGTTTTCCCATACATGAAGACAAAATATTAATTTAGTTTTCTCATCCTTAGAGCATTACTGATTTATTGCATTTGTGAAATGTCTCAACATTGATTATCTGGGGCTGCGCTGACTGCTCAAGGTGAGAAGCTATGGGGTATCTGGTGGACAGCTGYATGGCTGAGAATTCAGAAGGGCTGGGAAAAGAGGTATAACAGGCACAAGGAAGTCAGAGGCTCTCTTGGCGAATGTAGAATGAACTATTAAGACCACAACTAATTGCTAGGACTAACAGCAGGGTATTAAGGGGGCCTTGGCAATCTCTGCCTGTAAGCATATATTGTGATCAGGCTCCAAAAATGGGCTTCCTGGTATTCATGGACTTATGGGAACAGAGAGGCAATGGAGCAGAATTTCCTTGGGTGTGTTATGAACATGGAAGTATGCCACTGTCCTACCTTGCATGCCTCTGAGCTGTCCAGTAGCCTGGAACAGGAGGAAAATTATTCCTGTGTCTGCCAGAATGGTGGAGGAGCAAAAGCAAGGGTCATGTACACTAATGCCATGATCTGGCTCATTGAACATTTCTATTCATGTCTCCTGTAAGGGACTGAGGACATGAACTAAATACGTTCTACTGATACAAGAGGTTTCAGCTTGTGTCTGGGAAGGTGACCTTTTGGATCCAGGGGCTTGGCTATGAAGAATTGTTTGTTGGTCCAGCATTATCTGTATTTTCAGTGCTGAAGAGATGCAGGATGCTATGAATATAAATCTTCACTAATAAGAAATAAGAAAAACAAGAGGAGCAGAACAGCAAACCTTCTAGTAAAAACCAACTGTCAGTCTTAACACTGTTAAGTGTATGTACGGTGTGTTCTTATTTATTACAACTATCTGAAATTTGACATTTCTGTTCTGTGGAAGTCTGACAATTCAAAATTCAGTGAAAAATTAGAAATTGCAAATATAATTGAAAAAAATATTCCCATGCAATCAAAATATTTTTTGTCAATAAAGTTAAAATGTTTCATTTTTATTTTGGTGTTTTAGTAATACRTATTTTTGTTTTACCTGGAATTCCAAGGTATTGCTCTGAGAGATGGTGGTCTGCTTGGAATTGGGAATCCAATAATAACTTGTTTCATAATTTTTAATTGTTATTCTAATTAATTGCTTTTCTCATTGGTATTTTAATTGGATCAGTAATTGGTGCTTGGTTTTCGTGTGTGATTGGTATTCAAAGCATCCTTTGTAACTGATACCTAATCCTGTTAGGGTGGAAGAGAGGGACTGTGATTTTGGGTTTTGTTCCTGTTTAGCTGCTGTGGTTAACACGTGAAGAGAGCAGAAACAAAGTCCAGGCTCTTTTTTTAATTTATTTTAACTTTATTTCTTCTTTTCTACTCCGCATTTGTTCTCACAGAATGATATTAGAAGAGGGACTATGCTTCAAATGACACCTAGAAACCAGTAGCCTCTACCAAAAAGTTGCACAGGGTGCAGTTTATTCACTTTTTGCTATCTAGCTCAAGTCATTAAAACAAAATATAATTCCCCCCCAATAATACTTAAATAACCCCTTGAATCAATTGCTGCTACTTTTTATTTGATGCACAAAATTATACTCTATAAAATACCAGAAGCATCTTAATGCTTTGAGGACAGAAAGTGTGCATACTGAAATATTTTATTCTGTGCCTGGTTTCAAGCCTTTGTAATAAAATGAAACAGAACCTGCCTATGAAGTGAACCTTAATTCAAGCAGACACATTTCTCTCTCGAGGGGGTCACACTTTCCTGATCGGTATGTATGTTGTTTTAGCCTTTAATACCGGGATTTTGCTTCAGTGGTAGACATCCAACTTTGAGTGGAACGTGAGGGAAGTTCCCTCCTGGTGGATATTGTCTGGCAAAGACTGGCTGTGATGCACAGTCCCTGGCTTGTCTCATTCGGGGAAAAAATGCCTTTGAGGAGGAGACTTCTGAGATAATCCATGGGAATGGCAGATGCCAGTGGAGCGGGAGAAGGTGCTGTGATGGTGTGGTGCCTAAAATCTTTACCAAAGGCAACTTGCAGCACTTTTTGTTTGTTTGTTTTGATTAATGTAATGAACTTTAAAATGCAAGTTTAGAAAGCGCACATCATATAAACAGCATTTTCTTACCTGTTTCTGCAACTGATATTGATGAATTCTAACTGAGTGGATACAGATGACAGACAAATTCCTTATGGTGCAATTGCAGGGGCAAATTTTGGTCAGGATTACACCTGTGTAACCCCATTAGTGCCCTGCTGATGTCAGTGAGGGTGGGAGTTCACCTGCAGCATCTCTCTCATTGGGAAYGAGCTGAATGCCAAGAATAACTGAGCTGTATTTTTGAATTCCAGGTTGAGGTTATGGGCTGCTCAGGTTGCAGGTTTTTCATAAGGACTTGCTGTGAAATTCCTGAAAGACAGTAAATATGCGATAGTGCGYAGTGTTATCTTTAGAGCAATGCCTCAGACTTGCACTACCCTTTTAGAGATAGCATTTCGCATCTTCCTTTTTCTCACGCTGGAGTCAGTAAAGAATTGTAAACTTCCCCAACTGTGTGAAATCCAACGCATAAAAATGTGTGTTTTCATGAATTTTTATGGATTTGTGAAAAAACAGTCAGAGATGAAAATGGTATTTATTCTTCTGCAAAGCAGCCTTATGTGGTGGAGCCAGGAGATACTGTGACCATTAGTAGTGTTGGCATGCCCACACTGCAAACGTACAGAGTTGCTAAGCAACATCCAGAAATGCATTCATATCTTGGCACGTGGGCATCGATCATGCAAAATTTTTCACGTGTACCCAAGCAGTTCAATTAGATTCCACCAGTCTATCCAGGGAGTGCCAGGCATCAACCCATTTGCAGAAGCGGGGCCCTATCTTCTGGACTAACCAGTGCTGTAGGGATAGGTGATGGGTGTTGCAGCCCATGTCCCCTGAGATATTGTCTGGGTGTCCCCATGGTGCTCCTAAGACACAGTTGCCCTCATCCTCACTAAAATCCTGTTGCCAACGAATGCTGTTAAGTGGCTCATTGGTTTGTGGTGTCCTCAGCGTGAGGGTAAAATGAGGGGTGCACAAGTAGAGGAAACCCAATTACATTTCAGTGATAGGTTCAGAGGTTCCCAACATAATCAGTTTGTCCTCTGTGATCTTTGGCTGAAAATTACTGACTAAATGTCAATCTGTATCATCCTCTGCAGATCTTTGCAAATGCATGAATGTTACTGTTTAATATGGTGCTTATTATGAACTGTATTATAAGTTTCTATTTTTAAGGCTATTGAAATCACACTAGATTAGCTAAAACTTAGACTACTGAGACAACTAAAAGAACATTTTATTATCAGTTATTACTGTAGCATTGAGCTTTAAGATTCAATTACTGTTTTACTTTGCTGCTGACAGGTCCTACACCCTTCACCCATTCCTATTTAACTTCTCGCCGGTCCCTTTTGGTTTCCCTTGTCTGCCATGTATTATTTCATAAATACTGAGGAGAAGAGCTTTCTTTCCATAGATAGACAATAGGTGGAAGGAAACCCTTGGGAATCTATCAAGTTAAAACCACAGAGATGTAAGTGAATTATTAGCATTTTGAGTACGTACTTGGAAGGATAGACATTGGCACATTAACAATTTGTTAATTAATGCAGGCAAAGAATATAGGTTGGAAAGGACTTCTGTGAAAATCCTAAGCTTGATTTACTACATTTTCTGCCTTGCTCTTGGTCTAATCTCATATACCAGCTATGAACCCAAAACTCCTGGTAGAGTCAATAACATGTCTATGTCTGCATCAAGCCCAGGATCATGCCTTTAGTGCAGCAGCCCCACAGCTGAATGTTTTTATTGACTTGCCTGGGGCTCCCTGACCTTCCCTGAAGCTCTGCACTGTGAGGGATAAATAGCGGGATATATTTAAACCAACTGAAAGAGAGGAAATTCATAATACAGTTTGTTCCACATTCTGCCTAGTTTGTTTGGCAATAATCAGGGTTACAAAAGTTTTATACCAGCTATTCTGTTAACCATACTTTTTACGTAAATAAGGAACAAAAAGATCAAGGTCCAGAGGGTATTCAAATCTGCTTGACCTCATGTCTTAACTGTGCCAGGATTCATGCTGGGATGCAGCGTGTACAAGAAAGTGAAGCACAACCGGTGATAACTATCACAGAAAATTCTCCAGGAGCTCCTGGTAGCCAATTCATCATAATGGGTGAATTTCACCCCGGTACTGAGTGTCACTACAAGCCCTATTCATCATTTATATCTCAAAACGCTGTATTTGGAGGAGGTAAGTGGTGCGTAGGCATTTTGCTGGCTTACTGCTCAGGATGAATTTTGACCTACATGCTCAGAGTTACTCTAAGCAAGCAGAGTAGAAAGTGAATGTATCTAGCCCTGAGAAAGAAGCTCTCCTTCTCGTGATAAGAGTTTCAGAGGTGACAGTTCAAAATGATGAACGGTGCGTACTGCAAACAACTGAAGATCAATTAAAAAGAGTTAACATTCTGTACTGTTTCATAATGCTGACATTCTCCTTGAAATATATGCAACATCTGCGTGGTGAAGTTCAGCCAGACACAAGACATCAATAAATACTCTGCTTTGAAAAATACAACTTCTTGATAAATACTGCATTAAAGAAGATGATGCTGGTGTCTGCTCAGTGTCTGTTGGGTAGCCTGGCAAGACAATATTGAAATGATGTGCTGCACTCTCTGCATGCGTTGCATCAATTAGGGCTCAATCCATCTCCTGCTGAAGTCACCGCTTCGTTATTACAGTGGCTGGAGTACCCTTTGCTTTGTACTATCTCCTTCTGTATGGTTCCCATCCTGAAAGGAGCCCAGAACGGCCTTCTAGAAAAGAACGCCTTCTCACCGATTCTGCAAGCGTTATTTCCATCAATATCAAACTAATTAAAACCTTGGTGATCAATATTCTAGCCTTTGTATTAGTTTCTCTTATCTATTTAAACAAGCTTGCTCTGACTCTTCCTTTTGCCCAAGAGGTCTTAATTAAAGATTAACTAATCAGCTGGAATTGAATAAGAGTAACTGAGCCAAAGTAAAAATATGAACTCATAGAAACCCTAATGCAAGCTTGGAAAAATTATTTGGGTGGGGTTTTTTGGGGGTGGGTTTTTTTTTTTTTGACCACTTACAAAACGGCTGCTCTTCATCTTATCTTCATGGTGCCGTGTAGAGAGAGAAGCTCATCAGTGCTGTGAGAGAGGCCGCTCCTGTGTGTTTCTTCTGATGCAAATAACGGCATCGAGAGTGCTGTGGCTACCAGTATTCATACCAGGAAAATACTTTGCTGTTTATTTCAGTGAAGTGGGTCTCTGAATGTAGGAAGTGATTTGTTTTGATTTAACAAGGTTGTCTAAAATGTAACCAATTCAAGTGTATCCATGGCGCCTGTCAGTACCACGCAGTGATGGGAAAAAGAACCACGAGTGTGGGAAGAAAGCAAAGATGGGGAGATCGTGAGAGGAGAGCTGCGGGTGTAGATTGCAGATTATGGGAGAAGTGTGTCATGCCAAGGGACTGCTAAATTATTGTTAGCGTTAATTAGTGAATAGGAAACATGAATGTTTGTTTTTACTGAAGTTTCTTAGCCTGACCCAGCAACACTTCCAAAGTCTTTTGAAAACTAGAAAAAACCTCTTTGTATCTGTTGAACAGCCCTAAGGCAAAGGCCAATGCTTCAAAATTGCCTACCAATAAAAGCTATTTGGGATCTGAACCTAATTCCAAATTTTTCCCATAGTCTTGGTGGTGTCTCATACCGCACAGATACGAGAGGTTTAAGCTGTAATGAGCATGAAGAAGAGTCTTCCTGAGGCTAGAAGCTGTTCTCTCTGAGTCACGCAAGATCTTGGTGGTTTCCCAAACCCTGACCTAGACCTTGAACTTATGGAGGCCTCCGCCCTGCAGAACAGCCACCATCCCCAGCTGGAGCCAGTGCAGGCGGGAGATGGGCCAAATCTGTATCTCAGTTTCACTTCGCCCCAGCATGAAAAGCTGATCCATGCAAACGCTCTTATTTTATTTATCCCTTTATTTGAAGAATCAGATCACTTGGCAGTTGATAATGTTTCTCTCTTCAGCTACACAGATACAGTGCCAAAAGTGAAGCTTCTCCTCCTCCTGTTCCTTTTTTAACCTGTTTTTTTTTTTTTTTACTACTTTGGCTGAAAGCAGCAAACAGATAAATGTGTTGACAAGCAGTAGCTCAGCAGAGAACAAAAGTGGGAAAGAACAGATTGAAAGAGGTAATCTTCTCCTGCGTGAGAAGCAAATGCACATGGGAGTGAGAGATGAGCAGGTAATAAAGGTACTTTTGCCTTTAATGCATCCAGCTCCTGGTATGCAAGCAGAAATGAAATGAGAGAGAAGCTATTTCTTACCYGGACAGAACAAACATCTGGCAGCATGGGCTACATACATGCAGTGCTGCTGGGTCTGCCATGGACTTACTGCTTTCTCTRTATCAAGCCCATTCAGAGTTACCAACAAGAAGAGGTAGAAGGAAGTCTTGGGTTTTTTTCCTTTTTTAGTAGGTATATACAAGTGTGAAAAATTTGCAATAAAACTTGYAGCACTAAAGCAGAGAGAAGATGCAGACACTAGACGGAGTGACTCGATGAGGAAATAATGGGARGGATCACACCACCAAGTGAGATTTTCCACCCACGCTATTTTTGTTGTTTTCCTCATAATTGGTAGTTTTCGTTCTCTGAGACGGACCTTCGGGATATACAGATTGCATTCATCCACCACCATCATCCATAACTTCCCTGCTATCTGCTCCTTCTCTTTTACTCTCCTTCCCTCTCCACCTCTCCTTCTCTCCTTCACCCTTAGGAAAAAGGAGGTAGAAATTGTGTTTTACACAGATTTCTGCTTCAGTTTGTGCTGAGGTTGTGTCCTGCTTAGACTAGAACRTGGTTCTGGTTAGGTTCATGGGTGCAAGTCAAAATGAATACTAGTAGCCAAGCAAACCCAAAATCTCTGGGAGAAATACCAGCTGGAATATCAACGTTAAAATAAAAATTTGTTTTAGGTGTCTCTGCCCACTGTGGGTTGTGCCAATGCACAAGCCAAACGTATTTGGAAGTGGCAAGGTCTAGGTCTAGTCCTGTGTACCTCTGCGTGTTCTCTAAATCCAAATGCTTTTCTAACCCATACCTGTCTTGCCGTGATTAGACATGTTTCTCTTATTCAGAGTAGACAAGTGGAAGAATTTTTTTTTTTTCTGTTGAATCACGTTTATGAAAACTCATGCTTGCTTTCTAGCTGGCCGGGCCATGGTTAATAATTCTTGTTTGGACTATGAACAGAAGAATATTCAGCTTGAACCCTTCTCAAACTGGAAATTAACTTGCAAAAAAAGAAAGCTCAGCTGACCAGTGTTTCCTAGATCCAGAGATTACCGAGATGGTCTGTTCCTGGCACTAACTGACCTTGTCGCCCACTGTACCTCTATGCCAATTAAATGTTCTGCAGCCTTCTGGGCTGGCAGGTAAGAAAACCATTCTCACACGTTGCTTTTTTCTCCTCTATTTCATTTGGTTTTTAAAGACATTAAATTTTCTGCTCTAATATTTCCAGTTTCCATTGGAAAGAAATGTCTCCCTCAAATAACCTATAAACATAAATAACAATGCACAGAGACTGGAAATATATATAGAAATTCTAAGATGTACATGCAGAAAATGTAACAAAAGAGATTTTTAAAAAATCCATGAAACATAATGTAATCTCACTATTGATTTAGAATTATGCCACCCCTTCTCCAAAGCCCACCAGGCAAAGTTTACGTTTACAAATCTAATAAAAGTCCATGCAAATGAGTGATTGCTTATAGACTTACCTGTTTTGTGCCTGCAGCTTCCTTTCCATAGCACAAATGTAGCAGATGGGTATAATGGGTGCTCTCCTGTTGGCATTGAGCTGTCATGAAAAACAAGTAGACCAAGATTTTGCCATTAATAAGACTCAATACAGAGTTGCTGAAGACTATCATTCAGACTAAATTTGGATAAACAGTTTGTGCTGTTATGGGTAAATACAACATTTCCAACAATTTTCAGTTGTCCTTCTGAAAAGCTGAAGAGTAGCCTGAAGGTGGCCAGGGAAGAAGAAAACTGCGTCTCAGCTGGTAGCAGGGCTCCGCTGGCAGCTGGAGAAAGGGGCACCAGCAGCAGCTCTGAAGAGGTCAGCAATATCTGTACAAGACCAAAGCTGCAGCTCTTCTGGTTTCAGGGGGACTGAAGGTACGATGCTGTCCTGTGGGTGCAGGTCTCAACAGCTTTCCTAACCCCAGCAGAGATGGACAGCTGTGTTGCTTTTGTCTCCGCTTTGTTCAGGTCTTCGTTATCTCTTGAAGGGTTCTGCTACATGGGAGAGCCCAGTCTACAGCCTGTGTAGTCTGCAAAATGAATGATTAACTCCTGTGATTTTGAGGGGAATTCAGACATCTAAAGGTTTAGGTATCTCTTACCCTTGCACCAAATGGAAGTGTGACCTAGGAGGTCAGAGTGGATGAAGGCGGTCATTCAGCTTGTCCCACTATGATTTTCTCCCAGTCACCCTATTTTGGAAAAAGCCTGCTGACTGTCTTGTTCAGAATGCCCTTGCAAAGCTTACGTCCTCTTTACGCCTTCAAAATAGGGCATAAGTAGAACTTAAATAGTTCACAGACATTGGCCCAAGGGGGAATGTCACACCAGTAGCATTCAAATCTCCCTACCTTGCTGGCTGGGCCTTTAGCTTTTATTCTGCTTAATAGCATTGGTGAAAAGCCAAAGAAATGATAAAAAAATCTAACTGGGTCCAGAATCAGCAAAAACTCACAGTAATGGATATAAGACTTCTTTTCCCCCCTCTAGACCTTGCATGTAAAAGAAACATCAGCAATCTGCCTATGCTGAGGATCAGAATTGAGCAGTGTGACCGAACAGGTAGATCAGTTATCCCTTCCGCACCGTTACAGTACTGATACGGGTTGTCACAGTGAGAATTATTTATTTAAGAAGATTGAAATGAAAAAAAACCAGTATATAGAAAACTGATTTTTTTTTTTTTTTTTTTTTTTAATGTTTAGTAGGATGGTAGACTTAAGCCCTTAGTAATTTGCAGTGGCTTAAATCTTTTCCCTACTACGCAGCAAAGCAAAGCTCTTGGCTATATATAAAATTTGACAGCTGCTCTCGAGCCCATATACATTGACAGCAGATCCGTCTGTTACAGGTAGCTTCTCTGTTAGGAACTGATACATGTCTTAAACAGACAGGGAGAGGTTAAACCAGCAAATTTTGTAGAAAGGATTTAACAAAAATCTTGAATGAAATCTGGAAATAATAAAAAAGTATTTATAAGCTTAAACATGATCGCGTGAAAAGGTGATAAGTATTGTGCAGTTCCTGCTAGATTGAGGGGTGGTTTTGTGCTGGCTTAGAAAGAGATAGTATTCATCTTTATTTGTGCTACAGCTTCGATAGAATGGGCTTAAAAGGTAAGATATATATGAGCTGTGCTCAGTCTCCAGTAGCAATGACAGTTTGATTTTATCACTGCCAAATGCAATATGCAGTCTTGTGTTCAGTAACACTCCAGAAATCGAGATGCATTTTAAATGCAGGTATAAAGGATTCCCCCCCCCCCAAGAAGCAGCAAAGAGCCTGGCAGATGCTGTGCCTCTTACACAACTTGATCGTTACCTGGTGGTGCAGCTGCAGGTCGGGTTTGTGTTTCTCTCAATATATGACTTTGGGAGATGCAGAAATGCAGCTTCTAGTCAGTGGGCTATGGTAGCTAAAATCTAACTTAGCGGAGCGTGTATCCTTGGATGACTGTTGTATAGCCTTTTGGTTATATCAAAGCAGCTGGCATACAGATAATAGTCACTGTCATGAGTTTGAATGGGGTTACTGAATTGGTGCAAGCTACCATAAATTGAAGTGAACATGGCTTTTCAGAGATCCTAAGAGGGAAGGGAATAGCTAGGCTGAATCTTCTTGCTGTAAGAACACGTGCACGTACCTTTTGAGAGGAAGTAAATATGTTCCCATCCAGTTCCCTTAAAACTAAAATCTTCCCCTCGCCAGCTTTGAAATAGGTAAAGGGACTGTGCACTCCCGAGACAGAGACATTAGCAATTGCCAAGAGAACTGCTCTGAGATAAAACGTGGTTGTTTTTGAAGCCTAACATTGGAAATGAAGCAATTTGGATTCTATTCTTGACTCTGGCCCAAACATTCAATTATAGAAAAGTTATTGGAAACCCAGTAAAATTTCCTTTATTTCGGTTTCATGATATATAAAATGGGAATAAGTGCACAGGTTCTTTGATATTTTGTTAAATATTAAGTAACAACATTATCATAGTTAGTCATTGATATTTGTGAAGCATGTGGAAATCTTTGAATATGCAGCTGTGTTTTTGCTAGGTAATGTTGATGTTGTAAAGCACAAGTAGATGAAGAAATAAATAAAGGGAAATAACAACTTTGTAAGATTTTGCTGATATTTTCTTCCCATAGATATTTTAGGTAATACAGCTCAGAGTTTGGATTTCTGGGAGTAAATATAGCCTAGCTCTGCAGCGCCTGATTTGTGTGGGTATTTTTGGGAAACAAACAAGATTTTGAATATGCCCTGATAAAAATGRAAACTACCGTATCACAAATATTTCCAGCAAGGCAACCACAATATGTAAGTGCATATATACACAATCTTACATGATGTACATAAGATCGCAATCCCCGTAGCTGACTCCACGCCCTGCTTCCTCTGCCCTCCTTCACCTCACTTCTAGATTTTACTCTTTTTGGGGAATCTCATTTGCAAAAATATGCTTTTCTCATGAAACATTATTTGCAGGCCTGCTATTAAACTCTCACTGCATTTATATTTTTGACAGTGTGCACCAAATTGCTCATAATTCCATTATGCTCCGTATATCACCGAGTTGGGAGAGTAATTCTGGCATATGCTAATGCCCCTTGGTTTACACACATAAAATGCTATTCTGGTAACAAAGTAGTGAGTATGTTTTATAATGGGATATATATCATTATAAATGGAACACTGGTTTTACAAAATATTTTAAGAGGAAGGTAAATTAGATCATGAAAAGTGCATAAGGGCTATAAATTATGCAGTAGCCTAAAGAATTATTATAAAAGAGATTTGGTTGTGGCCTGATCCCATGAAACCTTTAACTGTGGCCATTAAAATAAACCATATCAACTGCTCACAGCCACAGAAGATTTATTACATCCCATGGTATGGTCATCTGAAACTTCAAAATTGCGTACTGCATGAAAATAATGGTCACTCCTAATTCTTGATGCAGATGTTTTTAATGAGTGATATTACATGGGAAATGGTGGTAGTTGAAACTGGAATTTTTATAGTTGTCTCTCTTGACATTCAAAACACTTTTCCCTTAAGAGGTGCCTAGAATTTTTAGATAGGAAAAGCTTTAATGTCTGATTTAGCTTGTGAAAGATGCTCGGGGGTGACACACTGAAGTACCATGAGATGGAGCAGCGTATTTGAAACCATCACTGTCATTGAAGTCCTTCCTTGGGTATCGCGAAAAAACCTTCAGTTTTCCTCCTGTCTAAACCAAGCATCTCTTCATCTTTCTCTCTCTTCTTTTTTTCTTCTTCTTTTTTTTTTTTTTTTTTTACTAATTTACATATTCTTTCTTTAAAACATCACATTGTTTGTCTTTGGGCCTTCTTCAAGCTTATGCAGCCAAACCCTTCTCTCAGGAGGATTTCCTTCAGAGTCTGTTCAAGGACCTCCCTGAAAATTTCTTGTTTAGGTGTCACACCACAGCAGCAGGACACGAATAGTCTTTAAATGAAATTCTTGGAGAATTAGCAGCACTCTTGTGCCCTGCTCCCTGCTAGAATGGGGCTGCAGGTCAGTCTCCCAAGCCCCACCAAGAGGTCTAAGTCCCCTGTAAGTGGGTTGGAGCCATGCAGGAAGGACTTGGGTGACTCATCACGGTGTGGTTCTGTGGTATTACAAACTCGCTTAATTTTTGTGCTGATGAGAGATGAAATCTCAGATTATAGTTAATGATTAGCTCTGTTGTGGAAAACACCCATCAGGAAATCTGAAGAAGAAACTGCATTTATTCAATTTGTGAGCTGTAGTAGTTTTGAATCATGGCTTTTTTTAAGACCTGAAAAACCCTTTGCTGCTTCAGATGAATGTAGTGATCGAGTCCATATTAGTGCTCTGGCACCTGGGCTGAAATTTGGAGTAACTTCTCTAGATAGCACAGTGAAGAAGCTCTGCTTATGAAAAAGCAGAGGAAGGGATAAAATGAAGTATCTTTGAAAGAAATGAAATTAGATAATGATTAGCCATTAACTAGGTCATTAATTTCTGGGCTATTTTAGGGAAGGAGAAACCCTGCAGAAATGTGTGGAGGAGTTGTGCTTCTTCCCACGATCTCTCTGAGATTCCCAAATTCTCTCGTCCCTATTCCCCAACTTGGGATCAGCAGTCACCCTCCCTCCAGGTGGGTCAGGCTCCCCGTGTGTCTCTGTGTGTCTGAGAAGTTGAATCCTTAAGTCCCTAAAAGTTTCCATTAGTCACTAAAAATTGCCACTTTTGTAACTACACTACGTGGCTTTTTGTCAATGTAGAGTAGTTTTAATGTTGTTTCTTGATCATCATCACAGCAGTAGATAACATGTATTTTTTTAAAGATGTGTGTAATTTCAGTATAGCTGAATTAGTGAAGAAATGGATCACAAACGAGCAGGGTTTGCAAGACAGAGGTTCAGCAGCCAGCTGGGCTCATCAGGGGCATGTTCTGACTGGCATCCAGAGAGGGTCAACAATTTGGGCAACCTGCTGAGAGACCGAGTGTGGCCGAGGACTCTGAGCACCTCAAATGGCACTCAGTGACTCCAGAACATGTCTGCAGACCCTGTCTCCAAGCAGGCTAATTCTCATGTCCCGGTGAGATGTGTTGGGTACCACTGTATGAGCTGCAGGAGTCTATAAATGTTACCTTTGGAAGCAGCTTCTCACCAGTGTGCCTGCATTTAACAGTGGGGCTGTGCCATTTTAGATGCAACAGCCTGAAAGCTCTATCATCTCCGTGAGGGAAATACTTCTGTTTATTTCTGTTATTATATTTCTTTTTTTTTTTTTTTTTTCTCCTAGGTACATGTAGTAAAATCCCATTAATTTCAACGACGTTGTTTATACTGCTACAAAATAGGAATGAGGGACAATCTGGCTTTATAGGTGGCCACTGTACTTATCCGTCTTCCTTTGACCCTCAGCCCTGAGAAATTTATGGGGAGAATGATCAAAAATTAATGCTACTGCCCATCTGCAGATGTTCTTGGTGCATTAATGTCAACAAGAAAGCAGTCCTGCCCTCATAAAAAAATGTTTTCTGCATATTATATACCCTGTGACAGCCTGCACAAACTTTCATTTGAATGCATTTTGTTGTTTGTGCTATGTGACAGCATTGCCAGCTCTAGGGATTTTATCATTAGTCTCCTGACATGTTTTTTGGTTTTGGTTTTTTTTTTGTTGTTTTTGTTTGTTTGTTTGTTTTGTTTTKTTTTKTTTTKTTTTTAAATTTCTTCTGACAACAGTGCTATGTGGCTTTTGTCAGTTTGGCCTAGCTTGATGCTAGTTGATAATAACTATACAAGTAGTTAACCATACCTTTATAGGATGGCTATAATTTGTCTTAATTATAGCTGGAATGATAGAAATACATCTCCATTTTTAAAGGAAAGTAAAATTCTAACCTTAATGGTACTGGGGAAAAGAGCTTGAAAATGTTATTTTCAAAAGATTAAAAGCTGGAGGGCTAAAATTAAGCCTTCAATTAGATTAAAGCCTAATCTTGTGATACTAAATCCTTTTTTATGTTTTGGGAATCTGACCTGTGATTTTTGTGTGTCTGGGGCTGACAGTATCAATTGCATTACAGGAACCCATTAAGCCAGTGGCCTTTGGGCATTGACCTTTTCATCTTTAATGTTAAAGGAATTTATGCAGGCAGAGTTTGAGACGAGTATATTTGTTTGCTTTCTCATTTTTCACAAGTTGGCACTAACATAAATCGTTTGTAGTTTCTGGGTATTTTGCCTTGCGCTGATGGCACGCCATGGTTTCTACAAGCCCTTCTCTAACGTCCGTTTGCTGCTTTGCAGTGCCACCATGCAGCGTGCAGTAACTCTGGAGTCTATATTTCACTCTAGAAACAACCTTAGTACCTATAAGGTGCCCATCAGGGAGTTGGAAAGGCTGGAAATGTTTCTGTAGCGATAAAGCAGATGTAGCGTCAGTGCCGGCCGTGCAAACACAATCCCACCATCTCACCGCACAGAGGGTCCTACAAGACAGGGATGAGAAAACGATTCAGCGTTGTCTGTTTGCAATGCTGCAAAGTGGTGGTTTTGCCACACATCATCACTAAACGAAGTTCCTTAAAAGGTGGAAAGAGGCTGGCGAATCGCTTCCTAAAGGTTACAATCAGGTTTTGCAGAATTAGGCTGTTTTGTCCTTGTAATTTGTGCCCAGCTGTCTCGGCTGTGGTGATGCAGTACATTATCTGGTGGATGGGGTGAAGGGAGAGGTTCTGCATCAGCTCTGGTGATGACTTAGCCCTTGGTTTTCTAAATCTGTAAAGTGTCCTGAAGCCTGTGGAAGCTGCTGGATAATCATAAATGGTAATAATGTGAGGCAACAAAAGAGATTAAGGCTTTCAGTGATTCCTTGTTGTGAATTGTATGAAAATGTCTGAACAAAATAAGCAAAAAATCCTTTTTCTTTTTCTTTTTNTTTTTTTTTTTTTTTTTTTTTTTTTTTTTTTTTTTTTTTTTTTGTGTGCCACTCATCCTGAACCCTTATAATCCAGAAATATTTCCTGGAAGTTTTTAAGCTTTACCCTTGGGCAGATTTAACTCTTTGCCTCAATCAGTGAGTCCTCTTGTGTTTTCAGATTGCTTATTTGATATTTATCCTATTTGAGCTGGAAAACATGTTCCTTTTGTGAGTAATTTGTTTTAGCCAATCCATATGAGTAGAAAATGAGCTCAAATGCCTCAGAGGAGCCAATTCTTCCTAATGTGTATATTAGATGTCACGTATTTCTTCTTTACTCTTCGGACATTTACCATCCAGTCTTACATAAGGCAATGCCATAAGTAGAAAAATGCTTATTAATGTACCATTAAGCAGAAGAAAAGCCTCCAGCCAGTTTTAGTGGTGATTTAATTAATTATGAACAGCACAAATACTATGTGCATTTAGCCATTCTTCTTACGTAGCAATTATGTGTATTATGAGCCTTTATCCCTGCTTTCTGCATATGAACACTCAAATATCTGTATAATTTAACATTAATTATGTATGTATGAATCCTTAGTATATTCATAAGTATACATCAGCTAATTAGAGCTGTAGATTGTGTCCAGATACTCCTTGCTCCTTTTCTGTCAGAACTGCCCTTCTGCTCACGTCTCCCTCCCAACAGCAATGTGGAAGGTTGAAGCCGGTCCAGCCACCAGCTTCCTGCTCCCCAGAACGGAGCATCATCACCATCAGGTTTTCGGCAGCCTGCCCTTCCTTCATCACTGTCTCTGCCTTGTCCTGTCCTCTGAACACCTTGGTACTCATTTCTTTGAAGCCCTGGCAATCCGGTGATGTGTGATCTGGCCACGTATGACCAGATTGTACATTCATGGGGTGTTTTATTATTTTTTTCTTCCTCCAGGTGGTGAATATATCTTTGTTTAGAAGCTCAGGGGACAGACGTGACTGTAGGGTTAACTGGTAACCAAGTTAACTCTAGCTCAGCACATGTCCAACCAGTGAGCCCACCTAGCTCCTCAGACCCTACCCTAACCCCAAACGTAACCCTACTCCAGAAATTCCTGTAGATATCAGAACAGGCCATGAAATCCCTAATTTCCTTAATGCAACCAGTGCAGAGACACTGGCCAGCCCCTGACCTAACTTTAGCAGCTGGCTAAGTAGTCCAGGACCAAGCAGACCGCAACACATCTTTATAAACATATCTGTCCAGTAATTCCAGGGAAATCACAGTTGCTCTTTCAAGCGCTGGTGGTGGAGGAGAAGCTGAGGAAGGCTGGAGTTGGGGAGTATGACATGAGCCACTCCTGACACTTGTCAAATCTCATTTTCTCCAACTGGTCATCCAGTATCTGTGGAGTAGGTCACATATCTGGAGGGAAAATGAATTATCTGGTTTCTCAGCTCTGAGGGAGGCAGCAGCTCAACCATAACATCAAGAYTGCTTTTCAGCCACCTTAAAAAAATCATGTAGGAAAAGGCCTGAGGTAAAATACCAGAACAGAGGGATAGTCCGGCACATCTGGAGGACAAGACAGAGTTGTATCCTGGAAGGTATAACTTAACCTTCCGTGATCTCCTCCAGCAAGGGAGAGGGAGCAGCTTGAATTGCAAGCGGAGGACAGGCAAAGGGTCACCTACGCCTACAAGAGTTTGGCAGCTCTTGACTTACCATCGTGAAGGCCTTAGCCAGATTTTTACAATCCAGGGAGCAAAAACTGGTACTGTGATAGAAGAACGAGTGGAGCCATTCACAGCTTTGGTGAGGGGATGGTGTCTCTGCAGATGTTTTCAGTGTGTCTGTTGGGCTTTCACTGATGCAACCATGTCACTGAGTGAACACATTGCACACTTTTTATGACAAACGCCCATGAGTGTTTTAGAGACCCAGGCAGCCTGGGTCTTTCTGACACAGGTACCTTAGACAAGAGGCAGCTCCAGACTGTTAGAAGGCTTTGGGGAGCTCRTTAAATGGACTGAGGCTTTTGGGAGTTTCATTTCCACATACATGAACTGGATTTGAGCAAAACTTCCAGTGAATTTGAGATCTTCAGTAAACTTCTCAGCTTCAGCCCTCATGTTGGTATCTGCCTCCTCCGGAGCAATCAAAATGATTACGATAAAGAAAATAGGGCTACCATGTGAGATGGGGGCTGCTTTCCTCGTTGTGCATCTTCCAGCTCTGAGACTGTAACGTTACAGCCGGTTTCAAGTAGGAGCTCTCAAAAGCAGCTTGTTAGAAAGGATTTGGGGCAGGACTCTGCCTCTGTCCCTTCGTTTCTAGAACACTCTCTGTCTCTTAGACTTTTCCCTGTTTATAGTTGTTCCTAAATTCTTAAAGACYACTCTGAAAAGAAAATCATTGAGGAAAGGGGTAACTGAAATTTCCCAGAGGGAATGCTTTAAGGTGGCAATGACTCAATAGCTGGCCGACACCGCTACGAGGCTTCCCATCCTGTTGTCACAGCTGGTTAACTAAAAGGCTTTCTCCCATCGTGGACTGTCAGGCTGAATTTGTCATGTAGCATAAGGGTGAATCAATGAACTGATTAGCAATTGTTGAGTGGGGTATTTTTGGAATTAGCACTGGTATGATTTCCATGGCTTTGATTGTGTTTTTGAATGTGAAGGACCATGATCAGGCCAAGTGTAAATAGGAATAGCTCTTGTAATTTTAATGCCTGGATTTGTCCCAGGGGAGGTTTTGGCCCGCCGTGCAGCAGAGGAGACACTGGAGTAGAAGGCTTTGAAATAAAGTAAATCTATTGCCCTTCCTTCCTGTATTCCTTTCTTTTTTCTGTTTTAATATTATTGATGAAATGACCAAAATGGTATCYGGGCATATCTAAAAAATCAATGGAAAAGTAAATCTTAAAAAAAAAAATCAATTGTCCTGCAGTATGAATTTAAATGTGACCTGTTTCTGCTGTACTGTGTATATACTACATAAAGTACCTGGCTGCCAAGAGATATATTTTGCTTTATTTCTTTCAATCGGATTTTTGTAGGAGCTAATTTCTTAAGTGAGGAAGAGGCTGTTAATTTTAGCTTTTCCAGCTAAGGTCCCAAATCCAAGCTCCCTATGTCAGAACTCTTCTGAACGTTTGAGTCCTCTGAGGACTTCAAAGAGCTTCCTAATTGCTTTCAGTTAAGTAATGGTTTAACCACCTTATTTTAGATTTCCTTCCTGTCTGTTCTTCCTGAGCTTTGTTCTCCTTTTCGACTCCATCTCTCAGACCACTGTACAGTATCTTATACTTTATGAGATCATTTTGTTTTGGCTTAATATTCCAGTTTTTATGTCTTTATCATTGATGGGCAGGTTCACCTCTGCTACATGCAGTCTCCCTCTGATTGCTGCCCAGGCTGGTTTCTGCTCATGGCTCTCTCCTCTGCCCATGCATGGCTGCCAGCATTGCTCGTCTTCTCCCGTCCTGCACCTCATCTGCTGTTTCTGCACTCTCTGGCTGTTGCTTCTGAGCTCAGGTCATCAGGATTTACACAAACCACAATGGGGACGTTTCGTATAAAGTAGAACAAAACTAAAAAGATATGAGATCTGCTGTGACTACCGCTGCTGATGAATGGCATCRGGAAGGTCTCAGAGCCCACGTGGAAATATGTATTTTCCATATTTATTATTGATGATACAGATGTGCACAGAAGCACACTTGTAAATCCCTGCTTAGGCAGCACTGCTCAAAGAGCATGTTCTTCACATGAGGGTCTTTAATGAACACATATTGCTTTGACCAAATCTTCATGTTTTATGAGGAACCAAAGGGTGCATAGCAGGTCTTGGCTGATGGTAAGGAACTGGTCAACGATGGCTRGAAGGGTGCATTTTTAAATGTATAGGGAATGTGGTCTCTGCTTGTCCAAAACAGGCCCTGTGCATGCAGAGAGGAGCTGTCTCAGCCTGGTGACTCCATTAAAATGGGTATATATTGGATTTTACAGAATGGCAAGTAATTTCACAAGAAATTCTGATGCTGGCCATGTGCAAGGGTGGGATACACACCAGTCATCATTTTTCCTTTGCCCACTCTTCCTGACAGGCGAAGCAAAGCACAGAAGCAACTTGTCCAGAGTTACCCAGCACCAGGAGCCAAAGTCAGGTCTTCTGAGTGCAAGGGCAGTATTCAGTTCAACAGTCCTACTCTCTATGGGGATGTGACAGCATAATTTAGCTATACTGTAATTTACTATGCCCTGCTACGTGTTCTACATTGCAGCGAGGCTGACCAAGTTTGTAATTTTAGTGTATATGATCAACATGCTGCTCATTTTTCCATTATCAGGGAAGTCTGTAATTCATCTCCCTCACCCGTGTCTCATACCAGAGCATTTAATTTCCATGACTGTGAATTATCAGCATCCAATCCTTGAAGGTAGGATTGGAGATAATAGCCTATAGTTTCCCAGGTGAATAATTACTTTAGCTGTCCAACTTGTGACATCTTTGAGGGCCTTTTTTTTGCTTACAGGGGAAAGTGTTTAGCATTTTCTGAAGACCGTGACCTTCTACAGTGACTAAAACCTATTTTGTTTGAATTCTTATTTGTACAAAGTCTGTTGTTACATGTCCTCAGTTTAGTTCTCCCACTCGGCCTYTAAAATGTTAATAAATGTATGGCAGAAAAATGGACAGTGCTTGTGCTACTAGCCATTTTTTTCCAGGTTGCTGCTTATAATAGGTATTTTGAAATAAGGTTTTGCAAAACTGTCCAAATTACTCTGGAGCATAAGTTCCAATGAAAGTTCTTGGGATCTGAGCTTCTTCATTTGGTTTATTTAAAAATCCTGTCCTTGCTGCCTGGCAATCACTATTTACAACAGTCAGAACAAAACGATCAGTTTGATATTTTGAAGGCATAAAGGCAATTAACTTTTCATTTCACACTCAAAATGAATCAGGTGCTGTTAATGAAGTCCCATTTCTATCTTTGAAACTCTCCTCTAGCATGGAAACATGGTATTTGGTGCAAATATTTGTCCCAATTCTACTATATATGTTGTGCAATAAATAAACTTGAGGCAATCTGTACATGAATCCAGCCTCTCCAGGGCTTTTGACGCAGCAGCATGTGGTCAGTCTTAATATCCTTGTCACAAATATGATTTATCCTGAGTGCAGAACCCCAGATGATGCCTGCAGGACACTCGGTGACATGCGTGTTGAAATACAATGAACCTTGTTCTTGAATCAGCTGGTGGTTACCCCAGCTATTCTTGGTCTGCCTTACGTAAAAGCTCAATTTTTTAATAGAAGCAACATTTGGGAATTTGGTCCAGTGAAGCAGAAGGCCAGGCTAATTTCTAGCAAGCAGATGTTGTCAAGGGATTGCTTTATCTTCTCAGCCTGTGAGAGTTTCAAAAGAACAACTTGTGAGTTTTAAAGATCATGTAAAAGTACTCTGCGAGGTGTTAATGAAGAGCACATTGAAATGCTGAACACATGGAGAGTGTGTGTTATTCTGATCCACTTCGCATGTGGTTACTGTGTTTTCAGAGACATCATTCCTTATGTATACAAGTTGTGAGCTGTTTGACTGGCCACTAGCGTGCACAATAGCTAGCTACCTGTTGTTTTGTATGCACATCTCCATGCCTACAGTTAAAAAATTGGCCAGAGTTTTAGTACATCAACAAATATGATGAGCTGTACTGAGCCATCCACAAGCTTTTCCTCCTGTTGGTACAGATAGCAGCAAGAACAGTATTTCCCTGGAAGGACAATTTGCATGGTCTATCATCTGTGGAAGTGAGAAGATTTAAAATCCTCCACTGTAAATTATAGGAAAGCTCGGGCATTGATGCTGTGGGACTGTCAGGACTCGTGCAGGGTGTAGTTGATCTCTTCAGTGTTTCACTTATCTTCCCAGCTATATCTGTTCAAAATTCATTTCTTCTGACTGTGCATCTTTGTTCTGTGACTTGTCAGATTCACTAATGTTGATCACTTACTTCCATTAATGTCAAGACAACATCCGTTGACATAACTGGACAGACGTGTCACTATAATTGGTCGAAACATCTCAGAAATGTAGGCATTTTTCTGAAAATGGCTGTTACTTGTTCTAATGATAAAATATTATTCCGGTTTGTTTTAAGAAAGTGGAAATAAGAAAACCACTTACCTTGATCTTGCAGAGATTTTGACTAAGGGGTATCATTAGATTTAAGAAAAGTGGTTGACTACAAAGATTCACTCACATGTAATTTATTAGAAAATGTTAAGAATTTTATTTTTATTGTTTTTTAAATACTTCAGCTTTTTATTTGCCTGCTGTAAATGCAATGTAAAGTCTATTATTTGTGAGAGGTATGTATTTCCTGGATATTTTAAAATTTGCAAAAATGCATTTGCTACATCATAGCTTAGTGTTTTTATTGCTACTTAAAACAACATAGATGTTTTATTGATCACAGGTCATGCTTTAGGAAGCACGGAGCAGCTCTGATCCCAGAGAGTGTCATGGTTTGGGTGAGAGGGTGCCACTGGGTCTTAAGTACAGCTAAAGGTGCATTGACAATCCTTTTCTGCCGAGGATGTCAAGGAGCTGGACAGAGCCCATAAAGTTCTCTTAATGGTCATCAAATAGTCATCACTTGTAGTGGCTTTTTATTACTGACCCCTGGACTAAAATTTTCAAAATCGAGTCAGGCTCTTGAGCCTGTGCCCTGATGAGTCGCTTGGATATAGCGCCCATAATTCTCAAAGGTCATTGTTTTAGAGGTGTGAAGTCAGTGCAGATCTGGCACATAAATGCTTGTAAAGGTCTGCCCTAGCATCGGTTTCAAAAACACTGAAGTGCTGGAGTGAATTATACTGATACACTGACAAGCAACACAGCTCTCCCTCCCATCCCCACCCACATAATAAAGAGAGCTGTTAATTTTCATATGCCACTTTGTGAACTGTGGTCTCCTGGGAGCTGCTACATGCTCATTTCGTGGGAGCAGAAAGCCATGGGGTGGGTAGGGTGGAGAGCGAGTAGCAGGAGTCGGCTCAGCCCTTGCAGTAAAGGCAGCCACCATACCTGAACCCACACCAGACCATCGTGACAGGGAAATGCTTAGTCTTTATGGACACCATGGACTGTAAAAGAATGTGGAAGCTCTCCTGTTGTATCCTGAAGCAGTCCATTCCTTGGCTGATTTAGTTCTTGATTATTTATTCTTTTTTAATATCCTGGCAGTTTCCTTCTTTCCCAAATAGCCACACCACCATTATTGCAATAAATGGAAACAAGCATCCCAGAAGTTGTACACTTTTTAATCAATATTTGGAGTCACGTCTGGTTAGGATTACAAGCAGAGTCACAAAAATGTGTTAAAAAAATACATTTTTCATCAAGAGCTAAGCTAGCAACACATGATTATAATGGAATGACTAACTATTGTAATTGGGCATTGTATCACATTGTATGGCTTTAATTTAAGAAAACAAGCAGCAATTCAATAACATAGATGCTGATACTGCTTTTGAAACACTTTCATGCCTGAAGGATAAGTAAATATCTTAAAAGAATTGTGGATTATTTCTCTTGCAATACCTACAACAAAAGAAGGAGCAGAAATGGCTGGGTTTTAAAAGAGTCCGGTACTTGGTCAGGGAAGGCATCCTGCATCCCGCACCACCTGGGGAGATTCGCGGTGTGATGCGGAAGGGGCAGACTATGGCAAAATGCCTGTCCGTGACAATCACCCAGCAGAGCTCATGTAATCACACATATTATATTCTTCTATATCCAGCCTTTGAAAAAAAGCTTTTTTAGAAGTTGCTTTGGAAAAGTAAACCATTGTGAGCAACACTACGCTGTTACTTTCCTAGCAAACCTGAATACTTGTGTTGGTATTCAGCATGGGCATTGGTATTTAAGTCACTTAGAGTTCAGGTTTTATATCGCGGATTGCCTTTGCACCATGTTCATAACCTCTGTGAAAGAACAGACGGAACAGATGAAATTTAAGGCAGCTTTTTTTTCTCGGAGAGAGGAATGTTGAGGCCTGTGGTGCAGCCATTATGGCCCAGCAAAAGGACAACCTTTACTGGCACATTCCCTTCTTCTCGTATGATAAGACCCATAATTTTGGTGAATGGTTGAGGTRAAAATCTAGCATATTTTCTAATGGTTGYTACATGCATAAGAACAGAGAGAGAGAGAAAGGGAAGGGTTTTGTTGTTTTGTTTTTTTTTTAAGGGAATTTATATCAGTGAGGGGTACCACCAGCTGAAAATGGAGACCGAAGTCCGAAAAGGTACAGCTTAGCCAGCAGATTAGCATAAACTTCTCAAACAAATGTGCCTCAGCCCCACTTGTGACATGCACTCACATCACTGTCACTGCCTGTTTCTGCTGCACTGCATCACTCCCCTCACGGCATGTCCATCATCTCCTGCGCGCCTAACAGCGGCGTGCTCTCTCCTCTACTGCTTCCTCCACGGGGCTGAAATGACGATGATAGGCTGTGAAGCTGTAAGTGATGCATTGGATGAACAAAGCTTGATATAAATAAATTAGCCCCCGTGTTGCTTAAATTAATGATGCTGTTGATGATGACAAGCCAAGGTAAACTGGGAAGGCTCACCTTTCCTGAACAGGAGCTCACATCCTGCTTTTTAGGTCTATGAACTGGAAAATTAATATGAGGTTTTACAACCTCCTGTCGTGCTTGGAAATGGAGGGCTGTGATATGCTTCTCAGAAATACATATTTTTAAAATTATACTTTAAAAATACTGATTTCTTCAAAAGAACTTTTWATGTCATATTAATGATTTTTGCCATACGCTTTATTTAAATGCATAAATAATTTTTACAGAATGATATGGTATTTTATAATATCACATTTAGGCCAGTACTCCGCAAAAACATCTTCAGAGCAGTGTGAAAACTGTTATTACTATATGAGCTATTCACTTGCACATATGAATCTACCTTCCAGATTGTTTTTTGGTACCCTGATGGGCTACTGCAGCATTTAATTTCTTTCTCAGTCTCAATGTACCTTAATTTTAATTGGGAATAGTAAATTTTCATGGTAATTTGATAGAGATTTACAAATAGCAGGAGGTGGTCAACCACCAGGTGATTGTTTGTTACTCACTGCTGGGAAAGAGGTCTGGGAAGATGATGGTATGAGGAAAACTGAAGAAAAGCAAATTATATGCTGCATGTGAATTAGAAATGTGAAAGCTAGGAAAACAACTTATAAAGGCATCTGCTTTTTCGAAGGAAGGGGAATGCAACACGGACACACAAAGTGGAGAGGAGAATAACAAGCACAAGCTTGTCCTCACCCTCCACTGATTGCCAGTGCTTTCTCCAATACATTGGCTTCCTGCATGATTTAATTTCTTCCACCAGTGATTATTTCGGTGACTATCAGGCCTAAATCTAAAGGCATTCTTCTGTCTTAAGTGAGAAAAAACTGTGAGTCTTGGTCCCAGTTGTTTCTGGTGTGCGCTTCACTCTGGATTTCTAATATTATTAATCTTTTTTACCCTGCAAAAATATCCACAGTTTATGGGTATGGTATGAAAAAGAAGGGCCCAACAGCTTTTTGTTAATGACATGTAGTCTGTTACTCCGCGGTCTGCCTACCTGGTTCATATCTCCACCTACTCCTGCTATTCTTGTTTTTATTTCTTCTGCTACTAGATTAGAAGGGGAGTTAAACCTTTCAGCATTCTCCGTTGACTTTTGAATAACAGTTACGTTGGGTTCGTTTGTCATTCTTACAGTTGTACATACCCTGCACTGTTTTCATGGAAAATTTTTTCTACCTCTTTTTAGTCCTCCCCTATATCACCCAACGTTTGGTGTCCACCTGCTTCTTGTACGCAGAAAATGAGAAGTCTGCCTTGCTGTCTGCAAAATTGTGGGTTGTTGGCTTCCTTCTTCCAGTAATTTCCTAACGAACAAATGCACGGGCTCTGGAAAAGCTTTGCTTGACTCCAGTTGCTATTGTGAGTCTCTTACACCAGTCAGGATCTCCATAAAGGTTTGCTATTCTTCTCGCTATCTCCTGAGATAATCCACATTTAGCCTTTATCTTCTAGAAGCGTTTTTGTAGAGACTATCAAAGGCTTTTTCAAAGTCAATAAAGTTAATGATGATGGGTGCACAATTCTCCTCCGAAACCTTCTTGTTTTTCTTTTAGCTGCTTGTGTGTCTCTGATTTAATCTGTGATAAAATTATCCTCTTACGAAGTTTTGTCTGATGCTGACAGTAAGACTATGCCGCACCGATTGGTACAATCTGTCAGCTCACAGTAATTTGGCAGTTTGGCAATTAAAGTTTTTTTCCAGTTGCTTGTTACTTTCTTGCCTCTCCAGGTTCACTTGGCTTGTTTAACAGCCGCACAGYTGTTTTCTTACATCCTCCCTTTAAGCACTATTTTGCCAGCCCCAAATGATTTCTGCTGCAGCCTCTTCCTTCCTGGAGAAGTTTCCTCTGCAGCCACCGGTGCTGATGTTAGGGCTGAGGGTATTTCTGTGTGCGTACCATTACCTGCACCTGTAGTCCTTGGGTTTGGTCTGCAACGACACTCTTGAAAATACTCTCCCTGTTTTGCTAGTTCTTTATCTGCAGTGCTGGCATATACCACAGCAAATTCTTCACTGGTAGTTTTTCCCCCATTCATAATGGATTTTTTAATACCATCTTCTGTCTATTAATTTTCGTTTTTTTTTTTTTTTTTTNCTTGTTTGTTTGTTTGTTTTGTGCTCAGTTTATTTTCTTTGTCTTTTTACTTGTAGCTCACAGAGATCTTTGATCTCCGTGTTGCTGCGGAGGAGAGGCAGTGGGCTGCCTTCTCAGCCCGGCATGGGAGGACACCAGTCCCAACAGGATGCCCACTGCCGTGGCATCTTCCCAGACAAAATGGACTTTATTCTGCTGAACTAAGCCAGAACAGGCAATAATTTGGGGGGCAGGGAAAAGAAGGAAATTTACTGCTTTTTGCATTGATTCTTATTTGATTAAACCATAAAAGGAAGATACACATATAGGGGAAAGGTTTCCCGAGTATACGGAGAAATACTCTCAATGCAGTATTTTTGTCCCACATCAAAAAGCACAAGGAAATGTTTTCTGCCCTTTTGTAGCTAGGTGTTTTGCTTCATTAACATTTGCTTCACTGGAATCCACGCAAGGATGGGTTTTACTCCTATTCTATGGGTAAACTTTCTCCATCCCAAATAATGTCCCTGCTGCCCAGGAGGCTGCTAAGCACTTTGGCTTTCTCCTTCTCCCTCTGCTCCCTCGCAGCGAGTGGCAGTTGTGGAGTCTCTCCTCTGGGTGGCTATGCTGCAGCACTGTTTCTTTTCCCATTAATCTGAGATTTAAGCAAGTCGTTATAGTCTTTCTCTCCAGGGTCAATGGTATAGATTCTTTTTTGTGTGATTTTTTATTGATGTAAATAAACATTTGTAAGTAGGACCCACATTTATCTATTCTCTGACTATAAAACAGAGGCCAGGGTCTTATCTCATTTTGTGAATTCAGCACATGCTTGATGCTTCAAACGGTCAAAAGCCGCTCATAAAAATCAAGTTGGAATTTCCTTCCTATTTTAAGCTTGTCCTAATAGTTCCTTGATTGCTGTTCTGGGTACCTGTGAAAGCAAATGGGCAGTTAGACGTTTTGATGCTTATTAGCATACGCTGGTCTACTAATTTCATGCAAATTGTTAAACCTGTGTGGGAAGATTAGACAAATAGTAGCAGATGCATTTTTATATGCTGTGTTATATGCTTGATTTTTTTAAAAACAAATACTCCTAGTGTGAGAACTGTCTTATTTGAATTCCTTTTTCATCCTTTTTTGAATACTTGGGAAGTAAAGTTTTGGTACATCACTCACAGTAACTATGTCAGGGATGACCTAGGATCACTGTTAGGCAGAAATACAGGCTGGTTTGAATGCAGAAACTCTATGGGATCCTATTCTAAAATATCCACAGAATACATTTATTCTGGGATGAAAAGTGAGAAAAGAAGAAATGCATCTGAAAACTGCTTGGCATGGCAGAGAGCCATTTTGGAAAGAGTAATGATGGGAATGACATAGAAATCTGTGCAGAAGAGTTTAAATAAGAAAAGGCGGTGCTGGCAGGACTGTGCAGGGTATCCTGGTCCCGTGGAAGTCATGGTGCTTTTGGGCAATCTTTTTCCCTCGTCACTTATTCTTTTGTTCATTTTTAAAACAAGCTCTTTTTCCTGTCATATTTTGATCTTGTATTAGTAAGGTGACTTAGCTCTCAAGGAATTCCAAAGATAATGGTAAACTTAAAGTAGTTTCAAAGCTATAGATACAGACACACAGACACACAAACACATAAACATCACTTTTCCTACTGCTAAAGCGCATCCTCAGAGCAAATTTCAGTGGCTTTATAAAAATGCTGGTAGAAATTGTTCAAAGCAAGCAAAAACATCATTATTCTTCTGAAAAACATGAAACACGTTGTTATCTAGGCAGATGCCTCTTTTGTTTAAAATCAGCCAACCAACCAAAAAATACAGAAGATACGTCCTTAGAATATTTGAAGTCCTGGCTTGAGACGGTTGATCTGCAAGCAGGGAGGGGAGCTGTTTGTTTGTCCTTTGACGCAAGGGCTTTCTGCTGAAAGTGATGAAGGCTTAAATGTGACTGAGGATGAGATTTTGTCCAAAGTAGGTCAAGGGAAGAAAATCTTTACTGTCTGCCTACATCCTGTCTCATCTCTGGAATAGGAGAGGCCAATGAGAAACACCAGCTTGTGGCCCAGCAAATACAATTATTGCGTACTGTGTCTTCATTTGGATGCCACGCTCAGTTAATAACCGGATCTCCGCCATACTTCTTTATTGCTTAGGCTGAAGGAGAAAGTAATTAAACTTAACAGGTATTGCCCTTGCTTTAAGGCCACTATATATTTAAAGTTGCCAGCATAAGTAATTAATACTAATAGAAGTCATGAGTCCTAAACAAAGACATTCGTATGCCAAGTAATCTACAACATGTAGTTTTTGGAATTAATTTTTTATATTCTTATACATCCTTATGAATATAAACTTCCTGCTTCATGGGGTTCATTCTTTCATTCCCAAATTTTTAGAGAATTTTCTTTTTTTGTGTCTCTGAATGCCCCTTCTCCCCCAGGATTTCTTCAGGAAAGCTATAGGCTCACCATAAATTTGATTTTTTAAAAATGTTAACAACTTTTAATTTGAATGCAAGCAAGAATTTAAAATTTATCTTTCTGTGTTGTAAGTTCTAATAATGCTGGGCAAGCATTGGGCATAGCTAATTGACCATATGGCTCTTTGATATTCACGGGGGGGGAGATTTGTATTATCATTAGAAATATGATGATGTCAACATCTTAATGCAGCATCAATATCAGCTCAGCAGAGGCATGAGTAGAGAGCTAGCTGAACTCCTCAAGAAAGCTATCAGTACCATGTTCAGATGTAGCTATACGATTTTTGAATCATGATAGACAAAGTTTTGCTTGGAATTAATGTCATGTTTTCCCATCGTAAATCATTTTCTACTTACCTGCCAGTCAAGCTTGGCTTGCTTGGCTGCTGCATGGGAACAGATCAATTTCTGCATAGAAGTAAGGCAGAAATTGCTTCTAATTGTTTTCTGGGGGAGCCATTAGATCATCCACGTGAAACCTAAGCCGGTACAACCTTGGTGTATTTCCATGAATAACCCGTTTCAATACTTCAGTGACCCAATTATTTTCGTTCTCAAAAAAATGAACAAGTAACTTCAACTCTCGCCAACTTCCCAAGGACAAAAAGCCAAGTACCTATATGTATTCTCTCTACTGTCAGAATCATGTCAAAAGACTGGTCTGCCGGGTGCAGAACTCCCTCCCCAGCTTGTGCTGAGCAGAAGAGAAATAGCACAAAGTCAAGTCGTGCAGTCAGAGGAGGGGAAAACTCTTCTCTGCAGCTCTGAAGCATGGCTTAAAAGCTCTAAGTAGCAAAAAGTGAAACATCTGCCTTGGGTTACAAACTTTAATCAGTGCTAGGAAGCTGTATATTTTGAGGTTGAGTTTGTCCAACTTCCAACACTAAGTTGTTATTATACCTTTTTCTTAATGTCAAATGTTCCCTAATAGCAAACATCCCCATGTGTGAGTGTGTTTGCTGCTACTGTGTGTTGCCCTTAGGGCGACTCAATGAGCTCAGCTCAATGAGCTTTACACATAAATAAGGTGTGTTTTATTTTTCAGCTACTGGGTACATTCTGGGTCCTTCTTGGAGTCTTTGGGTCCTTCTTGTAGTCTCTTCCCAATACTTCCATGCCCTTCTTGAAGCGTGAACCCAGAGACTGGACACAATATTTAACAGCAGTTCTGCTAATGTTGCTTTAGGAGGCAATATTAGCACTATGTGATGCTTCCCATCTGTTGAGGTTTTTGGGGAACTGGGTAAGGACAGTCAAGCCCCCACTGGAGAAAACTTAGTGACAAATGCCCTTAATGTTATTTTAGGTAATATGTTCTCTCTGTACAGATATTGACAAAAAGGCCATTAAAAATTACTAGGCATCAGGAAGGTTGCTTAAGGGAAGCAAAGATCTATTGATTTTTTGCTTTACAAATATGCTATTTATCCTATTTAGCAGTTGCAGTTTTGCTGCGGTATCTCTTGTAAGGACAATTATCAAACCAGTGGAATTAATTACATGGCCAGGAAAATCCTATGAAGATTTGTATGAGGAGAGGGAAAGAAGAGAGGGAGCAGTCCTACGGCTGATGAGGAAGTGGTTCCTTTTGGCTGTGTGGAAGTGATTCATCCGTAGTGGGCTAGTGCTAGGCTCCATCGTCTCTCTTTGATGTCTGAGTGACTGGTTCAGACCTATTACTGTGAAAGCCCCTACTCGTAGGCATGCAACAGTGTCCTCATTTACCCATGCACCTGCAAGCAGGTATGTGTACATACATATGTGTACCCTCACTGTTTACAAAAAGAAAGAACAAGACTTTCAAGAAATACCCTGCCAAGCAGGGCAAGACATCATCTGTTTTCTGCTATTCCTTTGACAACGCCACAGTGGATTCTGTTCTCGTTTTTCTCTTCCATCTCTTTTCTCCCATAGCTTAACACTGAAGCTCAGTTTAGGATTGTCTTTGCAGCATATTTTGTATTCTTTTTTTCTCTCATTTTGAAGAAGTTGATGGTCTCCTATACCACTAGTTTTGTCTTTTGAACACTGAAATAGGCATGATAAAGGTTTAATATGAATTCTTCTTTCTCTTTTTTGTTTGTATTGAGAAAGCAGATGGAATCAAAACAGCATCTCTAATGTCACAATTCAGTGAAATATGCAAAGGAAACTCCCAGAGGCTGCTTTAAGCACAGTCCTATGGAAAGCTCTCCAGATCTGTTTCCAGAGACTACAGAATCCAGGTTACAGTGAGTTGGTACCAGAAATTATTTCCTTCCTGCCTCTCTCGTTCTGCATTCTTTCAGAGCAATGGAGATGGAAAGGATCTTGAACTACTGGGTACCAGGCTGCTGGGATATACGTAAGCCTAAAACCAATGGAAAGTCTTGGACGTGATCTTCATTTGTTCAGAAGGCAAAAGGTTTCAAGAGAAAGTAAATGAAACATGAACCTCATTCTGCTGGCAGGGATCCACCAGCTCTGCTCCACGGCTGCCCCTGCGCTCTCTAACCCCATCTCCAGCTCCGTGGCAATCTGCCTCGCCATTGCTCTCTTACAATTTGTTTTCTCTTTAGGTGACCAATGGCTCTCAAGTTCCTTTGTAATGTAGTCTAGTCCTTTCATTTTTAAAGACTTGTCTCTTTATTAAGTTGCTAATTGGCTTTAATAATTCAGACCTTTGTTCTGTCTCTGTTCCTGATGTCTGACAGGTTGTTTCATTGCCTCTTCTCCGCTTTCATCCTCTTCTGGGGTCTTCATCTCTCTGCCCTACCTCCTCCACTTTTCCTCATAGCCTGAAAAATTTGACCCTGCTTTTAATATCTCTGCTGGCATTTCACTTAATGATCCTATTACACATTCTTGAAGCCCTTTTCACTCAAGATTCTCAGGGCTCTATCAATTAATTTCCAAACACCTCCATTTTATCATGCAGATTTTACACATGGGTAAACTGGGGCATGGAAAAGTCAGACAGTGCTCAGCATCACAGACGGAAAGCAGCACAGCTTAAAAAGTGGTGTGATCTTCAGTGCTGCCGAGCATCTCCAGCTCCTCTAGGCTTCATTTGTAGCTCTAAGTGGTAAAAATCAAACCAGAGTAGATTTAATACCCATGCACTCATCCATTTCCTACATGTTGATGTGAATGAAGCATGTCTGTTGGTCTGTGCATTTACAAAATGCGCAGCTGAAGTTAGCATACTATTAAACTGAGTACTTCAAAGATGAGCTAAAGAGTGCAGGATAATATTTAAGCTCCTGAGATAAATATCAGTGTCCCAAGCATCCAGTGTCATAAACATTTAAACATCAGGAAAGCCACTCTTATCGTAGCATTTTGGTCCCTTCTGCTTTATCTTGTTCAAAGTAACTTGAACACATTTATCACGACTGAGCTGAAATTTGCCACTTCAGAACCAAATCCTTTAATGGCTTTTTGATGTGACCAGCACTGCAGGGGTCTTGTTTTGATGTTCAACAAGAAGGACACATAAATGTAAATGCCTTGCTCCTGACTCTTACTTATTCTTTTAAATTGAATTCATGAGTTTTCATGTCAATACAAATTAGATAAATAGCTGGAAGAACTTGTTAGCCTGTTTCTGGTGGTTTGGTTTTTTTTAGTTTACTAGACTTGATTATGTATTTGTTGACAAAGGGAAGGGAAAGAAAAAAATCCATCACAATTATGCACATTTTGCTGCAAGGCTTGAAAGGGCAATTTGGAAATCAGATGATAAAGTAGTTAAGCAGATATATTAAAAAATGGCAAGGAAACAAAATTCCTGCTTTTAAACTGTCAGGCAAGTGCTTATGCACTTGCTCTATGTATGTCATCAAATTAAACAGTGAAAGAATCTTCATCTCCTAAAATGTCCAGCTAGTATCCAGAGATGACTGTGAGGGATTTGCCTCCAATCTATGCTGGACCAGACATGATGGAATATGGTGGGTTGGTAATTGCAAAAGGCTTGAGTAGAAGTCAGAGCTGTTCTATTCCCTCTCTCCCTCCCTGCTTGAAGGCAATGACAAAGCTCGTGGTGGTTAATTGCAGCAGGTCAGGGGCACTAAGACGACCCACGCTGAAGTGATGGTGTTAAGCAAGAGGTGAGCAGGGAAGAAGCACACAGTTTGTGAATCTGGATGCTGCAGAGAAGCAAGAAACAGACACAGTTTTTTCCTTCTCAGTTAAAAGTAGAAAAATGTGGCCAGCCAGCTTTATTCTCACACTTTCAGATAACTGCTTATTTGCAAATAGTCAGCACTTGCCTATTAAAAAGTAATATGCGGCAAATCTTGTCCCAGTGTGGCACTCAGATAATGAGCTCATTCACCAGAGGTTTCATGTTGTGGTCAGGGAAAATGCTCCTCAATTAGGACTTTTCTGCAAGAGGAGAAGGAAGTTCATGAAAATTAATTTGTCTCTCTGATCATTACCCCTTCTGACCATTTATAGTGCATCACTCTTCCCCTACTGACAGCAGATTTTTCTCCTGAGCTTTCTCTAGCTCCTTCTGTGGAACTTCTCCCCTCGTTTCAAAGCTTGCTTCCAAGGTCTAACGAGGAGGGTGGCAGTATCTGAACCAAACCCTACACTTGGAATCACTCAATGGAAAAGACATGTGCCCATTCATGCATATTTGATACATCACTTCTAAAAATAAAAGGACTTTTTATCTAAGAACAATGCATTTTCCAGTTTAAGTCAGAAATAAATCAGATGACACTGCTATTCTGAGCTGTCTTCATGCACCTTTGACTGCACGGTACGTTTCCTAAGCAATACCTATGAAAAAGGAGGGCAAAAGTTGATTCTCAGCTTGTTGCATTTTTTTTTCAGTGATACCGTAGGGTGTTGGGGGTAGCCTGAAGGGAACGATGGGTGTTGCAAGTCCTATAAGATAAAGTTGAAGGACACAGCAGAGCCTTGGAAAATAAATATAAAAGGACCTGCTTCCTCGTTTTTTAGGAATGGAGCAGTGGCTTCTGCTACGAGATCAGGTTTTCTTCCCYGGGCTGCTCTGAGCCTTTGTCTCTCAGAGCTTAAGGAAATGGCAGGGGACATCTCTGCCGCATTTCCAGGCAGCGCCAGGCAGATGCCTTCATGTCTGCAGGTTGTAGTGCTGCCCCACCACAGCTCACTGCTGAGCTACAAGATACACAATAATTAAAAGAATTTATCTCCTCTTCCCAGGATCCTGCCTACCACGGCAGGAAAACATTCCTAATAAAATGATCTAAATGAAATGGGAAGGAAAGGGAAAGCTTATGTGCTCAGTGTTACTCCACAGAGGCAGAGATTGCCATTTTTCTGGGTGAAAGTGAGCTTCGCTCAACTGAACATCAGAAGCTCAGGCTGAAACTCTGGATTAAAATGAATTCATAAAGTAACCTGAATTCGGGGCCGGATCCAGCACTTCCACCATGTAGGACACTCTGTGTTGCTGTGTATTTTTTCTCTTTCTGCATGTATGTGCGCCTTTGTATTTTTCTTGCAATTGTTGGGAGAGGCTTTCTCTCTCACTACTTTCCCTCAATTCGTAGAGATCTTGTAATCTGTCTCAGACCACATAAAGGCACTCTTTCATGCTTGCTGTCCCCATAATTATGGCTTCTGTTATGCAGGAGCTACTTTCTATCTGCTGCCGTATTCTACCCTTTGTGGAAGAATTGATATTGCTCATTTGTCTGTCGCACACCGCTATTAGGAAATGCGATGGAAGGGCTTCCTTTCCGAGACACGGCTCCTGCTTTCTTAATAAGAGAGCAATAGATGCAAGTTCTTCCATGCATTAAGAGAAAGGGAAGAGAAAGCAGGAGCAGCATCCTTTTCCGCCATGCCCTATCTGTTAGTGTGTCTGCTAGTCCTGGATTCCCTTCACCTGCACAGAGGCAAAGGGCTGAGGTGTGCCTTTGTGTGCACAAACAAAGAATGCAGATATTTCTAGTAACTGTAGCTTTTTTTTTTCTTGGTGGTTTTTTTTTTTTTTTTAGCCATTTGGCATATTTTGTCTGAAATCTTAGTTAAACCTCTGTTCTTGGTTATTCCACTGCAGTTTTGTGTAGACCAAAGGAAAAAAAAAAAAATAGTTTATTGGGGCTGGCCAGAGCAGCAGAGTTGAGAGAGTGCGATCCTGGAATGACTGGTGTGCAGTTTAGAAGGTTGCTAGAGAGGGCTGTAAATTATGTCGTGTGTGGTTCATCAATTATATAGATAAAACTGTGAAGGAGAGTGGTTTGTCAGAAAAGATAAGAAAAGAGGGACTGAACCTAGATATATATTCTGTGCTGATGATCTGGTCGTTTTTAGAAGTGAAAGGAGTCACTTGTAGAAGCCACTTAATAAATTTAATGACTATTGGAAGGGACAGGATAAAAAAGGGCAAGGATAAAATGTTAAGTATGCTTGCAATTGCAAAATCAGTGCCGCTTTTCTTTAAGTTTGCTAATGACTGTAGGTGTTGTCTGGAAATAAAGCACAGGTTGAAGAGGACGGGGCTGCCCTCCCCTGACCAAAAGGGGACGGGGTCCTGTTTTGGGTCTGGATTCAGGCAGGGGCCAGGGCATCACTCGAAGGGCTCTCAGGCTCATCATGTGTTTTCTCCGGTGATTAGACTGCAGATGTGACAAGGTCAAGCACTCCCCCCCCAGGGTTATGTGTACTTCCAGATGTGAAACAGCATAAGAAAAATGTGGGCATTTTTATCATTTCTTCTCTGTTCCAAATGGAAGTAGGAAGGAAGAAGGGAAGAACGATTTGCACATCCAAAAAAATACACATAAACCTTCTTGGTTATCGAAATAAGCATGGGCTGGATTTACTGGCATTTCTCCTCTTCCCTTACCCAGATGTTCATTTTACCCTGTGCCCCTTCGCGGTGGGGGAGTGTGGGGCAGAGCTCCTCAAAGGCAGCTGCAAAGAAAGTGAAAAACAAATCCCCCTTCCCAACTGTTGTCCCACTGGCATTTTTCTAGAGCAGAAGACAAAATGACTTCCTATATGTCAATGACAGAAAGTCCTCTGAGCTGTATGAGAGAAGGGCCCTGTGCAGGGGACAGTGACAGGGGTAGTTTTTCTTCACTGAGTTGCTCTATGGCTTTTGGTGAGGGGAAGGTCCTTCGGGAAAAGAATAAAGGGGACCTCACCAAAAAAAAAAAAAAGAGTATTAGGAGGAGGAGAAGGGGAAGGCTGAAATGTGCAGTTGTCTTTTTGGTTTTAATAGGCTACCCATCCGGTCGTTTAATGGTCTCATTTCTGTGGGTAATAAATTGTAGTACTCAAAGCCCATGGATGGGATTGATGGGGTGTTTCGTCAAGGCCCTCAGCATTAAAATAAAACAACCTCCTTCCAAAACCAGCCTTAATAATAGGCGTTATCAATGCACACTAGTTTGTGGCTTTATTTGCCAAAAGATGGCAATATTCAAATATATAAATTTTCCAAAGGGTGGAAAAGTAGAGGTTGCCACTGTACGGTGACCACTGCCACCTCTGCTCTGTCCTGGCCGGAGGACGCTGTCATCGTCCAGGGCTGAATTACATCGTTGTCACCTCTTGATGATGATTTGTAGAGCTCATGAAGCTGGATACTTAACTAGTCCCGGTGGGTCACTGCATTTTGGACCAGGTGTCAGTGCGCTGTGCCACCTCTCAAACATCTGGGGGGACGTTATGGCAGAGATGCCGGGGTGCTCACTGAGGCCGTCCAACACGCAAAGCCTTGCCAGCTCGCAAGTCTCACGGAAGAATTCAGTGGGCAGTTTTTCATTAACAGCAAATGTGTTTGAGAAAATTCACCTCTGCTACAAATCTGCATGACTGCTGAAACGATATCAAGTTACATCCTCAGTCAATTTGGGCTATTATTTGATTTTATAAATTGTATCAAGACAGTATTTTTTAAAAATTAAACCAAATCATTTCCCTTTTCTGTACCTTATTGCTGACAGAAGGCTCTCACACATCAAAGTTTACCTTTCATTTGTTCCTGTGTAATAACCCATTAGGTCTGCTGAGAAATACCATGTTTCTTATGCAATGTCAACACCTACTTCCATTTACTCTTTCTCTTTGGAAAACACAGCATGAATCCCAGATGCTGCAGCATGCTGGTGTCCTTGACCCATTGGAGTGCTAAGAGAAAGTAATTAAAGGAAACAAATTGATGAGGATTTAAGGCTGGTAAAATGCACAGCTTTTTGTTTTCTTTTTCCCTGTTGCAGTGGTGAAGTTCACTAGGCAAAGTGAAGTTGAAGGGTTTCCAGCTGGGTCATAGGCTCTGTATTGGTACTTCCTGAAGGCCAGAGGTCTGAATAATTTCAGGAATGTTTAGTTTTATTTATCAAATTTACTTTTCATAGTTTGCACCAAACAGACCTCTGAGACTTCCTCTGTTACTAAATAATTTTCTCTGTTGGATGAGGACATAGGCAAAGTTAAATGGGAAGATCTCATCTAACATTTTTATCTAGGATGTTTACCAACAGAATCTACCAGCAATTTGTTTTTATCTCTAACTCCTATCTTCAGATAAAAATCTACTGTATTTTTTGTGGAATGTATCAAAGTCATGAGATGCTTTTCAGATACCTGAATAATTCAAGTACTGACGTACACTACAGCTCATATTTCCCTGATATAGTTACACAGATGTTATGCTGTTAGTTTTAAATGATTTATTCCCATGTGTTAATAAAACAATGATTCTGAAAGACTCTTCCAGTCTCCTTTAGTTAAATCTTGAGTACTCTACCAAGTTTTCACAGTACAATCTGCAAATAAATCCAATGCAAACACATGCTTTTGGGGTTTCTTTAAAAAGGTACTCTTGCTTGAAGGGTTTCTTAGCCAGTAAGAGTGATGATTGGTGCAAGATAACTTCCAAAAGCTGCAAAACACATAGTTTCAGCTAGAATTAATGTTTCTGGTAGGCATTTTGGGGTTTATCTTCCTTTATTTTACTTTTGGCCAAATAAATAAATAGAGCAGGGGCTCGACATCAACCAGCTCTTCTGAACTTTGTAACTGCTGTGTACGTATTTGCTGTATGAGATCTGGGGAGTCTTACTGGACCCAGAAAATACATTAAATCCCCTGAAGCCCTTCCCATCACAAAAGTTACTCAAAACATCTAGAAAAGTTCTAGTAAGTTTTCCTTTTTTTACATGCTTAATTGGATTTATGCTTTTCAGATTTCTTTCTAACTAATAACTGGGTCCTTTCGACTGCTGTTGCTCTGGCTGGATGGGCACTCAGCTGAACGGGCAGCTCATGGGTGGAGGGACTTGGGACAGCTGCTGCTGGGGAGGTCATCAGGGAGATGAGCGGTGGGAAGAGATCCTCCTTGATAAAAGGGGAGTTGCAAAGGTAGGAGGGTATGAGTGATCTCAGGGGCTTGTACTGGAACTAAAATCCTTTGTTGAAGTTGTTAAGTGAGGGAAAAGAAGTTTAGCTGTGACTTTGTCTTAGGCTGGAGCAGTTTGTTAGAGAACTACAGTATGCTATGCTAGGATGCTTGGCAAGCAGAGCAGCGGGAGCGATTTCTGGAGGTGGAGGAGTTAAGGTGAGTCCTGGGGATTTTTATACAGTGAGAGGCTGCATGAATCAAATGAGCCCTGAGAGCTGCCAAACACCAGGTAGCTGTGAACAAAAAAAATAGGTGTGCAGTCAGAGATGCAGAAAACCAAGGGCTGGGGTTGCAGCTGGAAAGCAGCCTGTTTCATTTGTGGGTTATGGGTGGAGGAGATGATGCTGTGCCTTGCCATGGTGGTGGCAGGAGAGGTGTGCTGAGGCCTCCTTCATGGCTGTACCTTTCATGTCCTTGTCCAATGAAGGATTTTACCAGGTGCATGCAGCTCCTGGCAAAGACCTAATAGCACTGAGTAGGGAGCCAGCTTAACCCTGCTCCTGCTGCATACATGAGCTGAGTTTTCTAGTCTTGTTCTGTAATGTGCTGTTTGGTTGGGGTGAGGTAGGTTGAGGCTTTGGAGATAGCTTCTGGACAGTTGACTCGATGCAGAACAGCTCCCTCTTGCATGTTAGAGACCTCTTACTGCAACCTCCTAACTCTGCAGAAACGTAGCACTTCTGACCCCGACCTCCTGCCACACATGTGCCAAGAGGGTCTTGGAGCTAGCTGAGGACTGAGATAAGTGATTTGCCAGAAGAGGTAATGGAATAAGGATGGAGACTCTTAGTTGTAAATATGTTGGGTAGGGAATAAATATTGCAGGCCTGTCTATTATAAAAATGCTTTATTGCCTTTGGTAAGACTCTAACTACACCTGTGGAGGAGCTAACTGTTACAGTTAAATGATAGGTGTTCAGACTGACATAATACTAATCAAAGGGGGTTTTTAAGTTTTGGAGCATAAAGCAGTTGGTATGTAGGCACTTGAATAAGCGACACTTGTGTACCTTACTTAGGTTAACTTTTGATGTTGGTGTTCAGGGAGGGTGGCCTGTACAACCTGCTCCAAAGTCAATCCATAAGTCAGCGAGGCAATTCAGAGCAGAGCCCAGGAGTCTTCTCTACTTGGCCCGAGCAATGTCATCTCCACCCCGTTTGGGACTTGTTCTAAATTAAGTGTTAGAGATTTTATATTTATAATGTATAATTTATGTTTTTAATATGATTTAAAAGCTGAAACGCTACTTCCACTGAAGTCTGGGGTTGAAAAGTCCCTTGAGCACTTAAGCAGTTAACTTTGAACAAAATGTATGTCGTGAAGAAGTACTGAATTGCGTCAATTTAATTCCCAGGTCACTGGATTTCTCCTGCTTCAACCAAAGTAGCACAGAGTGTGTTTTTAGAATTTTCTCCAGTTCGTTTGCTCATTAGTTTATTTTGGATTTAGGCCCACAAAAATCCCCGTAGAATGTGAACTTGGATTGTGCAGCTCTTTGTATTGAATTTCTGTTCTTTTTAGGGCAGGTGAAATGAAGCTGTTAATCACATACCTTGAGACACATCAGTAAATGTAATATTTAATACGTGCATCTTCCTCTGCAATTACATTGAATATTATGTGTACTTAAAGACCCTCATAAAATTGGTGGAGGAGGGAGTTGCTTTATGCCAGTAGGACATAGTAAGGCAAAAATACTTTGGAGTGAGATCCCAAACGGACTACGGATGTAGCACAATGTGCTTATTTCACTGGAGGACCAGTGGCCATTAACCCAAATTGCAGAGTTTGTTCTGTATTCCCCAGAGCTGTTGTATTAAGTGGGAGAGTAGGTATTTTCCATTTCATAAGAATAACTTATTTCCACCAACTTTAGCCAGGACTGTTGATGGGGCTTCAGTGCTGGAAGATGCAGCTTTTGGGTTACCCCCTCAGGTACTCATGGTCTTGGCTGTGAGGCGCAGGACTTGTCCTTCAGCTGCTTAATACTGTTTAAACAGTTGCTTCAGGCACAGCGCATTTTAAGAAGTGCTCATCTATGAAGCACCATCACGCATGCAGACACACGTTTATTTGTCTCCTCTTTCTTTCCATCTGGTTCTATATTTCCAAGTCGTCATCTGAGTGGACCAAGGATAGTGAAGGATGTCTGTTTTAGAGACATGTATGAATGGACGTTTGAAAGCCAGTTGGGATTTTCATCTCCTCCTTGCACTTGATACTTCTTTCCTTTTTCTGTCTTCCCCTCACACAGTAACAGAAATATTAGAGAAAGAAAAGACACCCACTCATCCTGACCCCCTGTAACCTGCCTGGATATATCCCCCACTGCTGTAGGAAATAGAAGCATGTGAGGAACCAAAAACCTGCACGGACTATGGTTATTTCCAGTGGGCAGTGATGCATTTCAGCCAGCCCTAATAAGGGTCTGGACCCCAGCGTGTGGGATGTCATTGCTACTTTTCCTGTCAATAGAAAACTTAAACTAAGTTATCTTTATTTTCCTAACAAATACTGAAAAATAATGCAGGTTTTTGGAAGAAAAGCAGCTTGGGTTAAATGTTAAAGGAGAAAGCCTTTAGATCCAATTCTGTTTCATCATTTTGGAAAAGTCTGACTTTAGGCATTTTCCCAGCAATGAAAGTTTATGAAGGCTGTGCCTCTTTCTCTAATATTTTGCTCTCCTACTTAAATCCCTACTACTGAAATGTTAAGTAAAGGAATTATTAAATTTGCGTGGCGGGACCCTGTCTATGAGTTTTGTGGCATTTTTGTAGTAATTCAGTAAATTGCCCTGGGGGTTCACAGGTGTTGCCTGATGGAACAAGCGATCAAAGCAGCTGACAGTTGGATCTTCATGAATTTTACAGGATGTTCTTGTGGCCAAGGACAGACCTGATAAAAATAGGAAGGACGGTTGTAATCGAGGTCTTGAAGACGAACAGTGAACCATAGCTCTAATAAATATTAAAATTCCTTCTCTCTGTCTTCTATACAGGGTTTTGGATGTGTGTTTAGGTTAAAGCTTTTCACATGTGAATCTCAAAAGAAACTATTTTTCAAATTTTGAAGATATTTGGGAGTACCCAGGGAACACTGAAACCCATGGGATGGCTTCAGTGTGGATTAAATCCTACAGACCCAAATGTAGTGACTGGAGCCTGTGAAAGGATGATTTAATAGAAGAGGTCTTGGATTAGGATTTGTAGATTAAATTTTTAGCTCAGCCATACACCTCATGTCTGGTCAGTCTGTTCCCTTTTTGCTAAAATAGGATGGATGTTTCCATTTGTCGGGGGGGTATTAAGAGAAAAAAATCCAATAACTGAGAGTGTCTCAGATGCTAGTGATACAAACTGTCCAGCTATTTGTGCAGAGGGTTGGGGTTAGTAAGATAGAAAAGTGGTCACCTTCTGCTGTTTGGCTTCCTTTCCTTTAATTCCACCATATGCAAAGAAAAGGAGTATTTTAAATGACATCCTGAACAGGAAAATAATGATATTGTTTTTTCTGCCTCTCCTTTAATTTTTTTTTTTTTTTTACTTTCACTTTGCTTGTGGTTTATTGTGTGTGCACATTCAAATTTTAGTAAGAATTTGTGCAAGACAATGAATGTGACAGATTGGAGAAAAGAAGTAGAAATTATTGAATGCTGAACCATTTTAAGAAATGTATTGACTTGGGAAGGTTTTCTGCTGCTATCATGGTGATGTTCACCTATGTTGGAAGAAAAATTTCACAGATGCATCCAGGTTCACACTGAGTGATTATCTCAATTTTTATACATTTACGTACATCCAAGCTGTTGAATTGAAAAGACTTCCAAAGAACTGACATGCTCATTTTAAAGTAGTTTTTAACCATCTTGGTTGTTGGGAATAGCTCCAAACCAAGTAAATATTTATTGAAGTCTCTGAATCACAAAGGTAAATAACCCAGAATCTAATATTTTAAGTCAGTCTTATGATTTTTGATGCAGTCTTCTGGTTTTGGAAAGGGGATGGGGGGAGCTGACGCAGAATATTTTCACTTCTGATGCTCTCGGTATTGGCAGAGACAATATTTTCTCCTGGGCAGTAACGTTTGTCATGGATGGGAGTTCAGATCCAGGTTCTCAGCCTGTGTTAGGCTGAGCTGCTTGCAGACGGCAGTTCAGAAAGCCCCTTTCCCAGTGCTGAGACAGGTTTGCGTGCAGTGGGCTTTGGTACATCCACAGATTGGGAGCTAGAAGTAAGAAATTCTTCATTTAATACCTTAAGGGCTGCCAACGTACTGGGCACTCGCTGAGATCTTGACAACCACATCCATGTGGATCCCCATAGTATAGAAAAACCAAACTGGACTACGCAATATCTGTTATACTTTTGGGGAAAGCACATCTTGTTTGACAGGTGTGTGTAAAGACTTTAATTTTGTTGAAGGCATAAAGACTACTTTCTCTGCCTGGGTTGGCTGATGCTCTACACCTAGCTGAACTGCACTCAAGTGGCAGCGTTGAGGGAAGGAGGCAGCTGTATTCCCCTTTCTACTGGGGAGAAAACTGATACCAAGAAAGGGAAACCCACTTCCCTGGGCGGCTCCGTATTGTTTAGCATTTGAGTTTTTTCCCATGAGGCTCTTATTTTTCAGTGTTACTCTTAGTCCTTAAGTAACTCTTCTCGCTTGTTCAACTCTGCTACCTTATTTTCCATATGCTAATGAAATTTGGGCTGTTTGTTACAGTTCCCTAATCAAACTTTAAAACAACTGTGTATTTAATGAGTAGTACTGGCAGTCTTAACTATTCAGTATGGCTGGATGATGAAAACATTTAATTTTCTCAGTAAGATATATACAAGTCAAAGCTTCGCTTAAGAATGGTGCAATTAAATCCAAGTGGTCTATAGTTTTCCCAGACAACAAAAAACTTGTTTTAGTTTTTGAATTTACATCTTCAAAGGAGAAAGTTGAGGCAACCAAAAACTAATCACAGCTGAGGAATTGGCTTTAAAATTCACAATCAGCCTTGTACACAAAGCTTTTCACTGTGGCAGATGATAAAATGCAGGTTTAATGCAAGTGGAGGGTCTGGTACTTGTGACCGTCTTCCTGTTGTGCCGTTTCAGACCCAATCCTGCTATTCCCTTAATTTTATGTGTTTCTGTGGTAATGTTTTAACATCAGCATGGAGCAGCCGGTAAGCTGATCAGTTTAGCTGAAATACCTGCTTTCTGTAGTTATTTTTGCTTTTCCTGTGCAAGGCATAATTGTGTATTTTAATTATTATTTTTTCCTGTTTAATGTAGATTGCACACGTGACTTCTAGCAAGTACCATTTTACAACCTGCCACATAATTTTTGAACTTGAGACGCTCCAGATGGTCCTGACCTGGCATCCCAGCTGTGGGTGGCTGGGGTTGGGTGTGTGACCTGGGCTGCTGCCCCATTTTGTCCAGGAGAGCCAGACCTATAAAAGATGAGATAATATAATGGTATAATTCCTGAGAAATCCCAGGAAGATAGAAGGGAGAAAAGATGAAAATAGAGGTGAGGGGCAGTTCCAGGAAAGGGGAAAGGAAAGGAGCAGGATGGACACTTTTTGCTTGGATTTTCTAGCTCCTGAAACATACTGCAGGCTTCACAAGTTCATAAAACGGCGTTTTAAAATATAATCTCTTCAGGCAAGAGTAGATGGAGGGGGTTTCTCTGTGACTGTAAATCAGGCTGGAGTCAGGAGCAGCGGCGGGAACTGGCAGGTCCTCGGGAGACCAGATCAGTTGGGTAGGAGCTGAATTTCCTTTTGGAACCCAACTTCAAGCACCAAGGGACATATTCAAAAGTGCAGATTGCAGCTACGCTCCTAATTGAGATTTGTGCCTTTGAAAATGTCCTTCCTAAATTTCAGTGCAATCTCCTTGCTCCTGGTAGATCATGAGACACTTTACAGTCTCCTTTTATGCTTACCCCCAGGTAAACTTGGGGAGAAACATCTTTCATTTCTGGAGATTACCGTGAAACGAGGCCACAGGATACTCAAGGCTTAAAACCAGGATCTCTTACCAGTTGAGTTGAAAGAATTTCATTAACAGTAACAGGCTATCGTCATCAACTGATGAAGGACATGCATGRACTGAGTAGGTCACATGTGGCATCCAGGTCCTCCCCCCACCTGTAAACATCCTGACCGACCCRCACCTGGGAGGCTGAATAGCTCTGGGAAACTTATGGCTGATGACTCTTATTGGGGAGGACAAATTCTAACCGGCAAAAGTTAGGATATACGAGTTTATTCCATCTAAATCTGAGGGTTTTTTTATTATTTATTCCATCTAAATCATTAAATATGCATTTAAACACTATTGGAATGAAATTGCTATATTACGGGATTTTTTTCCTTTTCTTTCCGAGATGAAATACTAGAGAAACTTTAATGAATTTATTCAACAGTTTTACATTATGAAAACATACCAAAGAGGTTTCAGCCCCCAAGCAGGCAAAGTTCCAAGCCAAAGAAGATAAAACAGACCCAAAGTAATTAGTAATAGCCAGCAAATATGTAGTTTTGCCTGTCAGACAGTGAATATGGATGATGAAGTTTGATGTGACTTTTCTGTGTCAACTAATAGCATTGCTTCTATCGTATGGTTGGACTTGATGATGTTAAGGGTCTTTTCCAACCTAAATGATTCTGTATAAAACTAAGAAAACCCCAGAATATAAAAGAAAAGGCAGATTAATTTCTGAAAAGAAAGTCAGTGTTAAAACTTGGAGACTTCTAGATTGAAAGAAAAAAAAAAAAAAAAAACACCCAAAAAACCAACCAACAAACCTTTTCTGGAGTGTCTCATTTCCCCAGAGAAATCTGAATTTCCCCACACCCATGACCTGTTGTCCTCATCAAAAAACTGAGTGTTGAGACTGATACCACAGTCACTTGAAAGGCAGGTTTTTTCCTCTGAGTACTCACTAGCAGCATGGGGATTTTTTGTCTTCAATTTGATGATTTCCCTGTACTAACCCAACACTAAGAAAAGAGCAATTAGTAAATGTTGCAGTTTAAAGGAGTTCAAAGTGATGGAGGATACCCGGCCAGCACAGCCCCAAACCTGCACTTCATTTTCAAGAATGACGTTGTTCCCTCAGCAATTGATACAGCTCAGCACTGCTGCCAACAGGAGTTAAATCCAGATTTGAAGGACTGTCTTAACTATAAAAGATGGAAGATTACTGCAGAACGTCAATGGGTTTTAAATCAAGGAAGTTGTATTTGCAAGAAAATCTGTCTTGACTAGCATCAAGTAACATATGGTCTTGGAATTTGTCAATAAGAGGCATCTGAGCTCCCTTTTGGGAATATTCTGAGAAACTACTAATTGTTGATGAGGAGAAGTGATAGGTCTTTTGATTAAAGTGATTAAAGTAATCTCCTGCTAGAGAAATTGTCYGTTTGATAGGAGTCCTTCAGACTTTGTCCCGCTTCTGCGATTACTGTAAGAGCAACTATTTATTGCACTGACAGGGGGTTTGGTGCTTTGTGGATCACAGCACTTGAACCAAGACCTCCTGTATTGCAGCGAGAGCTGTAATCACTGGGCAACTGTGTGGATATTTCCCCCTTTTCTGCCTCTATTCCTCCTTCTCCTGCTTCTCTTGAAGTGTCTTGTTTTCATTATAATGCAAATTAAAAACCATTTCCAAGACCTTGAAATAATTTTATGAAATGAATCTTTGTTTTCTAGCCAGTCTTAATCAAAGCCCCAAGTCACGCTGTGTTTCTGTAGTTTTCTTTGGGGCTGATTTTAGCTGTCTCTGAGGCGACTTGCTGCCGTTGCAAAGAGCTCTCAAAGTGCTGGGGGTTTCAAATGCCATTTACACTTGCTGGAATGTCAGAGCATTTGAAAGGGTTTAGCAATTTCATCTAATCCTTCTGCTGTTGAATTATGTGCCCTTGATATACACAAACATTTACCATAGACCCTCACTAAAAATGAGATGTTTCTTGGATTTCCTCTGGAGACTTCAGTCACTAGGAATACTTGAATTTTTGTGCAAATAGCTCTGTATTTTCTCTTCTGTCTTCCCTTAAGCTTACTCCTTATCTGCAGTTTTGCCCTTATTCAAGTTTGTGTCAGCTGCTGACATCATGATTTTCCCAGGTTTAAGAGACAGAAAGCAGCTTTGGTGTCCCTTCCTAGTCCCACCATTTTGATGCACAATTAAGCAGAGCTAAAACTGGAAGTTATTTCTGAGAAGCATGTTAGAAAACACGGCAGAAGGAGGCTGCTCAGCCCCCCGTTCCCTCCAGCTGTGGAGTGACAGTTTCAACAGTGAACTTAATCCACGTTTAATCCAATCTTCCCAAGCTAAATATTTCTTCTGATGTTTAAAGGGAAAAATATGTCATTTTCTCTAATTCTTTTTGTCAAGGAAATATATCATCTGGAGATTTAAGCCCTTTGCATGTCAGAAGGTCTCCATCACCTATTATTGTAGCATTTCACATCTTTCTTCTGTGGCCGCCTTTTCTCGCCCTTTTCCTTGTGTCAATGCCCAAATGGAAGAAGCTGCTTCAACAGGTCTGTGGTAAACTGGCATCAGGATGGCACATATAAAACTCTATAAATTATTATATTTCTAAAATACTGGTGTTTGCCTACATCTTAAGGAAATTAACTGTTTATAATGTTGTGAGTGGCAATTAATTTCCCTAAGGAAGGTATCTTGCCTCTGGAGAATCACTTCTACTTCCATTGAACTCTTTTGGAAACTTGGATCTGGGTGCTACCCATAGCCAGAAGCAATGATGATGCATACATATAGTTGACAATTGTCATCTTTTCCTTTTGGAAAGACTACTAAACCATTTCTGTTTTACTGTTTCCTTTCGTTTTGTTGTGGTTTTTCTTTTCCTCTCTGTGGTGCTTTTCTGTTTTGCCTTTTCTTTCTTACCTCTGTTGGACAGAAAGAGGAGATGAAATGTATCCTTAGACTTCTCCAGCACATTGCAGTTGCTGATCTGTTCTCAGCTTGGGTATTCACCAGGATTTCTAGCTGTCCTGTTCAGATCGAATGCATAGCAGAAATAGCTGAATATATAGTATGGAAATACTGATAGTTAATCCACAGCAAATGGTAGTGCTGACAGTGTGTTATGTGCTGAATAGGCCAACAGTTGGGTGGTATTCAGTGCTCCCAGGTAAGCCGTGCGAAGGGAGGTGTGGAAATGATGCTGGGTTGTTCACCAGTAGCTGCTTCTTTTGTCAGATTTGTCTTTTTTTTTTTTCTTCTTCTTTTTTTTCTTGTTGCTGTGGTTGTGCAAATTATACTGAGAGCAGTAATAGTGCTTTCTGGTCATGAGAGGTTAGGTTTTCTCCTAAAAGCTGAAGGGAAAAAAACCTCCCTAGTAGTTGCTAGTTCTATTATAGGTCTAGACTTAAAAATAAACAGGAACCAGGATAATATGCTGTTTTATTTGCAGTCAAGCCTTTTGTTTCTTTTTAAAAAAAAAAAAAAAAAAATCAATCCATAATATGATGCTTAGAAGTTTGGTAGGACTTGTTCATGCATAATCTCCTCTCCACCCACAAGTAGCTAAGTTTGTATTGAACTTTTCCTCATACAATTGCACAAGTGAAAATGAACCCCATATTTACCACAACTAGCTGAACGATCTGTGTGTTCATGGCACTAATATGTTTTGACCTCAACCTGCAGCCTGGGTTTTGTTATTTAGAGGCATGTCAGCACAGTGACATTTAGATTTGACTTGCTTTGGTTGCTGTTTGCTCTTTATTGATTGAACCTGCTGTACTGAGGATAGGTTAGTCTCCTAAGCTATATATTGTATTATTACTAGTGATAAGAGAGCATCCGTTGGTGCTATTACTGATATACATCTTTAGACCATTAAAATGCAAATTTTAAGGTGTGCAGCAGATAGAAATCTCTGCACCTTAAAGCACTGAAAAGGCTGGCTAATTATGACTCCAACTATTTTTCAGATAAGTGAGCGGTAAGTCATTATAAAGTCCGTAATGTGAATCCTTTTATTTCCCTTGTCCCCTAACTATTGAGCTGCAGATAATCTCATAAGGCAGTCTCTTGTTTCCAGAATTAGTGCCCAAGAGTTTATTCATTACTCTAAATTTGAAAGCAAATAGAGCTACAAAAACCAACCCATAGTGCCTATTATTTGTCTAAAGCTACATGAATATATGCAGCCCGAAGATGTGTAACTTATGTCAACAAGACCAAAGATCAAGGTTTTTCTTATCGTGTAGTTATCAGATGCCTCTTCTGTTTGCAGAAATGATTTTTGGGTAGTCCTGTTTCTGGTATCTTCTATCTCAAGGCTCAGCAAGAACCTAGACATTTATTCCATTAAAAATGACGCCGGGACAGACCTGACTTCTTTTCCAGCAGAGAGCTGCCCTCTGAGGACAGACCCTCTCAGATGTTGCCTAAAACCCTTCCATACACCAGCACTCCATGGTCTCTCATGCTGCAGAACTCCTTGGGAAATTCCTGCCCTGAGCACTTAACTCTGCTGAACTATTACAGCAGTGTCTGCAAACATATCGGCAAAAGAATACGTTTTTATCATAATTCAGTAAGAAATTGCCGGGATCATTTGTGCAATGGCATTTATGTATGGTTGAGCCTGAATGTCAATTTTTGTACGTGTGGATACTCAGGGGGCAAAGCATACTATAGATTTAATTCCATCTGAATTTACTTTCCTATTGAAGTGTCTCTTGATCTGGTTGGTCTGGTTTTTTATAGTCGTTCCTTTTTGAACGTGGATGGCCCCATTGTGTTGCGGTCTACAGCATGAATGCAGTTGCTGTGATTAAATAAAGATACAGGAAAAATCCGATCTTCTACTTTGCAAYTTATGATCTTCCGATTTAATATGACATTTATGATGATCATTTTTTCTCTTTTTCCCAGGCTTCAACTTTTTGGCCAAGAGATTAACTGTGTATGCGTTAAGCCAGAAATAAGCCCTAGGCAATATGGCAGAGTCGCTTTGTAATAAAGCAGGTCTCAATATTTGTTCCAAACTGAAGAGGAAACTTTTCTTTGAGTTAAAGTTTAGTTAACTTTCCCCATGTCGATTTTTCTTTGACTCTATTTGAAGAGTCCACCTCCAGCTGGCTTTTGAGACACAACCAAGATCTTTAAACGATCAGCAGCTACATTAAAGGAAGAACAGAGAGCAGTTCCAATACAGCAGGTTAAATAGGAAAGTCTATGTCAGGAGCTTTAATTACAAAAATGACACTGTATGGCTACGCTGACGTACTTTGTCTTACTTGTATGCAGAGCCAGAGAAAGGGAAACCAGATAACCTCTGAGTAGGGTACAAGCAGGGAGAGATTTATAAATGGCACTTCTTGTTCCAGCTCCCACTGAATTTGGGGCGTAGAAGGGAGCGGTCCTGAACCCCTCTTTCTGGTGGGGTTTGGGTACCACCTATCATCAGTGTGGGTTTGGGATCCTCTCCCACAAGAATATTGTCTCTGCCACTGGGATTCGGTGGGAGCTGGAAGGCAGCAGGCAAGTGCTCCTCGGCCACAAAATGTTTGAACTTGTCTCATAAAGGCAAATTCAGTTCCAGGGTCCTGGAAAAGGGCTCTTTAGCTCATTTGAGGGAAGGAGGGCTGGAGGGAGAAATGAGAGTCTCTATGTTAAAAAAATATGTTCTGGCTTTGAGGCATTTTCTAAATCTAATTGGACAAGTGCAGCTCCCTCAGCGGCTGCTGCCGGAGACTTTACAAGCAGAGAACTAAACACTTTTATACAAGATCCCCTATATGCGCATAGCTGCTGGCTCGCCTGTGGGGCCGTGTGTCCCAGCCTTCCAGGGTGCCTTATATAATGTGGATTTTTATTTTTAAGCTCTCTATCAAACAACGGAAAAGAAGTCTGGATGGCGAGGGGAAATAAATGCCTTCGCAGATTAAAAAGATAGAGGCAAAAAAAAAAAATCTAGACCTCAACTCCATTTATGCATGGATGAGTTCTTTTTCCCCAATTTGCACATGGGCATTGCCTAGAGCCTCTGCCTGTAGGAGCGCATGGGCTGGTACCAGTTCAGGATCTCTCCCTCTACTAGTTTTGGGAGCTTTCTGGGGAAAAGAAGCTCTACCTCAGCTCCAGCAGCATGGGAGCATTTGACTTTCAGATTTGAAGTGCCTGGCTWGAATCCTGCTTTCCGAGGCAAGTCTTTGGCATGGATTCATTCTGGGGTGTGGGTGGCATTTCTCTTTGTGTTAAGCTATAGTGGAAGGGAGACACGATAATGCAGCCAAAATTGGCTTTTTCTGCCTCTGGCCACTTCAGATCAATGAGAAGATCTATGGAAACCCTCAGCCTGGAGAAAATAAAGAAAAACAAAGGGGAAAAAAGAAAACTCTTCTCCTGAGTGATCGTTTAAACCCCTCTGACAGCCCTGGAAATGGAATTTCACTTTCTCCTCTGCAAGTCCAGCCCAGATTGTTTACTTTTATCTGCAGACTTGTCTTCACTAGTTTTTCACCTTGAGTTAATTGATTGATTGCCACAAGGTAGTTAGTTAACACAATTGCAAACCTGTCTGGGTGCTCCCCAAACATTTATTGTAGTGCTGTTACCCTGAGCCAAGTCCCAGTGTTAACACTGGGAACATATTTGAATAGAAAAACCTGTAGCATCTTTCTACCTGTTGGTCTGTGTCAGTATAATGTCCACAAATGATTTTTAGATGTCACAAATATTAAGGCCAAATTTGTGGCAGGGGAAGTAAAGGTCACYTTTCCTGTTAGATAAAGTCTTTGGATTTTAGTAGCTTAGGCAAACCTTAACAGGACGCAAGTAACACGTTAAAGTACTGATTCCCATAGTGGAGATTGTTTGAAAGTATACAGTAACTGTGTACAGCACAGGCAACAGACTGTAGAGGAGCATCTTTAAATTAAAACTGTAAGTTTAACTATGTCTTAGCAGAAAGCAATTACCCAGGCTGAATTTGACCCAACCATCAGGATTAATATGCCACCATTCTTGAAGAAAATGCCTTTGGATATTTAGATTTCATAAGCAGATAGAGGACTGGGTTTATATCTCAAGAGAAAGAGACAAATAGTAAATAGCAGTAGCTCTAGCAGTTGGCTTATTACAGAAAACTATTAAGGTGTCATCCTTTGTATGGCTAGTGCTACAATTCCCATCACCTCTCTGGCAGTTTAGAGCACGATTGCAGATGTGGTTAACACCTTTGCCCGTACAGCTACGATGTTTGTACGCATAGTATAAAACATCTTGCCCATAGACCATTTTTTTTTCTCTTACATGATTTGTTGTGCCTGCATAACAGTATATATTTTTATTCAATCTTTCACATATAAATGAGTTTTATTGAATAAATGTTGTCATTGTCCATTCTCCACACTATATTTCAGCTCTGTAACTCTAGTGGGTTTATGATTCCTCTTCGATTCTATTGCAGTAACAAGTTTGTTTATTGCTTTTTAAATCTCCTGCACTGACACTATGTAAAATTAAGGACGTGGTTAAATTCTTTATCGTTTCAAAGTGTTTTTAAAATTTCACATTTCCATAACCTTGGATCCTCAGTGTCACAAATCAAACCCAAGATGTTGTGGCTAGCTGGGTCCGAGCTCGTGGCAAGCTGCTGCAATCTGCTGGCAAAGTCACTGCAGAGCTTTTGAGGTTCCCCATGCAAAGGCAATGCACTGCTCAGCTTTAGTGAGGAGGACTGAAATACTGAATAAGCATTTTCATCTAGTTTTATTGTTTCTCCTTTTTTGTTTTACAAGTCTGTGTAAATCCAAGCTGGGAATCAGTAGAGGTGTGTGGCTGGCTCTATTTGAAGATTTTCTAAGTAAGCCAACTTTTTTTTCCTCTTGGATACAGAGGATGTTTGTGTATATATAAAACATTAAGACCAATGCAGTGTGGATTTGAACAGGCTCGTCAGCTACCACTATTGACAGAAAGTGATTACACAGCCAGTCTCAGGGCTAATACATGCACAAATAGCATAACTAAGACAAGAGACATCTGCAAACATTCAGAATAAAATGAAAAACCACAGGTCCTAATCCTCCTCTTCCTTAAGTCAACAGGAGTTTTGCCTTTCAGTGCGGTAGGTTGTGCCTGTTGTTGTGGTATGCCGTAACCCAGCATCAGCAATGAAAGCTGTCGGCAGGGCAGGGGCAAAATTGGAAAAGCAACAGGGGTTACTCTGTTCTCTGGCTGGTGGAGCTTAGGATGGGACTGGTGTAAACTGGGGCAGAATGGGGCTGGGCAGAGTCCTCGTGTGCTGTTGGGGTCAATCCAGTACCATGCTGGGGGCAAGGTCAGTTCTTTTTTGGAGAAGACAAGCGCTGCGCTAGCTTCAGGTGTCCTATGCTGGAGGCTAACAGGCTTCATAGACCACTTCCAGGATCTTTGTGTCATCAAGTTATAATATGCAGTTAATTAAAATACCATTTATCACAGATTTTCTAATGCAGAAAGGGGTTTTTAAAATAATGCCGTAGTGACTAAAATTGTACTTGTGTGTGCAAGTATGTGAATGTATTTGTGTTCTGTGTGTAGCTCAGGCTTTAATGTGGAGCCTTGTAATAGCTGAAATGTTAATTAATAAAGGAAAATCAGAGACTTAGGCAAATGGAAGACTTTCAAACAGTCTTTTCAATAATGTAACTAACACACGTTTTTCCTCTTCATTTTTGGCCTAGTAAATGGGGAATGTTTCAATCCCTTTGACTGCCACACTTGAAATCAGGGCTACTTTTTGGCTTATGAAAAGATCTTTGTGGCTATTTGGCTCTATTTTGTCTGTGCACTCTTCTCTTCCAAGTGTAGAAATGCTCTTCCCTGTTAAAGGTGGTTATTGAACTTCTCTCGTACAGTATAGCCTTTGCTACAAAGCATTACATTATGGGGTCAAGAGAGAGGACATCAGATTAAAAAATGAATCGCAGCCCCTACGTTCCCAGGTAATTCAGTGTATTAAGGAAATAAAGAAATTTCCATGGGAGTGAAATGGCAACTAAATACCAGTTGAAACTAATGGCAGGACTCCCACAGCCTCAAACGGTGTGAGAGTCTGGCCATAATTCAGTCGCCGCTAAATTACCGCTGCTGTTTCTGAGAAGGTTGGTGAGGTTAGTTTATTACAAGCACAGTAATAGGGAGGAATTCAGGGGAAGAGGACGAGTTTCAGGGTGAGATGAAATAGTAGAATGAGTTGGTCCTTCTCCCTCGGCCGGGGAGTGAATGAGCAACACGAGGGCTGGGACCTGATTCCCAACGGCCGCGATCTGCTGGAGAGGGGAAAACAAATTAACTCCAGCAACAAGGCGGAGGCGAGTTTCTTCCTCGGCCTCCCCAGAGCGCAGGGGAACCAGGAGCCGTACTGCAGCTTGCCAGCAAGGCAGGCTTGCATCTGCTCCCTGGGTTGAATGCTAATTTTACCAAAGCAATCTAGGGAGTTTTTTGGATGCTGAGCTTGGTTTTGTTTTTTATGTGCCTTAGCTTCAAAAATGAGGGTACTACATCATACAGTTATAGGTTGGATTCAGGTCTTAAAAATGAAACAAAGTGCATTTAAAAGCTTTTTTTTTTTAAACTGGAAAATATAGATGCCAGTCTACTCTTCTTTTATATCACTTTCCTTGCTGCACTATCTGCATTTCTTCCAGTAGCGCTTTAAGTGTCGTGGCTAACATCTGACACGTGTTTCATTCTTCCTATCATGCAGTATTTCAAAAACCCAACAGTAAATTCTTTGCATAATGTATGGGATGCTTTCCTTGGAGTAAAATTGTGCTATGCTTCAGGGAACAGCCTCTGCCTGCCGCTCAGTGATACAGCCCTGCTCGCAAACCCGATCTGTCGCTCCCTGATGAAGTGTTTCATGTCTATAAATGTGGCGATGTTTTATGTGGTCCACACTCAGCCTATGATCTCGACTGCTCCCCAGCTGCTTCTTTTGGTGTCTTTGCTAGAGATAAAGGTGTGACTGAAGCCTTTGCAGATGGATCCCAGTGAGCTGTGAGGTTGCTCAGCTTGGCTAGTAGTGACTGCAGGGAGCTCAGTGCAGACTGAGAAATCTCCCCCAGGAAATCTGCTGGGAATATAATTAGGTGGCTAGTCCAGGGTGAGTCGCATGCTGCTACAGTCAGCCTGGTTTAACTAATTAGGTTATATCTTAAGTGAGTGTAAGCACAGCTTTGGTCCTGATGTAGGGATGCAATGAGAGTGCAGCTGCGTGTAGGGCAGTCAGGGGTGTGGGGCTGCAGCAGCATCCCAGGGATTTCTGCACTTGGCTGTATTATAAGAGGAGAATGACATTGAAATTAGTCACACAGAGGCTACAGCTGCTAGGAGGATACTTATTTGCAGTGTGGATGTAACACCATTYGCCAGTTCCAAAATATGGTTAAGTCAAATACTCCAGGGGTCAGGCCTAATTAAGATGTTGGTATCGGATTCTGAACTAATTATGCAGGGAAAGTGAGCTCTGCATCATTATGTGCAAGTTGTTGCACACAAAGGTAATGCACACCGATTCGTGTAGTGGAAGGAGACGTGATCCATAATGCACGCGTTGTGCTGAAGTCAGACCAACCACCCAGCCTGAACTGAGCAGCAAGGAGCAAAGGGGCTGAGGCAGTCCCAGCCGCTTAGAGTTGCAAAAGCTAATTGAATAGTGACTTATTTTTGAGGAAGCAGTGGTCTGCTGGAGGATATCCCACAAGGGAAGAATGAGGCCAAATTCGTCGGATGCCTCGTTCATTGTAAATAATTCACTCCGCTGTAGCTGTGTGGCGAGGGCATCCTGCAGCCGCTCCGCTGAGCGGCCTCACAGCACTGCCRGCTTCTGCATCGCACCGGCACTGCTCCCAGCACCAAAAACATGGCAGAGTATCGAAATGCTTTGAAAGGTACCCTCTAACAGCCCTTCCTCCAGCTTATAATAGCTACTTACATTTTGGTGAGGTGATGCTGCTCCTGTTGTACAAATGCACAAAATATCCAAAATTGAGCCACAATGAAAATTTTCTGAGAAACAGCATTTAATAGCTGTTCTTGCTCCCACGGACACCAGTGGCCAGTTCCACTGAATTGATGAGGAGGTCTCAATTGGCATTGCTTAAGCCAAAGGACGGAAAGACAGGATAGAAATGCTAAGTGTCCTCAAGGATGTAAAAGGTTGCTACAGAAATGATGGGAATAATCTGTTTTCCCTCATGTCAAGAGGCAACAGGCTTATACTGAAGGAGAACCAGGTTAGACATTAGGGGACAGCTTTTCTAATGTTAAAGATAGGAAAAGATGGCAATGGTCTTTAAAACTAGACACCACCCTCTCCATGCAATACACTTTAAAAGGCTTCAAAACTAGGTTAGACAAACATCTGGGACTATAGCCCAGTGACAGCCATGGAAACAGCCTTGCTACTGCAACTCCTGCTCTGTGGCTTTACCTGTTCCACCCTTAAAAGCCCCATGTCCTTAAACAAATTTCTCATCGATCATCTTCGTAAATAAATAACAATGACTTAAGAAGGGCAGTTTTGTATGGGTCTTGCCTGCAGGCTGTGGTACAGAATGATAACTTCTGAAACTGTCATTTTACAAGGGACTTTTCAAATGCTAATGACATTTCATTTAAGCCAACAAATTTCTCCTCAAACCAGTCAAATTTTGGAGTTACTGAATAACTTATTTGAACTCTCTGTGCTTCAGAGATTCCTGGTAGACAAGACAGCTATGTACAAATGGAGAGTAGGACACTGTGTCCTGGTTTCATAAAGGCAGCCCATGTCACTTAGTGCGCTGTCCCTGTTGGTTTTCATCAGGGCATTAAAATGACCCAATTTTCTCCTGCTTTGCTATTATCCTCCCTCGCTTATAGGTATTGGTGATATTCACAGTCATTCTTCTTTGCAGAATGTCAACTGCTAAGACATCAGGACAGGTAGTGGAAATTGCTGATAGAGAAAAGCATCCAAAAAAAGGTTTCTGGGCTGAAGTGATGCAGATTTCTGTAGGTAGCCTGCTTTGCTCACGTCTGCGCTGTGATGCACTGGGCTCACTGCTTTCCAGGCAGAAACTGTGCATGAACAGGCAAATGGTTTGGGGAGGTGGTAGCTGAAATACAGGTGGTAGCTGGGTAAGAACAGAGGCTGTCATCATCACATCTTTGGACCTTATCCAAGACAGGAGAAAACCCTGATACTAGCATTGCATAATAAATGCAATATAATCAGAACCTATTATAATCTAGTTCTGCTTGAAATTCAAGTGGTTTGGACTGGAGTTCATTTTATAGATGCCTCTAAATAAAGTTAATGTGTTCCCTACTTCCCCTTCCCCCTTAGTCTATACTGTATCTTAATGAATAACAGGCTTAATCACTCTGGTATCAAGATAGAACATTTGCATGGCTGTAAAAAGGCTTTGGTATATAATTTGTACATGCTTCACTCATCTATTATCATTGTTCTTCCTAAATGAGAAAATGCAAATGTTACACCAAGGGCCCCATCTTCATAGCTTACCGAATAGAATTCCTGACAGCAACATGAAGCTGTTTAGCATAATTTTCCTGTTAATAAACTGCCAATTACAGTAATTTAGTTCTTAGCTTCCAAAGACCAAAAGGTATGTGATGATTTCCAGCGCCCTCCCAATTAATGTCTCAGTTTATTATTTTGGTATGTCTGAGAAAACAGAAAAATGGGAAGGACTCAGTTGCTTAAAGATAATGCAATTTCCTTTCACAAATTCAGAAGCTTTTCTCATCTGTGAAGCAAAATCCAATTTTGTGGGTATGCACTCCCCCTTGCACATGCACATTCATACGTGTAAAACACTAAGAATGGCATCGGAGATATCTATACTACACAAGAATGTGAGTCAGCTTGAAAAACTACCAAATTAAACTTTGTAAAAGCTCTTAGAAACACCTGCCAGCAATGAAAAACTTTTTTTTTTTCTCCCAGTAACTTCTGTTTGTTGTTCAAATGCTTCCCAAACTCAGATGGTTACGCAGCACTTAATTAAAGTCAGTGGGAAATACTGTAAGAGAGTGGGGAAATAAAGAGAATATTTAAGGAAATTTTTATAGTTGCTGGAAAAGATTCAGAAGTATTATATTTAGAAGTAATTATGTTTTGAGCAGCCCTTCATGCAGTGTTTTCTGTTCAGATCTCTTCTCAACCTTTCTTATTAAAGGAAATCTTCATGAAAACAGAATTCTTGTTTCTTAAGAATTTATCTGATCTTCCTGCTTATTTCCCACTCCCTGCTCCATCTGCTCCTGAAATCATCATTCTCTGTGATATAACAGAACAATTTCTGAGGCAAGTTGGACTGATTTTAATTGAGGAGTAAGCAATAGAGGGGATCTCAGGAATTAAGGTCCTACTTTCAATGCAAGAATTTCCAGTGGGTCAATGTAGGAAACAGAAATACTTTTGATTTGGGGAGAAGCTGAAGAAAATAACCTAGCTAGACGGAGCCTTTCAGATGGTTTGTTTTGGATACTGCCTTTTCCCCCTCCTATTTGGAAGTAGCTCAAGAACCTGTCCTATGTCTTCTGATCTATTATTTCTTTCAAGAATATACCCACAGATTCTGTGAATAAATTGTGCAAATTTTGTCTCAGGTGATTACATCTCAGTCTAAAACCAAAACAAAAAAGTGAGTGAGATTCCATCCTTCCCACAGCTGTGTGCAATCCTTTGCAAATGTAAGAAACTTGGCTGAACCCCCCGTCGCCTGCCAGAGGATAGAGGCACGCTGCAAGTGATTAGACCCTGACCGTAATATTTATTAGACGTTCGGGAGTCAGGTTTGGCAGAAAAATTTCCATTACCTGTATAAATATTCGAGTTGAAGCCTGCTCTGGCTTCTCTAAACACCTAGAGTGGGCTGTTTCAAAGGACTCGGCGTTGCTGGTTTCGGTAATGAAAATGAATTGACTCCTGCGGAAGCATGGTTAGGTCAATGCTAAGCGGTTACTTGAATTCCACCTTCCTGCAAGCTGTGTTTAGAGCACAAAAGCGCGTGTAGTGCCATCACCACATCTTATTTGCCCAGTCGCCTCTCAGTGCTAGTGCATGCATCACCCAGGTCCTCTGACACCTAGACCCAAGCAGCCCCTGGGCCTAAATAACTGACCCTGCCCGCTTGCTTTTGGTAGCCAGCAGAGCAGCTTGCTTGCCCGGCTGGCTCGGTGCATGGCCAACATAGGCAAGAGGTCCCTTTCGTCCAGAGGCTATGGCGAGATCCAGGGTCCTGCAGCACCACCTGCACGAGCATCGTGATTACCATCGGGACAGTCCAGAGTGAGCCAGTCGCTACAGCAAGGCGTGCTCTTTGCAGAGAAATTGCAATAGCTTTGAGGGAAAAAAAAAATCCAAGCGAGCTTGTTTGGGGACTTTATTCAAACAGAGCGCGCCCTGTTAAGCTGTTTGCGTGTCTTTGATGTTGTTGATGGCATTCGCCCCTTGGCCAACTCCTCCCCAGTGCAATGCCTCAGGCAAGGGCTCAAACCAGAGAGGTTCCTCCAGCGTTTTGAAAGCTAAATTGAAACAAAGTTATTGAAGTTATTAAACTTTAAGAAGGTGCAAATGTCTGTGCCAGCTAGTTACTTTTTGATAAGTATATGCTATTAATAGCACTTTAAGAAACCCAACTCAAGGCCTGCAGTATAGGTATTCTTCAAGATACTTTTGACTATGATGAGATTAAYGGGTATGGGGCAGTTTGGAACTGATACATTAATTCTAATCACTTAGCTCAGTTTGTATTAATGAGAGAGAAGTAGGTGAATCCTATAGAAAGACATGAGAATATATACCTTAAAGGCATATGTGCCGATTATGCATTTTGTGTTAGAGAATTATTGCTAAGCACTGAAAATAACTGACTACCGAATTTATCAGACGGACACATCCAACACAAAGGGCAGTGCAGCAATATATGTAACAATGGCAATGCCACTTTTCTATTAGGTTAAGCAAATTCTGAAATAAATCTGGGGAGTGAAATARTTGTATTTCTTCCCACTGAAGACTTTCATATGTGCGTATTGGGAGTGTGCTGGGGTATATTTGCCTGTGCTTTTACCGTGAATGCGGGCTTATGACCAAGTTATGCTTTGTTGTTTTTTTTTTTTTTTTAATACACTTGAGTGTTTGGTTGGAGCTGAATGACTCAGATTAATCATATCACTTTTCAAGTGCCTTTGGTATCAGTTTTTTTTGTTTATAGACTAGAGACTTAGGGCTCTATAGTATTTTCTTGCTGGCCTTGAAGCTCTTCTTTTCTAGCCTGACCTCTCTCCCCTGCTCTCACTGTAAGCTCATCGCTGTAGCCTGAGGCTGGAAAAGCCTGACAAGGGGCTGCTCTGGAACTGGTGTCAGGTTATTAAATGGAACAAGGAAAGAGCGCTATACAGGAGCGACACCCCTGCCAATCTGCCCCGGGGCACCGCCTCTCTGCCTATGCGCATTATGTCTACTAGTTATCAGCCTGAGGACCGGGAGCCCCGCGGATGCTGCCGATGTTGCACCTTGTGTAGGGCAGGCTGAAGTGCCGCTGCCATCCCATTGGGTTTGCGCTTCATTCATCAGACAGCCCAGAGGTGATTTAACATGATGGGATGGGGTGAGCTTTCATCACTAGGAAGCCTACAAATGTTTGTAGTTATAATTAGGAAATGTGCTAACACTCCTATTAACCTGATTGATGTGAAATCTTGGTTAGGCAGAAAACTGATTTTTCCCCAAGTGACTGCAACAGAAGATCCATTTAGTTTGAAATGGGAGTTATAAGGAGTGCAAATTTCTGATGATCCCTTTAACCAATGAACAAATGGTTAGGTGCATCTTCAAAGGTTTGTAGTGACGGAAGAAACCCCAAAATGAGGATGTGTGTTACAGGAAGGCAACATTTTTTTTATCCTGTAGATAGGACCACAGCACAGAGTCTGGATGGACGGCCCCTCTGCAACCACCATGCTCTGTCCCAATGCCAGGCTGAGTCACTGACCCAAAGCAAAGCTTGCTGACACTGTGCCATCCTTACCAGCTATCAAATTTAGGACATGTCTATCCTTCCAAAAGGACAAGATCATTTCAAAACTGGGAGCAGAAGAACCACGTAAAAAGCTAGGCTGATTATACCAGTGCACCAATACAAGCATATAATTTGGGACCCAGGCTGATACTTGCACAGTGTCGAGCTGTCCTTGCTACCTTGGGTCAATGCTATTTACAAYGTCTCTGTACCGCCTTCCACGGCACCGTGAAGATCTGCCCTCGCTGACCTAACAGAGCAATAAAGAAATCTGCTCTCTTTTTAATGCAATTCTGGGAGAAAATGGCTGCTTTTCAGAAATTAAATGGTTTCTGCTAAGGTTTTACCCAGTACAAATGCACTAGTGATGCAGCTGTAGCTGTGCCGTGTGGCTCTTCACAATGCAAAGTTTCTGACCTAAAGAAGAGCTTGTGTGCCCAAATGCTTTTTTGTTCTCCAACTGCATTCRCCGGTCTAATAAAAGATCGTCGCTCTCCATGCAAACCTTGCTGTCCAAACCGTGAATTAAACTCCTATGTCCAAAAGGACTTGATGTTGACCTTAAAAACCTTGAAAACCTGTTAATATTAGGCAGACTGAAGAAGATATATAGAACCAAGGTGGATCATGTTTTACTTGTACACAGGCAAACAAATGTAATATAATCAAAGGCCAAAAATTAGCTCTAAGTAGATGTAATAGAGCCACAATGACAGTTATTGGACAGCACTTTGTCCCATTATTATTTGTGTATTAGTTGAAGCCACAATAATATTAAAGTCACCCTCACTAAACATACAACACATTGTATTTTGACAGCACTTCATAAACATTAATGAATTAAGCTGAAGTAAACACTTCTCTAATATCAACCTTTCCTGAACTGATCTGCAAAGGCAGATTAAAGGCAAGGGGGAGCACATTGCAGTTCAAGCACATAAAAACCCTTCATTGCCTGTCGAGGGCTTGAGGGGAAAAAAAAAAATATTTGGATGTTCCATCCAAATGCAGACCCATTAACGAGGTATCAGAAGCGCCTTTTATGTGTCCTGTCACTTGGACATTATACTAATACGGGGGAAGGAGAAGGGTCAGGATAAAAATACAGTCCAAAAGGACCTTGCAAAGTTCAATGAATTCGGACTTACAGTGATAGAGAAGGTCTGTGCTTGTGGGCTGAAAGAAAAAAATATTGTACCCCAAGCTAGTCTCCTATCTCACTGGTTAGTTGTCAAAATTCAGGTGATGCCACCTTCAGGGATTATATTGGTGTTAAAATAACCCAAGCTGTGAACCGATATGCAACAGCAGCAAAGTAACGCGGTGGCAGTCAGCAAAGACAGCGTGCGCTGAAACATGGGGTTTTTTATGTCTGTAAGGAAAGTATGTAGAACCACTTGCTGGCCATGTGGTTTTTGACTGCAGATGGTTTTCGGAGCGAGCCGTGCTGTCGCCCTGCATTTAGCAAGGGCAACGCGCCCTTCGCTGGCAGCCGGTGCTCTCGTGTCTGTGCCGCGGGCGGCTTCGTGGGTCGCTCCCGGCCGCAGACTGAGCCGGGCAGCGCCGGGCTGGCTTTAGCATGAGGGGCAAAGTACTTAATAGGCCAATTGTCTAAAAAGTCCTTCACGCAAAATTACTACAGTTTTACTTGCCTGAATTTCGGACAAGCAGAACTTAAATATCGCAGTTTTTTTGCTGAACTTGTAGGAACTCCTGAACGCAGACTTTATTCCCCCAAAAATACAGATAAAAACTTCCTTAGCATCTTAATGGTCCCTTTGGGAAAGCTGGCCARGTCAGACGGTAATGTTCAGTAAATCCTTGTTATCTACGCTTGCTTTACTAATGAGCCTGAGTATCATATTTAAATCCCTGTAGCTGCATCTCATGTATTGGCTGGCGTGAAAATAAAATATTTCCGTTTGGTTTTTGGTGTATATCACAGGCAGCTCTGCTGTGCTCCAGAAATGCCTTTMCTGTTATTAGCGCGTTGCAGGCCTTTGAAGGGTCACCGTGATGAATAAGATGGTGGAGGCCATCAGAGGGCAACWTTTCAAACCAAAAATGTTACAGCTATTGGAAGGTAATTGAGATACTGTATATTTACACACGTCTGTCTCGGAAATATTCCTTTAGCAAAGGCTAAATTTGATTAAGGGCTTTCCTCCTTGCATCAGGGCAAAGACAAATTCAAAGAGCAAGAGGAATGAAAGAGCAAGGGAGGATGGAAAAATAAAATGGGACATTTCCAGTATAGCCCGGCTAAGGGGGAGCTGTGGATATTGGTCGGGAGCAGACAGATGCGACTCCATTATAGAGGCAGGATTTTGTAGTGACAGCTTGTGTGAGTTTATCATGACCCATTTTCTTTTGATCAAATTTTTGCTGTGTTATGCAGAATATTTTAAACAACGTTTTCCTGAAGGGTTATTTTTAGTAGGATCAAACTTCAGGAACAAGCGTTCATTGGGCAAGGCTCTCCTTCCTTGACATGTTTTGCTGCTTTTCCAAGCTGAGTTAAGAGGAACAAATTATTATTTGTAGATTAATGGAAGTCTGTGTCCCCTTTAGGTCATTAGTAAAATCAATAGGCTCAAACATACGCCGAGGTTGTGTTTGGGGAGCTGTGTTTGGTCCCCTTGTCCTGAGCAGGGGCTGGGACCGCCACGGGGAAGGCAGTAGGATTTTAGAGGAAAAACACCCAGGCAGCTTAGAGGATAATCATATTTTTCACTTCCAACCTCTGGGAATGCTCCTAAATGAGATGGAGGAAGTGGCACGAGCAGTTCTGAAGAGCTGCTCCCCAGCGCTTGCAGGGAAGGTGTGCTTCAAAGTGAATTGTTGGTTCTGAAAACACGGGCTGTCTTTGTACGCAGGAGTTTTTATGTCCTGCTGGCTCATTATCTCAGTAACTTATTATAGTTTTATGTCTGTGTTGTGCTGGAAATGGACTGCCTATATTCCCCTTTTTATGGACTTAATCTGGTTGGTGATAAACGCCTACGGAGTCAGCACAGCATCTTCCTCTTGGTGGTGGGGGCACAGTGTGAGCCATTCCTGGACAAGCTGAAAACACCCCTCCTGTCTGTATTTTAAAATCCCTTCTATTCCAATCTGACTTTAAAGAGGTGTTGGTGTTGACATTTCTGTGTGAAATACAGCTGCGTGTTTACTTCTGGAAAGATCACTGCCAGCTGCCATAGCTGCAGTCTTCTGTATGTGCACAGCGATGATCTAATTAACATCCCCTTTGGTACCTGGAAGTTAACATTGGACAAGTCTCTAAAGCTGGTTTTTGGAGATTTTTGTAGCTTAGGTACTTACTGAAATAGGCTGGAAGAATTTTAGAAACTGCCTTCTCAAACATTCTGTGAAATAACTATTACGATTTCACATCACCTGTACACACAAGCCAGTTAATTTGTTTTCAGTGAACATTTGTATGAGTGAATTATTCACCCATCTGCAACATTTATCTTTAAAATGACTAGACAATTCAGCTCTGTGTGGAGATGTGTCTCCGTATGAATTCATAAATCCACAATCACTGGCAGGACATTTTGTGCAGGGGCTGATGATCTATTTATTCTCCCTTTTCTTCTCTCCAAGGGTTAGCCCAGGCTCTCTTGCTTTGACATGAACTGCAAGCAAACAACTTGTATAATATTTTACTACTTCCTAGTTTGAATATAGAGCTCCAACAATGCTCTCCGCAACTGCAGCTCGTCAGGTTAGCAGCGCTCTCAGATGATTTTAAGGCAGCAATTTTGTGTAAATTTTTTTCCTCGCACACAGCAGACACGATGAGCAGAAGGGATTATGTGATGAGCTGAAATTACTGAGCTAAATGAGGAATTGCAAATGCAAATTTGGAGCCTTTGCAACTATTAGTGGTCAGCTCTGAGCCTGCTAGCAGAGGGCTAACTTTTGGGAGGGAGTGTCCCTTTTTCTGTTCAGAGATGCTCGGAGCTCCTACACTCTGGAGCAGCACAAAGCGGACACAGAGGGACATAAAATCACTGGTCTAGATATTGAAAATCATCCTATCAAAATTGGCCGTACTGCCCCAGTGGCTGGGATTGCCCCGGGGGGGTGGTACTCCCCCTGGCCGGGAAGGGACTGGGATTGCTCTGTATTTTGATGGTCAATGCTTTTCCTGGAGGAGAACAGGAAGAGTATTACTGGCAATTGATAGTTGCCTAAACTAATGATTCAGAAAATTGTTCCAACAGCTTTATCTGAAGAGTGTCTGGGTTTTAAAGAACAGCGAGGATCTTTCTTAAATGGCATTCCTCCGTGGTCATTAATAAAGCCATTCTTTGTCAGGGAAGATCCAATATGATGAGCATGAGGGACTCTATCTTACTGGTCTGGAGATTTGGGGCTTGATCTCAGCTTGTACGAACTAGAGCAGTTCCAGTCAACTGAGCAGTAATTTCCATAACCTTAGGAAGTAATCCTGAATATCCATGTTTTTGAAGAGCTACTTTGCTGAAGCATTTACTTAAGAAAATGCATTCTTTGGATAGACCAACTTTTACTGAAGTACTAAGGACTGAGTAGTGCACTGAAATGGGCTGTGTGAGGGATAGATTTTACTAGCAGTTACTAAATGTTACAGTCACACTTTTGTCTAATCACTGATATGCAGCATACAAAAAACTATACCTGAATTTCTCTCCTAAGGGTCTCTTTCTTCACGTATTTTCTTCAACCCTTTCCAGAAAAAGAAAAGCATGCTACTCTGTGACAAGAGAGTTTTCTTCATCTGCAAAGGAAAGGTTGTATATGCCCCAGCTTTAAATTATTCTGAAATGACTCACGAATCCTACCTTGAAAGCAAAGTGGTTCACTACATTACAGTCTTGTGAAGAAAGCAACTCAAATACTGTAACATTTCCACCGATTTTAGGATTTAAGTTCTGCTAATGCTTGTGTACCCTTTGTTAATGTCTACATGGAGAATAGTGTGTTTTACACTGGAACTTTAGTACCTGGAAGTGAGAATAGTGCAGCTGCAGTTGTAGTCACAGAGCAGAAATTATCATACTCAGCCTGGCTCTAACTGTTAAGTACCCAAAAAATAACCTGATGTAGAGTAGATGAGCCTTCTCCTGGTACAGGAAAGATTTGTCTAGTAAAGGAAGAGTCTAAATCAAAGTTGTCCTGGATCAACTAGACACCAGCTCTCTAACCTGTATAATTTTGTTATCTGGGCTATTATCTGTGGTGTGGCCCCCTCCATGCTGTTCTAATTAGAAGGATAACTAACGGAGCAGTGTGACACCACTAACAGGGAGACTGAAGTTTTAGTTGAATGCACAAATTAGCTTTGAAGTTTCCTGCAGTCCTAAAGATTTTATGGTAATCTTCCATTTCTGCATAGGCATATTTGCATTTTGCATGACAGTTTAGCTCTAATCATTTGTCAGATATTGCCAATCTGTTGTCAGTAGGGTAGAAGCCATCAACTTAGAGAGCTTTTAATATTACTGTGCCCGTTATCTTTAATGGGCATCTGGGAGCTGGCTCCTGGGAACTGAGCATGAGTATTCCAGAGCAGAACAGGCATTAAGGCATCAGTCTGACCCAGTGAATCACCCAGACCAAGTCTGCAAAACGCTGTAGGCAACCAAGCCAGGGATATAGTATCTGACCAATAACGCRTTGCAGAGCATTTGTTACCTCCCACTCCTGTTTTTCCATTTCCCTTCGCTGCACAGAATATGCCGATCTGTTCAAGCATGAGGGATTGTGTAACCCCTAATTTTGGCAACAGTTAGAGACATCTATAGGTACTTACCAGAAATATCGATTGTATGAACAGCTTTTCCTTTGGTTACTGCTATTGGAAAATGAAGGATCAAATTGAGAATAACTTTGGAGCATAAATTCTCTGGATATCTCCTCTCCTCAGCCAGGTCCTGTTTTCATTACGGAGGCTGGCAGAAGGCTCTTGCTCCTTGGTTCTTCTGCAATGTTGAAATGCAAGTTCTATTATCAAGCGATTAAAAATATGGCGCCTCTGTGACCTGTCTTTTATTTATTTGTCAGACTGGGGTTTTTTTGGTGCTGTGCAGTGTCCCTCCTCCCCTGAGCTATCACCTCCTTATCATGTCACAAATTTCCTTTGCTTTTCCAAACTATCCCTGTTGACTCAGTCCCACCTCTTGGTCTGCTTGTGCATCACCTCACCCAGCAAGTCATGCTGGAGGTTCACTTTTAGAAGGCAGTAGTAGACTCTGATCCCAGCGCCCCGCTACATTACTACAGCTACGCCACTGGCATAACACAACACGTGCCGGTGGCTCAAGGCATGCCTTGTGTGTCCCCCCCTGCCCAGCAGCTTCACTTTTACCTCCTCCAGCTCTCTCCTGTTGCTTCCTTCAAAAGCTCATTCACTCTAACTGGGGTTTCTCTTTCTGCCCAAGCCCTCTCCAGCCCCGCATCACAAAAGTCTCTTTCTAGATCTCTGGTCACAACCTGCACCTCTCCAGACCACATACAGTCAAGCTGTTTCCTTGCCTTGCAATGCCTCTTCCTCGTCCCTCCTCCGCTGGCCTCCTCTCTGCTGCAGTGGGAAAGTGTCTCCTGGCCCCTTCTTGTAGCTGTAGCCCTGTTTGTCAGCTGCACATTTTCCTGCCTCGCTGTTTTCAGATCCTGAAAAAATTCACACAAACTTATAGTTCCTCCTTCCACAGCCCTAATTGAACTTTAACCAGCTGCTGTCACAGCCCAGGCCTCATTTGTGAGCCAGTTCCTTGTCCAATTGATTGTTTCACTAGCCTTGCTGTTCTAACAGCTTTATTGAAGTTCATGTAAATCATATCTCCAATCTCACTCCTGTTGTCTCTTGCTGTCCCTTTCTCAGAGATATGAATCAAACATTAATATTGATCAGCATTTAATGCCAGACACAAAGGAAAATCTGCTTTCATGTAATATGAAATATTAATAGAATTAATGAGGGCAAAGGAGAAGGTTGCAAACTTGATGGCCAGCTCATCTCTTTCCTCCTGCTCTAATATGGTATTAGGACATGCCTGCGCTATGCAGTGGTCTGGGCTTTCAGCTGCATTGAAATTTGGATTTGATTTCTAAGTCCAGATTTGGAAAAGTCAAGGGACTTACCGCTCGAAAGGATTGACTGGGAGACCTTAGGTGCTTTTATCCTCTGTATACACAGGATGGTTCCTCAAAGACTAGTGCTCTGAATTTTAACATCAATCATTTTATCAAAGTTGGACGTGTTAATCACTTTCAAATGCTGTGCCTCATTTAGCTGGACATTTACTCACGTTCTGCTATGTGTTCCCCATGAAGTACAGTCATATTTCTAATGGTGTAGACTGGCACTCAGAAAGCAGCGACTGAGCTCAACTAGTCAAAGGGACTTTGACAGGCGAGTCCCCCTTTTGATTTTGGTTAGGTGTGGGTTTGCCTGAGGTTGCTCATCAGGAAACTCTGAGGTGTAACTTGAATGCTGAAAGTGCCTTCTCATTATTCTCCTATTAGCTTGAGACCATGGTGAGAGAGAAAACGATGAATTCAGGTGTAAAGGAAAGAACCAGAAGGTTAAATGCAGTTAAAACTGTTTGGAGGGTGTGGAAAGAAGGAAGCCAAAGTGATCTGTAAAACTATACTTCGATCTGATTTATAACCACGGCAGAGAGATCACATCTGAGCTGCAGCAAGACAGGCAGTCTCACTCTCTGCTGTGTAAAGGTAATGAGGGATAAAGCTAAGAGAAAATAGAAGGGTAGGAAAAAATGAAAAATAGAAGAGGAATATAGGATGAGAAGAACAGAGGAGAGGACAAAGAACACAAACATAGTGAAAATTGCATCTATAAAAGAAAAAGGCCTCAGAGTACTATGTCTGTTGTGAAATTAGTTTGTTCAGTGTAGATTGTGGAGCAGCTCCCCCAGATGAATCCAGATACTTTGGACATACAAAAGCATTGCCGAATGCACTTTTGGTGTGTTGGGTTTGATGCTCTCCTGGGTTACACCCGACTTTGATGTGGTTTATGCAGGTGTGTGTGAGGGAAGAAGCTGTACTCTGAGAGCAATTGTCAACTAATAGCAGGATATAAGAAAATAAGAAAAATAGGGCTAAAAAGATTATGAGCGCCGCCTAAGCTGGACATCTATCATTATACTTCAAACATCAGATCTTGCTAGGAAAAAAAGCCACTCTTACCCCAGGTTGGTTTTTTATCATGAACTTTGAAGATGCTTCAGTGTTTACCAGTATCTGCTGATTGTTTGATCTTCAAGTTAAGTGTAGCCCCTGCTAGATTTATGAGCTGCTGAAAGGAAGAGAAGCAGAGTTATATTTCTACCACACTACAGAGTAACTAGAGATGCTGCAGTCTTCTAAATCATTATTGCTTATTAGGAAAACTTTTGTTTTCACTGCTGCTGGATGACAATTCATTTTAATTTTGCTTTCTGAGGATCCTTTCCATCAGTGACCTGCAGTCTGTGTTAGTGGGAATATAAAGCAATTGACATGAAATCAATATTAATTCAGGAGCGTGTCGGGTTTTTTCCTCCTTTTGTAACAGATACTTATCAGGGTGTTATGACCTGGCAGTCTGAAGCTGTTGAGCTTCCAAATGCAGGACTCTGAGGCTCTCGGAGGGATGCTCCTGAATAAGCACAGGCAGTGTCCTTTGGGCCATGGTTGTATTGTGTGCTCAACTACCTACTGAGATTAAATGTTGGTTTTGTGTTCTTGCTTTTTATCAAAACCAGTCACTGCAGTTATTTCCAAGACTTAGAGAAACTGTTCTAAACTTCACAGCTGTTTCACTCAGAAATCTGTTCAGCAACTGCTTGGTTTGGTCACTGTTTGGGTAGCGTGGGTCTGGTCTGGTTTTATTTTGTTTCATTTTAGGTGGAAGTGAAGGTAGAGAAAAATATAGGGCTTTTTTTGTTGTTGTTGGTTTTTAAATAGGTCTAAAGCAGAGTTTGTCACTTGTGAACCTAGGATCAGGACTAGACTTTCCACCCATCATAGCAGAGATATTAGAGCAAATTGTAAAGGAAGCTCAAGCAGATGTTGCTGGGTTTTTATTGCGGTCTCTCCCCATGTGTAAGAAGTTAAGTGGAAGGAATCCCATGGACGTGGGAGAGAAAAGCTGATGCCTGTGGATTGGTTTGGCATTGGAGTCACTGCAGGATGCTGTATCATTTGGCTCTGCTGAAGACTAAGTTATGAACAGTTTCCTATTTAATGACAAGAATATGGTATTTAATGTAGATTTGAAGCAGGTAACACTGGAAGGACTCCGAGAGGAACTTGCTGTGCAAAGAGCAATGAGCCAAGATGATTTTAGGGGCAACATCTCAGGAGACTGAAGGGAAAAAAGGCTGCAGTGCAGATGACAGGGGAAAACCTTCCAGTCTTTTATCAAGTACTAATCTAAATGGTCAGTGTTGTCAACAGAGGCTTTAGCTCAGCAAATTTGGGGTTTATTTCTGGCTTTGCAACTTTTTTTTAACCTTGAGCAAGTCATTTTATTGCTGTCAGCCTCAGTTTCCCTTGCTTGAAAAAGGCATTCATGGTACTACCTCCCTTTATAGTGTACTCTGCTACGTATTTAATGAAAGTGTGTAATAAAAGTTTAGCACTGTTTGTTGCACCCAGAAAAAGCTTTTCCAGTAGCTATAACCAATGGGGAAAAAAGGTCCATCATCCAAGGAGGCTGGCCACTGAGCATCTCTCTCGGCAGTGCGAGGAGAGTGGCAAGCTGAAAGGCTGCTGTGCAGATCTGCCTTCTGCATGCCGTGCCTCTGAGAGGGATGGAGGATTTTAGTTGCCAGGGCTGTTAATCTGGCACCTTTAACCAGGTATCTATAAAAAGTGGGGAAAACGATGAATCATCAGTCTCAGGTGCTTGTTAAGTGTTCTTGTTAGAGACTGTTTCCAACGGTCCATAGCTTTAGTCTGCTAACAGTAATTCTGTTCATCCTCCTGGCTGCCCAGCAGATGAGCAAAATGACTGACAGCAGAAATATTCCAAAACAGGGGATATTAAGCAAGCACACCGATGACTGATGTCTGCTGTTCTCCCAGTGGAGTTATCACTCATGTGATTTAAGTTGACTTCAGTGACATTTTTGCCCTTGAGGATTTCTCTCCTCTGCAGAACTGTGTGCACTTTACTTGAAGTTTTGTAAAGAGCCATGCAGGGAGGATCTTCCCACTGCGGGGCTGCATTTCCATCAGTGTCACAGGCATCAGTCGAACAGGGCTTTTCCAGTGACAGCAAATGTCACGAGTATCCCAAGACCTGAGCCAGTTCTCTGCTGGCCACTTGATCAAAGCTAAGATTCTGATGTCAAGCTGTAGAGTCCTCAGCTGGCCTGGGGTTGCCCTAAGTGAGAGCCCACGGCATCATCTCACACTGAAACAGCAGTTTTTGACAAACGGGAGTCAGCCTGATTTTCCAGATTAAGGCAATGGTAGAGACTGGGGAGGATCTGGGGAGCTCTAAAATGGGTTTCCCTCAAAAATCTTGCTGGCTTTCAGGACATGCTGGCCGGAGTGGCATTTGCGGAGGTTACCTGTAGTGTGGCTGATGGGAACACGCAGAAAATGCAGGGGAGCTATTCCTGCTATGTCGGCCAAGGCAAGAAATAAATGCATCTTTCTGCATCGACATACGCATCAAAGCATATAAATAGATGAGTAAAGTAAGTTCATACAGTATCAAACTAGGAAGATGTGAAGTAAGAGCTTCATTATCATATTTATGTCTTCCTAATTGCACTCCACTGAGATCACTTGCAAGCTTATGATGGATTTCTGTATAATAGGATCAAGTTGTATTTGATCTTAAGCTTTTTTCAACAGGAAGCCAAAATGAAAGGTGAGATTCAGAAAAGATCATGAAAATTATTGCCTAAATTTAATAGCGAAAGTATTTTCTCTTAACAGAACTTTCTTACTGCAAACGTGCGACGCATTTTCTAGAGTCCATCTGTGTATTTATAAGATGCTGTGGGAGCAGGAACTGAACACCAAGGACTTCACAGGTTGGGTTGGCCATGTGCTAAGCAAAGCAGCAGCTATACATAGGGAAGCGATTTGTGGCAGGGTGCAAGAGGAAGAAATACGCCTCCTGCATAGATTATAATATTGACTTAAATCATATTAGTATCTGGTCTCAGAGGTCATCTCCAACCTTGAAGTACTTTTGGCTTCTGTGCTTAATGTTGATTTTAGTCACTGGTTATTTTGAGTGACAGTTGTCAGAAAAAAAAATGTAGAATTCCTTATTTGGGGATGATCAGCTGTTGTAGCAAACAGCCAAGGAAAAGGAGCTGGTCTTTATYATAACATGATAGAGCGTGACACTGAGTTCTGGAAAGGATTTTTTTAAACAACTTCTTGCCCTTCTGCGCTTGTCAGAGACTGACGGGCAAGCCTTGCTGGCTCAAAGTGCTGCTGACAAGATTGAAGGTGTATTAGGAAAACTGCTTTTTCCTGGGCATGAAATTATTCCGACAGTCGCTAAGGAAATGTATGCCAGTAATCTACTGCCACTTCATGTGTAATGCAGAGAACTGGAGATTGCTTCGGCAAAAAAATACCATCTGCATTAATACTGTGTAAGATCATCAAAAATCAACCACTTGCTTTATTCAACAGTCAGAAAAGTGAATTGCTGTAATTAATGGATGTACTATTTTTTTGTATGTGTGCATATTATTATTCTACCCATTTCACAGATGCAGACATTGAGTTCACAAAAAAAGGCATCTTAAGAAATCATAATTTCAGCTGTGTGCTCATATTTTGGTTGGCACTGTGGGCTCTCACACGGACAGAATCRAATGCCGCTGAGTCTCAGGCCCTCGACCACCAGCCATAGGTGACCCTCCCTCTTTGTGAAGAAGTTGTTTTTGACAAATTGTAGAGTAGAGGTCTGTGGCCCTACAGTATGATATAGTGCTGCATTTAGAAGCGCTCCATCTAGATATGCAGGGTAGCTGCTCTGAGAGGTCCTTGCCAAAGAGGTTTGTTCCGGGGACAGTGAGCAATGACAGAAGAAAATGAATAGGAAAAGTTAGGGGAACCAAACTGAAGAGTCCTGCTGAAGGCTCTTTTATTCAATGTTAGTCTTATTCACAGCTGCTGTAAGTATGATAATTGCCAGAAAGATAGGCAGAGTTCCTGCTTTGGGAACCATCACTCAAAGTTAGTAAATAGTCCATTGGCTGGATAGATTGCTGCCCACTCCAGCTTACTGCAGGCAGCCCAGGGCTGTGTCTGCAAGGTCTACCCGAGGTGCTGAAGGACTTCTTACAGCTGAACTGTGCAGTCTGCGCTCCCAGTGCAGCATCTCAAAGTGCTTCCAGGGTGGCTAGCAAAGTTAAAAACGCCTTGGCATAAAACCACCAAGCTTTATCCTCCCCATAAATTTGTCCAAGGACTAGGAGTGTTTTAAGGTGCATCAACCTAGAGAAGTTTTAGAGTGCGCTGGAAAAGAGCTATAGTGCTGCAATTTACAGCCAGGAACATTCACCTGGACAATAAGAATCCTGGTGCATTGAGCTGAAAAATATGCTGCAGTGTATGGTATTGGCTTGTTTGTAATAAAACACTAGCCTAGTACATTTTATTGGTTTTACAGCCATTTATTGTTTTGTTTTCAGAAATACAGTATGTAAGCAAAACCAATAAAATAGTTTATTACATAGTAATTGTTCAAGAAGAGAAAGACCTATCAGAAGATGTATCTCTTAAAAAGTATTCAGTGGGTCTCATGTATTAGGAGAGAAAATGGAGGAGATGGTTGAARACCGTTCCGAGTTCTCCACTGTCTTTAGTGGGGCTGGACAGAGAGTTTTTCATAAGGCCTTGGACAATTGCCCATGAGCTTTATCTGTGGGAGCCCAAATGAGGCAAGAACGCAAAGCAGAAGCACGGTATTAGTGGTTATTTATCAGGCTTTTATTAAACRGTTTCAGCTACCCAGTGAGACAGCAGAGCGAATCAGAGGACACCTCTGAGAACAGACACAAAGAGAACAGCAAGTTGAGTAACAAGTATTGCATTCAAGTGGCCAGCTGTGGTTCTCCTACCTCTTCTTTTGGATTTTTCTCTCATGATACTAGATATGCTTGCTTAAATTCAAGTCTAGGCTCTGCAAAACCTTATCTACTTGCTCACCTCTTCTTACCTGGGCAGTCATGTTACCACGGTGCATATGATAAAATAACAAGTCCGTGTGTGTTTGTAAGATGGGGACCCTGGATTTCAGTATTTGTACAGTGAAACTTGTTAATGGCAAATGAGCGATTAGTGTCAGCTTCATAGGACCAAGTCCAAGGAGATGCTGTTGAAAGAAAATCACCAGAGTTCTGGTGATTTAGGACAGAGCTGAATTTACTGTGGTTTACGCTGGGAATTTTACTAGAAATCTCAAGAAATGGACAAAATAAATGGCAAAATGTTGCATCAAAACAGTTAGAGACCAGATAGTCTTGGAACCTTTTTTCTTTCCTTTGTCCATGGTTAAATAATTTATGTCAGTCTTCAAGTCCTCTGGAGTAGCTCAGCACTAGTGTTTGGTGTATTTGGAAGAGCAAAGTCACCACTCTGCCTTTTTCTGCTCAGCTTCTGTACACACGAGCACCCAGTAAGCAGCGGCTTTTCCAGGGGACAAAGCAGTTTTATGGTATAGTGTTCATCTTTCCAGCCCCATTGAACAAGACTCTCCTCCTTTATATTTCCATGTAGGTAAAACAAACAAAAAAACAACCAGACAAAAAACCCCACCACATTTCCTGAACTGCCAAAGGTGCAGGTGATTTCTTTTTCAGAGGTACAGAACAGTCATGGACCATGATCCCCAGCTTTGGACATGCAAGTTTGGACTGTCAGCCATAGAAGGACTACTTCTCCGCAAAGGATGCCTTTGGGAAGCCAAATTCCTTCGACACATGCCAAGTATCCTAACTTTCATCCTGACCTGAATCTGTAARGAGGAGTGTTTGGTGCATACTCAGTTCCACCCGCAGCTTTTCAGCAGCTGGAAATGTTTGCTGTATCCTGTGCCCTATTTAGCCTTTCTATTCAGCTGTCTGTAATTGAGCAGCTCTTTCCAGCACACCCACTACAGCTTCATCCTTATACTGCAGGAACCAATTCCAAGCTATTATTGCACTGCTTAATGATCCCGTTCAGGCTGTTTTGGAAGAGTAGTCCTTAGCTCTGCGTCTCACCCCAGGGATTTAAATAGGCTCGTACATCAAGGCCAAGCCTTGATAATTCCTTTATTTCTGGTGGCATTTTAAATCACACGGAAACCAGGAGCTTCTTCTGAGCAGGGAAATGACTTCCTGCCATTAGGCAGCACCTATCACCGACCAAGAACACTCTTGAAATTTATATTCTTAACTCTGGCACTTGCTCAGATCTAATGAATTGGGCTGGGACAGCCAAATCACTGTTTCAAATGTTAAATTTCTCATCAAAGAATTTGCTTTTAACAATGTGTTTTAGTAGTAAGTGGTTGGGTTTTTTTTCTTTTCTGTGTTTTTACTTAGTTTACAAGCCCATATGCAATTCCATATTGCTATTTCAAACTGTATCTCTGAGAGCTACCACACYGAATCCATGCTTTAGTATACTCTTCCCTATGTGCCCATATACTCTGGTTTCTTCCTTCTCCCTTCAATTTCTTTAGCCTGTGAGTTAAGGACTCATGATAGTGTGGAGGGAGCAAAAGACTTTAAATCTTTCAAACCAAAATGAGAACTTTTCTTTTGAAGAAATAATCTGCATTATGGCAATAATGAGCAATTATAAGAAGTTGGTAGCATTTCAATAATCATACTCCTATTGCTTTGTTCAATACAAATTAGTTCACATTTTTGAGGACTCCTTTATATACGACTAAGATCATGTTTGTAAAATGACAGATTTCCTGACCTTTTTCCTCTTCAAAGGATTTTCACTGAGCACGCGTGTTCTACAGAATAATTGTTGGTAGCACTCCTGAACTCCAGGTACTTTCAGTTGAACCTCTAGCAGTGTGAAGTTCTTTATTTCCAGAATTCTCTTGACCCTTCTTGAGTGCCATCAGAAATTATTATAGAAGAATTTCTTTGTAAATATTGTATAAATAGAAGTTTATCAGAAAGGCAGGAGAGGACGATATAGGTCTTTCCTTGAAGACATCTTTATGGGATTCGGAGCTTTCCTTGCATAAGGGCAGGAGGATTGTGCCTGGAGGATAAAATTCTTTTCTAAGAAAATACAGAGGTTGAAAGCAGTAGAAAGAAGAATCAATGTCCAATAGTTCCATTCAATCACAAAATCAGATCTAGATTTCATTTAGGATGCAACCAAAAGCTGACAACAGTCTAAATATGTACTGAATTTTAACATGAGATTTGTTATACAATGCAAATATTCTAACATATTCATTGCTCAATATTATTAATGTAATTGGAAGTTAATTCATTGATATAACTTGTTTATGAAAGTCTGTTAAAAATACTCAGCATCACAACTACAAAGAGTTGTGCTGTGTTGGTTAATGAATGGAGAATTTTTGTCAATATTTCTGCTCCCTGATTAAATTCTGTAACTAATGAATTCAGTATCTGTTTTGAATTGTGCTATTTTAAGACTTACAAAAAATACAGATTTTCAAAATGGCTCATTATAAACTGCTGAAATTATAAATCACAGCACTCCCATGTTTTTAAGACAGCAAAGAGGGTTGAAGGCGAATCAGCAGCAGACCCAGTGTAGCTACAAATATTGGTTTACTTGGTTCATATTGATAGGTCTTTGCCCCTACTTACTAATGCCTAGCGTCAGTCGTGCGATAAGCTACTTSTGCTGCTTATTGTCATGCATTTAGTCTCAGCTTGCAGCACTGGGATAACAGCGTGTCTCAGAAGCAAACACAGATTAGGCAGAGGTTGGAGAACGGGGCTCAGCCTTGAGCTCCCATCTCCGGCTCCGCAGCGATGCTGTGAGTAGCTCTCCACATAGCACTGGCAAAGAGCTCTCATGGGGTCATGAGATCTACCTCTAAGGACTGAACATCTCCTAAAGACTTTCAGACCACAGACCAAAACCAGAGATGGGCAGACCCGCACAGGGAGATGCACCTAAGGGGGGGGGTTGGGAAGCAGCAGGCACCTGTAAGGGAGGTGAGTGAGCAGCTGAAGGCCTCTCTGGGTGCTTCCTTCCCATGAGGAGCTTTCTGGACCATAGACATGAATGAGGGTCTCACTGCCACGCTTTGCTAGCGTGGAAGAAGTTGCTGGGGCAGAGCCCTGGTGGTCCTGCGACAGCGGCAGTTTCACAGCTGAGTGGAGTCTCTCTGGTTGCTGTATTGCTCTTGCAGATATAATTCCCCAGAGTCCTGAACTTCACTACGATGGTCATTTCAGTGTTCGGGTCCCTGAAATCAGAACACGAAACAGTTTCCTTATGAACACTTGTGCAAGCAGAGTAGCAAGTTACAGAGCCCAATCCTGCACGGCTGAGACATCAACCATATGTGGCTACCGTCGCTGATGCTATGGTGCCATTCTACCTCTCCCTACGAATCTTTCTCCACCATTTTCTCTATGAACTTCTCAAAATATATCCTGCTGCCACATAACATCCCTCTACAGCCTTGTTCTGTGACCCACACTTTCTCCATTGTAGCTATTTCCTCCTCACCAGCAGAGGTGGTCAGGATTGCTGTGTGTCCCGCGGGTGTTTATCACACGGGCATACGGTGATGAATAATGCACTGAACTCATTTAACTGTGCTTCCATTTCTGATGCTAGCTCTTGAATTCAAGTACATCTTTGGTCTTTCTTTGTATTCAAGTTGATTGAGAGGGTTTAACCGTATACAATATTCAAATTGCTTTTATGCATGAAGAGATTTTCAAGAAATCAATGCACTCTTCGAGTGAAATAATTAATACATGAACTGACTGCCCTTTAAAGACAGTAGTAATGCTCCTTACCAAGACCAATGCACTAATACTGCATTCAGTAATGTACTTTTTAGAAGTTAAATTCTTCATCATTGGTATTTGAGTAGGACACAGAATTAGGCATGCCGAGCTGTATTTATTAGCAGAAAACTGATTATTATTACTGACCAATCTGCTTTTTAATGATTCAGCGAGCATGTTGGTTTTTATAGTAATGAATACGGGGCTCTTAATCAGGTGATCTGACAAGTGTGCAATTTGCCTGGAAAATTATGCTGGACTGAAAGTGTTTTTGTGAAGAATAAAAAGGGGAAAAGAACCTATAAAATGTTGGCATTTAGAAGAAAAGGAGGCAGGAAAAGCTGAAGGAACAACATTGCAATTCTTTCTGTTTATCGTACATATGCAGATATTTGGCCAAAATTCCCAGCTAGTATCAGGGTTATGTTGTGCCCAACTCAAGGCAAATTTCAGGTCTGTTTTTGCTGTTTTCCACTGGARGTCAAAGGAGCAGGAGCATAATGCTCTTTACGAGCAGGAGTGTAGTGTTGGTGTTATGAAAGGCCACTGTAAAATCAGATGGCTGCAGTCCCCTTGTGCTCTGGTGGCATGTTTACCTCCCTTTAGTTAAAAAGGAAATATTTATTTTCACTTTGAGTGCATATTTGTCTCATTCTTCACCTACACACGTGCCCCTAAGGCATGTTAGTCTTTCTACCAACCTGATCTATTTTCTGATACTTGTCTTTTGCTTCACATTCCTGAAAGATGCCTTCTCCTACATTCAAGAGCCTGGGCTGAAGGAACAATGGGTGGGTCTTGTGAGCTGCTACTCACACTCACCACAATCTAAGCAGTTTCTTACACTGAGGAAGTCTACGAAATGAAACAGCTGACATGCATCTGGCAACAGAGATCGAATGAGGCTCCTTGGAGATGACTTCTGTTGACTTTAATGGCCTTTGATCAGTCAATAAAGACTCACTGTCACCAGTGACCTTTACCAATCTGCAACTGAAAAATGAATATAGTACTAAAAAATACACCAAACCCTTCTTTTTTTTATTTGCCTTTACTTAGCAATCTCTCTCCCTATTCTGTTCTCTCTGCCTGACTAGATGGTACCATTGTATTACATTCTGTTGATCCAGTTGTAAGTGGGCATCCAGTTTCGGGGTYCAACTTCAGAGGTATTGGACACTTTCTGTTCCAATTGACTTTATAAAGAAAGTAAATAAAATCTATTTTTAAAAGAATGATACCAATAATTTATTCATGGAGGACTCAATGTGGTAAGCAGGTAAGAGGAAACTCTTTAGGAAGCTACTTTTAGGACTATAAACTAGTGTTTTTCAAATTCTGGTGTAGCRTCAGAATTAATATGCCAGCTTTTGTCACGTGTTCTATGTCCCCTATAGCATTTGCATAATGAATATCAGTCTGTGTCTGCTGTCTCCCAGGTCACTCACATGCTAAAGGATGATCAAAGGCTCACTGAAGTCAATGGAAAAAGCCCCATCGATGCCAGTGTGCTTTGTATCAGCTCTAACTCGCAGCACTGGGGTCCTTCATATTGCGCACAACTTAATATGAGGCAGTGTTTTGCCTGGAGGAGCCACCTTTGTTGGTATAAACTTTCTGAGTCTCAAGTATCAGAATTTATGCTTCAAGAGAATTTGCACTGAAGCCATTGGAAATYGTACATAAATAAAAATTGGTTGGAAACCATAGTTGCCTATTACATTGGAGGACCAGGTATACCTAYGCTTTTTCCTCCTTCCCTCCATTTTGTCTTCTTCCCCAGCCAATATGCAGAATACTTAATTAGAATTTCAAGATAACAGGTGAGTTTTATTTATTTGCTTTGGAAAAAAAGTCATCAAATATGACAGACAATGGAAACAAGGCATGAAAGAATTCTGCTTTCTTGTTCTTAAAGGACTAAATGGAGCAAGGAGGCAATTTCAACTCTAGTCTCATAAATACCCTTACTTTTTTTCCTCCTAGGTTTAGTATTATTTTTATATTGTGCGCTGACCTCATACAAAAAAGGGTGTGTGAAGCTTGATAGAGAATAAGCACCAGCAGTGAATCAATATAGGTGAACTAACCTCGACTCCAGAAATAAAAGTGCATTGGAGAGAAGCAATATTGCATTATTTTTGTATTGTCTGCAACACCTGAGCCTTGAGTATCATTTGGAAATACAAAAATGTCCTTTTATCTACATTGTTAAACTGAAAGGATTCCTTGTCTATTTGCTCTTTGTCATCAAAAGCTGTTGTCCACGATTGCACGGTATTTTGTATTGTCTTCTGTAAAACTCTAAAATGACTGTTTAGATTGAATGCCTGAAGTGAGCACTAGGTAAGTCAAAGCACATTGTATTTCCTTTCCAGACCTGTGAGACTCAATAGCGTCTTTTCTCTACGTTACAATCACAAGGTGCTTTAGTGCTTTTGTTCCACAATGATGAAAATGACTCTTTTTTTTAACCTGTCTTGAAAGCCACTTGGTGGTGTGAAATTTGGTGTAGAGAAACTGTAAAGTTTAAGCTTATAGTTACGTACGAGTTGGTCGCTGATGTCGCCCGCAGTTGACCTTCCCAACAAGTAAATAGCTCAGAAACATTCACCATAACCTCCACCCTCACAGACAAAACTCCCACTGCTGCTAGAGTTATTCATTATTTTCATTATGGTAAAACTTGGGTAACTATCAAAAACTGGGCTGTGTTATACCAGGAACTACATAAATTCAGAATAGTAGATGCTCTATGCTCTGATGAGCTCACAGTCTAAAAAGACAAGACAGCATGGGGCTGGGGTTAGAAGTATAACTGTGTTTTTCAATAATCTCACATCAACCTATGGATTTTTTTTAAGAATGATGGAACGCAGTCTTCAAATGTTATGATTCCCTGTACAACTTAATATCTTCTTAGTCTTCAAAACTCTATTTTCTTGACAAAAATAAATCAGTGACGCAGTGAGCATTGCTACACACGTAGCCTAGCCAGGAAAAAACAACTCAACTTCTCCTCTAAGCTTTCAAGGCTGAACACCACAGCCATTGGTCCTCAGACAGCTGCTGCCCCTACGGTGAGAAACTACGGCTTTCTAGCACAGGTTTAAATCACACCACAAAGTACTACCATAACTGACTGGCCCTTTCATGAAACGTTCCCAATATTTACAGTTGCAGAAAGTGTATGCTTTTATTGCAGTATTTGTTAGGTGTTATCTGACTTGACCAAGATTTCAGCAGGGACTTAGCTTGGGTCTGGCCATGGAGGGATCTCAGACAAACTTACACCTGACTTGGATGCTGGTGCAGTCCTCTTCAAGTTGAGTCATTTCTGAGTATTTTTCACCGTAATAGCTACAGACTGACTGTAATTCTGGAAGTTTAGTTCATTACAAGCAACAACAAGAATGGGACCAGCAAAACCAAGCATTTGCCAAAATGCTTTGCTCAGCTAACGAATTTAAATATCTGAAAGTACATCCAATACTATAAAACATAAAAAAAAAAAATGCATGTTACCTAAAGTTAGAGCACTTTTAGCCTTGGGGGGGAAAGATTCAAAATTAATCATCATCTAGGGTAGGCCAAATGAGCTCATGCTTTGCATTATTTATTATGAAGATCAGCTATCATTCTTTCCAGTGTCACAGTTTTAGACATTCGTTGTTTTGACACGTCCTCAATGGAATAGCTTTCCCGTAGTGACAAACTGGGAACCAGTAGAGTCTCACCAGCAAAGGTGGCTTGTTTTTATGTAACATTGTGTTGATAATCTGGCAGTTTTGTAGTAAACTGGTAAAAATCAATAGGAACCACAAGAAGGGGAAATGGAGATCTAATAGTTCTATTTATGTAGAGTTGGTAACCAGGAAGATTATGAGAATTAATAGATTTTAACAAGATGTTTGTGTYGCTTTCACTGCGGAAGACATGGATGACTAAGAACATTGTATGTACCATTCTTGGAGATGCTGAGCAGCTGTCTGTATGCTGTTCCATGTTTCAGTTGTACTTTGAAAACTTTTCTCTGTAGTTAATGGTTTGTCACAAAGTACATATTCACTGTACTTTTGCAAACCTAACAACTTCTCCCTGAATAAGAGCCTATTATGGCAATTAAGAGTTGCTGGTAGCCATGGAAATAATAACTTTTCTTGACCTAACAAAGGTGGTGTTCTGCTCTCCTGCATGAATTGCATACCTTAGCTTTTTGGATAATTTACATGTTTCCGATTTAAATGATACAACACGGCTATTGCACTTTTCAAAATATAGGGCATAAATCAGTGAGAGTGGTTGTTCCATAAAAACCAAAACATAGTCCTTGGATGTACACATATGTCACTTGCTGACTGAAATCAATGCCGTTTTGCTCACCTAAGGACAGAATTTGTCCCATGCACCAACTGGAAAAACTGAGCTGATGAAGAAACGATGGGACTTGCACAGAGAGAAAAAGGCTGATATCTTGTGCCATAAAAATCAAATGTGAAAAAGTTCATAATTTAAAGCTGCCCCAGGTCATAATAAATAATTCAGTCCTCAATTATATGCAGTTTCTCCTTAACATAGAGCTCTCTCCCCAGTTTTTTGTAAAAATCAGTCCATAGACCCTTATCATATATGCATGTATATACAGATAGATAAATACAGGTATATAAAATCCTATGTCATGGTGATAATTTACTTTGATTTATCAAGATGTGCTTTTTGTCCACGAATGGTTATCTTGTTGGGTTCTTTGTACTATATGATCTACAATAACCCAAGCAGTAAAATAAGGGTTTTCAAGTGTGACTTCATTGGATTTACTCCCATATTTTGTATGTATAGTACAGATGCATGAAGCAGTGCCAACATGAGATTTAACTAAAACAATAAAGCTGAATGCGTGCTTTGCCAGTAGCCTTAATTCACCCTCACTTTCTCTTCCTAGGATTGTCACTAATAGGCAATGACTGCTTCTTAATTATTATTTAAGTTTAATAGCTGATTATTATTGCTTAATGATACGAATACTTTTAGCTGCGGTTGGTCAGAGAAATCACTTTGCATTTCAGGTTCCTGAATGGATATGTTTGCAAACATTTTGCCTGGCACATTTATTTAGGAAGAGTTGAAATCCACATTTCATGAACATGCTTTCTAAGTCCTTTAAATTCCTTTTCTACAAACACGTCAGTCACTCCAGGAAAGGCAGTGAACTTTTCTCAGATATGAGCAAAAATAATTTAAAATTTGGATGAATATAGGCTTATTTCTTTGCTTCATTGCTTCTTCAGTTTTATTTGAAATAGAAAAATGTATATTGAATTGGATAATAGGAACTGTATTGGAAAGTCTTTGCCATGCAGCAGATGCAGAAGAGCAAGCTGAGTCAATGTGGCTTGGCTCATCCCACCTAATTTTGGGATCTGAGGCACCCAACTGAACCTCGTTTTTGGCATTTGCCAGAATTGCCCTATGACGTGTGTCTCCCTCCTAGGACAGAAAAGGGCATGTTATTGTCTGAAGAAAATCGTCTCCTTTCCAAGTGGTCGTGACCTAAAATGCTCATTTTCCTTTTCCACAAACCGGAAAACTCAGCTCTATGGAACAAAAATCATACATTAGCCAGCCGGCAGCCTTGTCTGAGGAAGTAGGTAGATTTTGCTCCTACAGAGAGGCTCAAGCAATTAAATTTGTGAGCTCTTCCACAGAAGACTTATAATGCTCATAGATTTGCTTCTGTTTTTTTTCCCTACCCCACCTCGGCTTCTCTCAGACCCAGACAGGCAGGATTGACTTCCACCAGTCTGCGGTGCCTCTGGGACTGCCAATGGACTTGTTAAATTGTGATAATAATTTTTAGGCTGTTGGCCACACATTTGTTATGAAATGAAGTAACTCTCTTCACATGAGCTGTCAGACAGAAATTACTTTTAGTCACAATCAATCTAAATTTCAACTGGAGACTTCAAGGTGAAGGCTGTGAACTTTGTTACCTATTAAAGGCCCATGAAGCCATCCAAGCTTTTTCATTTTTAGCTAAAACAGTATTTCTATACTCCTGTGCTGCAGAAAGTATTGTTTATATGCCAAAACTCCATAGCATTAAATGCAATAAATCCTGTATTTCAGGAAACTACCTCCATCAAAGTTGAGATTTAATTTCTTCAGGCCAAATTCTGCTCTCCCCTCCTTCTCCTGTTCAAAGCAATAAATGTTTTAAATAAACTCTGGGGGAAGTTTCTGGCCCCATGGCAGCAAAAGCCAAAAAAGTGATCAAAAAATTATGTATTTATTACATTTCATTAGGCTTAAAATTACCTCTGTTCTTCTCCTGCAAACGTTTAAGATTTATCAAGCAAATGGCAGTCTCGTTATGCTCATTATAACTTATTCACCCTTAAACCGCTGGAGTATGGAGCCCATGAACTGAGGCTTTGTGATCTTTAAAGACTTCTTGTGGAAGGAGCTTGAATAAGYGACAGTGAGTGTCCGTAAGTGCTATATAGTTACATACATGAGAATCTACACTGTACTTTGCATTTGAGTATTTCTCTTGAATGCCTTTTGCTTACACTTCATTTTTAATCAAGCGAGTTGAATGCAACCCAAAACAAGACCTTCACCTAATGCTGAGTTTAATGACCCTTTTAATACCAGTTGAGTTGGCCGCCTTCTCTCTCTCTGCTCTTCCCTCGTAGCTTTGGAGCGTTAAACGTGTTATAAAAATGACTTTTTGGTACGGTCCACAAATTAACCGAAAGGCACACAGAAGCAGTATACTCATCCAGCATGAAATCAAAATCTAATCAATGCAGATTATGTTAGATTAGCTAAGCAAGTAAACAATTAGCCAAGTTAATGTTACCTACCCTGTCCTTCAGCACCAAACAGTTAAGGAATTTGTCTTCCCAGACATGTTTAGTTCCAGCTCACGTTGGTGACATTGCAGGTTGTTGGATGAATTTTTCAAACTAGCAACTCCCGTCAGGCTGTTATATTCATTCTGTTGCAAGTCTTGAACAAAAACGAAGGAAATGTTGGTAGGAAGAGGGAGTCAGCTGCTTGGGAATGAATTGTGGATTTTGATGTGAACCCATGATGCAGACTAAGGAATTATCCTCAGGCTCGAGTCATTGCACACAGCAGCCTCCCGCCAGGCTGGATTATGTGGGATTACACAGGATTATGATGCTCCTGGCAGGGCCAAGGAGCTGGGTCCCCATGCACCAGCACCCCACTGGCTCAGAGACTCTGGCAGACTCAGGAAGGCAAAACTGCTCCAACCTAATATTAAAGTTTTTTGGCAAATATGAAAACTAAATAAGTAGTTGGTTTTGGTTTTAATTTAGTTGTTGGAGTTTTTTATTATTATTTTTACTGAYGGATCCATGCAAGTGTCTGATTCCTCCCTCTGAATTCCCCATACTGTTCAGATTGACTTTTTGCTCATTAAGGTCACAGTGAAAATGAAATTAGCAGCTGGAATTCTGGGACAGAAAAACCTGCTCCATCGCTCTGCCCTTTGCTTCAGGTCTCATAAAACTCACTGCTCAACTTGTGTAGACCGATGGTCTTTGAAATGTATGTTGTGTATGCACAGGTCTTTCTACAATCTTGCATTTCACTTTTGATTTACTCTGCCTTGCTTTCAGTTGTCTTTGGATTAAGACAAGCACACCAACAAAAAGAATTAATTTAGCAATCCTAAACCAGTTTCAGAGCATCTGTTTGCTAACATCACTGTTACCAAGCCACAGAAAAACTGTGAGTCTGACTTTAAAGTTCTCACAGTAATGTAGGAATTAAATTGAGTTTATTTGCACAGTTAATTCCCCCAAAACAAACATAATCTGTTTTTAGCTGCTGTTTTCACAGAATTGTTGATGAAATGGAATTCATCCAGTGGTCATATCTAAAATATTACATCTATCTCCTATCATTAACACAAGCTGTTTCAACTTTTTTCATTCTAAGTCAGTCTTGCCAACATGATATACACACCTGTATTTCAATTGTCTCCATTACTTGCAAAATTTCAGATCACTTCTATTTTTTTCATGTTATTATATGCTTTGTAAAGGATTACATCCCATGTTAAAAAGTATTATAGCCACTAAAAATTTTAATTGACATAATGTATTAGTATTTAACTCTAATCAGTGACTTCCATACCAGGGCAGCTTATCACGCTTTTTCAGTGGGGTGGAAAGGAAATCACAGAACTTTTAAGATGTTTGTCATAGGAGCTGCAGTTGTAGTTTGGTTAAACCAGCCCTAACTGCTTTTTGTGATCACGTAAGCTGCTGAAAATGTGTTTTTTCCTGTTAAATTAAACTTAATTAAGATGTGACAGCTTAGGACCACGATCACGATCAGCCACGATCAGCCATTTCTTTGGCTTGGATTTCCTCAGAGCTTCCAGCAGCAGAATTTGCTCAGATTTGGTTTTGATGGTTTTTTTCTGGTGTTGGGGGCAGATGATGGGTATCTTTGCACTGCAGATGGGCGGTACCTTCGCTCTCCCAATATTCCCATCCCTGAACAGCCTTGTCTGCCTGGCACATTGAGCAAGACGATCCTCTGCCTTACGTATTTATGGTGGTCGTTAGTACCTTTGCCGTTAAATGAGATTTGGTGAGTAAGTGGCAGGGGCAAGCGCAGGTATAAGTGCATTATCTTATATAGTGCCATAAAACACAGTCTCATAAACTCCATGGTGTGGGGTTTTCACTTCTCTCAGCGGGGAGGATCCTGCTGGCGTAAAGTAAAAAGTTTGTCTTCTCAGCAGAAAAATGTAGAAGGTCAAATACAATTTTGTTAACAGGTATTTGGGGTATTTTTCTACTTTAACAAATTAATTGTATTTCGTTTTGATCTTCAGAGGCTTTGCTGAATCATTGTTTGTTCCTTTTTTGGCAGGGAAACTTGTTAGCAATTCTGAGAAATAAATTGCAAACATTTTCTAACCTGAGGCCAAAACCTGCTGGCATTTAGGTTTGGCCTAATTTGGAAAAAGTAAACTAACACCAACATCTACAGAATATTTTTTGGTTTTATCAAAAACAAAAAGGAGAAATGTGTACAGAAATTCTTAATCCATCAGATACTAGCTACGATTTGTAAAGATAGTTTGTGGCTGGCTGGCTGTGTAAAAAAAAAAGAATGTAAGCAGTGATTTCCATTGTGAGATTTTCCAGAAATTTCTGACTTCTTACCAGGTGGCAGATTATCACCGTGTTGATAACGCAACAAATGCACTCTCCCACTGACCCAATAACGGGGCTGAACAAGGCATGGGATTCCCATGCAGAGCTGAAAGAGCCATGGGAGGAAGAGGGGCAGGAGCGGAGATGGGCGTTCTTGGGGCTCAGCCCCAGCTGCCTGCTGTGTTTTACCCCTCCTGCCTTTGTGCCATCTTGGAGGGTGCTGGCTGAACCCCTCTAGGCTCTATTTCAGTGAAAATATCAAGAACAGGTGCCGGTTTGTGGGCAGGGGTAGAAGTAGCAGTGAGGGGTCATCATGAGCCGTATTGGTGATGCTCCAAGACCTTATCTTCCYAACCCAGGGGAATGACCATGGATTCATCAAGGATTGCACAAGGATCCTGGTTTTCTCCTTCACATTGCAACTCACATACGTAATGTGCTGTTTCAAAAAAAAACTATGGAAACTTTCCAGTGTACAGACTCTTTTTCCATATTTTAGAATTTGCTTCCAGATTTTTTCTAAGGGATATTTTGTTGAAAACAATAACATTTCCAAAGCAGTCTACCCTCTCTCCCTTTAGGTGAAGCAGAGGAGGAGCTATCCCTGGAGCGCCCTGGCCCCATCCCACATGGCACCTGCAAATTCCTACCCTTTCGCTAAAGCGGCGGCGGCTCCTGGGGTGCTTCTCATCCCCTCTCCAGCCCATTGCATGCCTGGTGCCTTTGGTCCCGATTCTGCTATCTTTACTCACACTGTGAGATCTTATTCAGTGAACAGTCTGTTTGAATTATGAGTCTAATCCCAGGGTAATGTACTATTCCTCTTAGATTTAACTTTAGCTGATCCCTACAGAATGAATTTTTTAGCAGGACAGCGTAATCTGTCTGTGAGATCTTGACAACAGCATCCATAAGGAAAATGGAAACTTCTCAAACTTGCGATTTAAATGCAAACCCATGAGGATGTGCTGTGGTCATAGGTACTGTGCAGAGAGGGCCAAATCCTGCCGAGCACCGGTGACTTTTGCTCCCAAGAAAGGAAAATGCTTAGCATCATCTGGACACTTACCATCTGTCCAGCTCCTCACAGACCTTCTCCAGGTACTGTGTCCAGCTCCTGGCCCCGCTGCTCAGCCATGGCTGCAATACGGATACAGGGGCCAAGAAACAGGAATGGGGTCTGTAACATTAAAGGAAAAATGTGATTTTTTTCTTTGGTTGTTGCCAAGTCTACAGCTGGATCCTTGCCAAGCAGATCCTTGTGGCGACATGGATTTCCATTTATMCGACTGCTTGACAACATCTGGGGATCATTGCAACTGATTGTTATATTAACGATACCTGGAGTGTTTATTCTGTGATGTGGGTCTCTGGATGCCACAACAGCATAAATAATCCAAGGAACAACATCAAAGAATGTTACATGCTGCAGCCCAATGCAAGAACAATTCTAAGGCAAAAGAGCCTAAATATGAACGCAATCTTCGATCGATACAGATTTTACTTGATTTGTAAATAAGACTGATTCATATAAAAGGATTAAACTTTATGAAGTAATAGTCATAGGCTGACTTCAGTTACCTGAAAGTCTCAATTGACTTAAGCTTTAAATACAGTTGCGTTTTAAGTTTGAATTTAAAAAGAAAGCATCTTTGAACAACTGAACTTGTAATGAAATTGTACTGCGGTTCATCGAGGAAATTTTGTATTCCCAGCACTTTTTTAAAAAGAAAAAAACAATCAGGATTTTTGCAATGTGTTTTAACTTTAAAGCTTTAGATTATTTAAGTGCTTTGATAATGTAAAGAAGTCTCCATTAGAAAAAGGGAGCAAATTAATTTCTTGGTCATTTTCCAAAATTTCCTCAAACACACATTTTATTATTTTACTCTGGACAAGGAATCCAGATTATGAGATCAGTTCAAATTTAACAAATGTTGAAGCCATAAAAGTGTAACTCAAAGCATGCAAATGAAGAGAATGCTTACCAGGCTCAAGGGAAGTGGGATTGGGGTGAATTGCATGCTATTTCAGCAAGAATACAGTTTTTGAGACTTTGACATTTTCAATTATATTCTATTTATTTGTAATTCTTTTCATGTTTCTGCACTTCTACAGCTTGATCCTGGTCTTACCACCTCATTCATGCTTATTTATTTTGATGGAGTCCATTTTGATTTATGGAGTTATTGAGGTAGAACACTAACCTACCCCAAATTAGCTGGTTTTGTGTATACRTGTGGATTATTGGACAAAAGAATAACCACCATGTGAGATTTACAGATGCTTCCTTTCTCCATAACATTCTTATGATGTTTTCTGACACATATTATGGAACAAAAAGGATCAGATTAGCTTCTGATCTCGAGCAGATGCTTTTTGCATCCTGAAAGTCAGAGGACTTCTGCCGGCTGGTTGCCATGACCCATCCAAACTCGGGTAAGTAATTGTGAGAGTTTGTGCACTCTGATTCACTTGAAACAATATGTTGTGCAATGACAGTAAAGAACAAAACCTATCAATAATCAAGGGGTTGCGGTTAAAAAAAATTAATGGCTTGCAATATAAAATTGGATCTCCAGGTCTTCACTCATCCACTTCAGAACTAGTTCAAAGCTATCCAAGGTAATAAAAGACCTTGCTAAAATAAAAGACCTATCCAAGCTAATAAAAAACTTGACAGAGTTACTGTGTGCCATTTTCCAGGGAGCTGTAACTACTGCGTTACAGCCAGTTCATTGAGAACTAAGTACAGAGCCCAAACACTGACGAAGCTTTGGAAGAAAAATGAATCGTGGCTGGATCAGATACAGACACAAAAGTGCTGTGTTAGAGGTTAAAACCATTCCAGGAGCTGAATGCCTTTGCTGCATAGAAAAGGATGTGACAATGAGTTTCATTTAAAGACTGAATTCATTTGCCACGGGAACAATGAGGTTTTGCTTTTTTAATCAAAATGCAGACAAGTAATTTCTTAGGCAAGCAAAGCTCTGAATTATGCTAGGGAAGATACAACGTGAGTAAACAGTCTTTTCCGTAATACAGCTATAAAATATTATAATATACATACACATGAAATAAAGAAGTGATTGAACTTGTCATTTAATTGTATTATCAGATTTGTAGCTTGTGAAAATGTCAGGGAAAATAACACAGTGTGTAGGATGGGTCAATTTATTAATTGTGGATAATTTTTGAGCCAACTCCAGTCAGTGCTATTGTATTTCTTATTTGTAAGTATTCACCAAGTTGCTTGGATAAATAATTTTCAGCCAGCAAGTTAGTTTTGTATAGTCTTCCCATTTTGATTACTTCCTGGTTGTCTACCAGGATCAGTGACTGGTCTCCGAGGTCACACAGCATCATTTCTACCTGGATGCCTGTAACTTTCCCAGTGGGAGAGTAACGTTTAGCACCTGGCCAGTTTGAGCTTTTTGATGAGCTAACATTTGTGACACTCTAAATATTTGTAACCTTCCAAATAACAGGAGAAAAGGTTTGATTTATTCGTGCATATCTTTGTAATTCTTGCCCACTTTCCCTTTCTCCAAACCAGCTCTATTATAGCCGGCTTCACTCACTTCTTAAAATCGAATCACATAAAAACTCCAGTTAGACCAGTCCAACTAGGGGCCAAATCTTCGTCTAGTTATTAATTTTCACTCCAACAAAAACTGGGAGGTTTATCTGAATAAGAACTTAGGACTCAAATCTATTAACTAACAAAGCAAAAATGCCAGTTAGAGATCAAAACGATCTGTCAATACGTGCTTGAAGTATAAGTCATTGCTATTATTCTCACCAGAAAAGGCACAATGACTTGAAGGTTTCTACTTATGTGAGGAGCAACACTCACGTCCCTGCTCTCAGCAAGAGTTTGGAGGAACTGCCCCCATTGCAGCACCAATAAAACCAGCTGCCCCAAATAAAGCCTGACCCACGGAAGCTGTCCTGGTCAGGCTGTTTCTTTGCTTTCTCGGCAATGCAGGAATGATAGAAATGTCTAGAAACAATTTGGAGAGAAGGGACGGTCGCCTGAGATGTAGAGATTGAACGCTGCTGGCGCAGGGGCTGTGTATAGTCTCCAGCGGGATTTTCAAAACTAGATTCCAGGTAGGCTTTAGAGCACAGAAGTCACCAGATTTTCAAAATATTTCAAGGCCAGCTGTACTTTTGGTAATCTTGTCACTTCTTTAAGTGAATGAGAGCAAAACGGGAGAGATAATCTACAGCTCTTCCTCCCTTCCCAGGAGAGCAGCTCTCTGTATGGAGCTAACACAGCTCCCCATAAAGCTCACATATATCCAGTATGGAGCAAATAATCTCTTACGTGAGGTGAAAGGAAATTTGGGGGCATGGAGAGTGCGGCAGGAGGAAAATGGGATATTTTATCCACTCATGGGAATGCTGCTGTAAAAATAGGTTTTGTCCTGGTTGTAGAAGTCTTTTATTTCAAGTTTCATCAGGTTCATGCCTTGACTCCAGCAGCCCTAGAAGGGTAAAGACCTCTAAGCTTGGCCGTATTTCCTCTCTATGATGTGGCTCTTTTTAGGTTTAAAGCTCTACTTATTTGCAGAGACTTGTTTGTATGTTGCTCAGGAAGTCTGGAACAAACTATTTCCTGGTTTTCAGATTTCAGTTTGGGGTTTGAGGCAGGGAGAGAGTATTTAAATGCAGATATTAGACAGTACTCATGCCCCCCGGGGAGACAGGATTGCAAAATCTTCATTAAGGCCATGTGAGAGGCAAAAAAATGAAGAAAAAAGGATTCAGCTCTTCATATTGTTCATAGACAGGAATACATTGTCTTGAATATTAGCTGTGGGTCTTGTCCCTCGAGATCTGAACACACTGACAATGAGGAGTTTTGAACAGGTTCCCAGACATTAGGGAATTACACAACACATGAAGAAGGTGAGATGAGAATAGGGACTAGAGATGTCCCCATTCTCTATTTCTTCCTGTTTAAAATGCATCAATACTAAAAAAAAAAAAGAAAGAACGAGAAAACCAGAATAGCAGAAGATTGTGTAACCCTGTCAAAGAAAAAGAAGAAACAAGATATATACAGCCTGCAGCTGACACTAACTTTTTCCTTTCTTTTCCACCTGAATCTGAGCTAATAGGAATAATAACTATTCTGCCTGCCCACTGACCCAAAAGATGTGTGTTATTGCGCTAATCCACTTCTACCGGTATTGACTGCTGGTCTCTATGGGTTTGCCTTGCAGAGTCAGAAATAAATTACCCATCAGAATCAATGAAACTCATGACTGTGGTTTACACACATGTAGTTCTGTCACCCATACTTGCAAGTGATAAGTGCTTGCAGATTACTTCCATACTTCATCTTTTGAGTGTGTAAGGGCGTGCAAGCCACCCTTGGGAGAAACCCACTCATCAGCATATGGTCACTTTTGGATCATTGCTATTGCTTCGCAGTACCATTGGGTTAGACAAATTAAAGTATTTTCAAAATCAGCATTGCTTTGCTCCTTGGTATGGAAACAAAATAATAAGTTAATTGAGGGTCGTGATGCTGATGTCTCGGTGACACTGAGGTTATTGCACTCCCCCAAAGCTCAAATTAAACTGAGAAAGCACAACTACTTCACAGCCTGTGTTGTGCCTGGTACACCTTGACTTCTATTTAGTTTAGTTCATGAGTTATAAGCTGCCAGATGTAGATAGTTCACTGACTGCAGGATCAGTGTTGCGAGTGAAAGAAGAACTAAGTCACCTAATGGGCAACTGCCTCGTGACTTTCAGAGATCCTCAGGTATCATTAAAATCCACAGAAGAGGGATGTATATTCTGAGAGTGTGCCATTAAGTTGTGGAAGAGATGGGTTCAAGAATTCAACAGTAGCACTAGTAATATTTAAAGCCAAGTTACAGCAATGGAGCAGTATCACCCAGAACATGCACAACCCCAACAGAGCAGAGATCAGTGTAAGTAAAAGATCCCAGTTCAGACCTCATCAGGAGTTTTCATAAGGGTGAAAATGAAATATTAGCTTTTTAACATGTGTTAATCTTATTTAACATCACAGCAGCAACTGTTCATCATAATATCCTATATGTAATTTTCAACAGAACTTCTGCTTCTAGACAGAAAATAAGACTTTCTAGATCAGTTGTCACTATTGATTTGGAGTCTGGGCCTCTGCTTTGCTCTTTTAGTTAGAAGTCAGCTGGATACTTGTTACTTTCACTAGCATTAATATATACATATACTAGCCTGATTGCCTGAAAGCGATCATGAGATTAGTTATTTACATTCACTAAGTGCTGCTCCTTTTTCTAGAGGCTGATGTCAAAAGCTATTTATAAAGTCACAGAATTATAGACTAACTTAGGTGGACGGGACCTCTGGAGGTCACTGAGCCCAACCTCCCGCTCAAGGCAGGGTCTGCTAGAGCAGGTCGCTCAGAGCCTTGTCCAGTCAAATTTTAAATATCTCAAAGGAAAGATCCCACAACCTCTCTGAGTCCCTGTTCCAGTCTTTAACTGCCCTCAGGGTGATTTTTTTTCCCCCTTCTATCTAAGCAGAACATCCTGTTGCACCCTTTGGCTGTGCGCGTTCACTGCGTGCCTGAGGGGCATCTGGGTCCACCGCTCTGCAGCTACAAGTGCAGTGAGGTCCCCTCCTGAGCCTTTTCCTCTTAAGGCTGAACAAACTCATTCAGATAAGCTTTTATTCTTTCATTTATGGAGTTACAGCGTAGCAAGTGTCATTAGCACAGCGTAGCTATAGAGAACTTTGGGTTTTTTCATTCATTGTAATATTTTCTCCATCTGTGTTTGTAAATAGCTTTGATAGGAAGCCGTAATTGTGCCGTTTCCTTTCATACAAAACTTCTGTTGGCTTCTGTGCAAGCTGTACACTTACAATTAAGGTGGCCCATCATGTTTTGGCTTTGTGATCCATTTTGGTTCCTTCTAACCCAGAGTAACCCCAGCAGTGTGACTCTGCCCCTCCTAAAGGCAGAAGAAGATGAAACCGAAGTTTATCCTGAGGACCTGAGTAAGAGGCAGGTGGAAGCTGCTTTCAGTTGAAAGGATGCTGAAGGAAGTGGTCTTTATCTCAGGATTTCACCCTGGGCTGTGAAGCACCCACTGCTTTGGGTGGTGCACCCAGGAGGCACATGGGACTCGCAGCATCCTCAGCTGCCCTCGCACAGGCATCCCCACGCCACCGCTGAACCAACACCATGGGTGCTAATGGCACTGCGGCTGTGACAGCACACAGCTACGCACAAGTTCATGGTGCAAATAAATACTCTGGGCTGGGGTGGTTTTTGCAGCCCTCTGCTCTGCTCTGCAGTGCTGCGCTTGTCAGTGCTTCCTTTAAACCAGCTTAAGTACCTCCCTGTGAGTTGTAGTGGCATATTTGCATTGCAGCACAGATGTACCCGGTGTAACACCACATATAACTTTGCAAAGCCAGCATCTGGTCCCATTAAATGCAATAGAAATATTGCTATTTGTTCCAGTGGGCCTGGTAGCTCATTTATTTATTTTGCATTTTTTTTCTACAGAAAATAAAAGTCATTTATATGATTGAGTAACCTGTCTGAACTAATCAAAGCTCTGACCCAAAGGTTTGGTCAGTATGACCAATTACACGGTTGCTCGTGTGACTTTCACAGACTTTATGCTTTCTTCCAGGTCACTATCTATTATTTTCAGAATGGAAAATTCAAAGATCTGAAAGCACCTAGTGGGTTGAGAGAGACAATGCCTTATAAAAATGTTATTGCTATTGACTTTGTGGAAGATTTGATTACAATGAATTGGCAGGGAAATGATTTAATACTAAACATTGACAACTGTAATATCCAAGAGTAATTCTGGACAGTAAGAGACAAGAGAAAAAATGCATTTTCTTTTACTGTGGGAGAGACTTGCTAAACGGCTAACAGAGACTCAGTATAGTAACTACTAAGAGTGATATGCTTCTAATAGCAACACAGAAGCAACCAAAACTGTTTGTGTTGGAAGAGTTACAGTAGAAATTTAGCCAAACAAGAAAAATATATAAGGAAAAATAATTCCATAAGCAGCTGCAACAAATGTAAAATTAATTTTTTACTCCTTAAAACATTTTATCAACAACTGTTCAAGTGAATGGCCATAAATAAGGCAAAACAACCAAAAATCAATGTCTACACAAGGTCCCAAGACAGATTTATTGAAGCCATTCAACACCTCGCTTTCTCATTGGTGTGTGTTTGGGCCTTAAGCATGAGGAATTTCGACTACTGACTCAAACTATGGTCCCAAAAATTCTCTGTCAAGCTCAATTATTTCCCCACTTTCTCCATTCTGCCGGTTACATCTCCCTGCGTATCGTCCCAGACAGGCTTTTATAACTCGTCGTTTCAGTTCAGCTTGAGATTGTGCTACAGCGCAGCCAAATAGCTGTCCACAAGAAAGTAAAAATCTTAGTATGATTCCAACCAGAGACTCTTTATCTTTAAAATACAGCATTACGAACCCTAATGTCCTCTGGTTTTATTAGCTATTCTTGAGGGGTGCTTAGCTGGCAAGTGCAGCATCTGCCACCGGCTCGTCGCGGCTTTAACAGCCTGAGTGCAAACTTCCCAGCCTGTGCACAAATAACATTTTACGGGGCCCGATGGCTGGTGGTGGTGGCGGGTTTTGTTGTTCCCAGGCTGCCGGTTCCTCCGGGACCCAGGCACCGCAGCAGCGTGCAGGTTGCCACCCTTTTCTGAGCGAAGGAGAAGATGGGACCTCGATCCCTGTGGAGAGCAGTGGCCCCTGCYGCTCTCCGGTAAACCATCCTTTTTCACAGTAAACCATCCTTTTTACCCTGTTCTAGCTCACTGCGGTCAAGGGAAAAGGARGGGCTGCTGCTGTGGTTCAGAGACAATTCTTCACGTGTGTCCAGCAGGTATAAACCCTGCACTGGAGCCTGCTCGTGCAGAGGGGACTGTGCATAGCCGGTGACATTAATTTACCATGAGGGGAAAATTCCAGTGTAAGTGGTCTCTACTGTGTATAAAACACTCAGTACCAGTGACATTTGCCTCTTCTCTTAGTGATAAAATATATTTATTTGTGAAGYAGATCTTAATCTATCTCAGAAAAGTGTTTTTAGTTTTTCACAGTAGCATTTATAATGATTGAAAGTGTAGGCTAGAGAGGACATCTTTCTGTAGCAATGAACAAAAATAAGAATAACTTTTCAGCATTACCGTATATCAATAGCCAATTATTTTTGTATGGATGGGTTCTGGCTGGCTGCTAATGGACTGACAATGAGATAAGTCTTCCAGGAGAGAAACCATCATTTTAATGATGGAGTGGCTGGCCTTTTAATTTTAAGGTATTAGCAAAATCACACCTTTCACCTTTAAAAATTGTAAATGATCGCAGTCTTGTTCTAAATCATTTAGTTGCTGTTCGAACTGAGCCTGGCTAATGCTTTGCAGGGGTTTGTCTTTCTTAGCACTGATGGTGCCATTTACATTTCTTAATTTTTCTTGAAGAACAATGTCCTCCTTGCTTGTACTCTCCCTCCCAGCCTGCTTTCTGGCCATCTGTCTGTAGAGGCAATTTAAGGAATCTGTAGCCAATTCACCCTTGCTCATATGAACTTGATATACAGCATAGATATGCACAGGCGTAAAGTAAAACCTATTAAGTGATGAGATAAAAAGCAAAGATGCTTTAGAAAACTTTTTCAAATGTTTCAGATGAGGCAAGCTCGCATTTCTTGCTGTTTTTTCTTCTGCTTTGGTGCATATTCTTTCATCTTCATCTGTTTCATTCATCTGCCTCTTTCTCTCTGACACGGGGAGTTTTGAAGACATGGATTAGGAGTCCGTACCTCTGACCGACTGCCTACTCGTCTGCTGTACAGCCTGTGTCACAACAGCTCTGCTAAAGCTCCTACTTTAAATGTCCTCTTGAAAACAAGCTTGAAAGAAAGATCACTGTGTGCTCCAGAATATGCACTGAGACTTTCCTATGACYCGACTGTAAGTACGAATAGCCAAGGAAAAAAATCTAAACACCTTATTATTATCCGTGCCCATGGATCAAAGTGCTTTCTTGTCTTCAGATAAACCCTGCCCACTGTCTTTGATGATGTCTCCTGTGCATCTGGGAGAAGAGACCAACAAAATATTCAGAGATGGGTAAATTGAGGAAAATAGGTGCCATTCCCAAAGCTGCAAGTTCGCTCAATGGCCATGGGACCTGTTCATGCTGTTAGCCCTACAGTTAGCCTTGCAGGGCAATGGAGATGGAGGGAGCCRCTGAAAGTTGCCACATCAATTTTAATTCAGGTATCTGGGGCTATTTATTTGAACCCTCCGCATGTCCCCRACACAGCAACAAGCCAGCTGCTCTGACAACTCCTAAGAAATAAGAAATATGCCTTGAGTTCCTGTGACATTTTATATTCCAAACTTTGCCCAGTGGCTGATGGTTCCTTCCTCAAAGTGACATATTGATTGTGGGTACACGTAGGGCGAGTATGATTGTGTTCAGTATTTTGAGCTCATCATCTGTTATCCCATTCTCATTGTCATCTAAGGCCCAGACAGTATCAAATTGGAAGCAGTAGTGTAGAAAATTACGAACAAATCAAAAAAGACTACAGCTGTGAAATGAATCAAACCACTGTTTCTACGTTTAGTATTTCCTTTGGTATAAAACATCTTTTACAATTTATTTTTTTATTATTTTGGGCTCGCAGCTATGAAGGCAGGGATGAAGCACTGCAATCCAGCAGCCAGCGTTTGCGGGCACTTAGCAAACAGAGCAATCGTTCACTAAACCATGACGAAGACAGAGAAGGATGGGTCACCAAGGGGAGCGCCTGCCTAGATCTGGGCCTTGACCCATTTTGACCCCCCAAAGGACATGCCACTGCTGTGGAGGCCTGTCCATAGACATCCCAGCTGGTAATGACATGGGAGAACGGTGCCCACAAAACACTCCTGCATGTTTCCAGTTCTTGACCTTGGTCCTCTCCATTTGTTGCATCTTCAATGGAGTGATGCGGTTAGGAAAGTTCAAGTCTGAGCTCCATGTCAGCTTTTCAGAGTAGCCCCTCGATGCGCTAATGCTGTACCGTGAGAGCAGGCTTTAAATATGTGTGTGTTTGTATGAAGATGACCACATTAAATTTAAGCAGAAATAAATGGTAATTTAACTGGCACAGATACACAGGGCTGACATAATCTCTAAAGGTTTGAGGCTGCTATTAAATTTGTTCCTCCTTATTAATTTGTGACCAAGAGGATAATGAAAAACTGGCAACTCTAAAGTTGACATAAAAAGTAAGAGATATACAGTTGCCGTAGATAATTTTATGCACTGTTAAAGTGAAAAGGCTTTGCTAGATGTATGTAGGCAAAGATACACACTGTCATCTTAATGAGCAATTAAAAGATGGACTCCTAATAATTGAATCATGACTCTTGTCACATTTGTATTTGTTTAGTATCTCTAGTTTTGGTTGAATCTGGTTTTGAGTTCGTATTTTAATCAGGTCTGATTTAGGCTCTTGGTTTAAATAACTAAAAGTGATGAGCGTGAATCTTGTTGTCCTATTACCTCCTCAGCTTCTTGTTTCCAGTGAATACAATGTTCTTTTAAAAACTCATGTTTAATTACTGTATTTAGCCAGCAGGACTGGACAAGGAGGGGGTGGGTGGGTGATTCGCTGTCATTCAAAGTTTGAATTTTCAAAGACAAAACCTTATCTTCCTCTTCTAAACATCACTTAGTAGATTTTGGAAGTACTTCAGATGCCTCAGATGGTTACCAGTTAATTCCTTTGCTGGTAGAAATGAGGGAGTCTTGGCTATGTGCATTGGTCTATTTTGTTGGGTTTTTTTATTAAAAAAAAAGCCCAATAAGACAAGACCATCTGTTCTTCAAAACTCTTTCCCTTAAACTAACTGCCGTGGTCACCCTTGAATGCTATCGTATCTTCAGTGACGCGGAGCTCTGCCTCGCCAATCTGTTGTTTAAAATTTCTCATCAAATTCCTGAAGTCGCATCAGTCAAAGCTGACAACAGGTTGCACATTTCCAGCTCCTCTCACCGAAGTATGCGAGACCGGGCCTGGCCCAGGTCTCTCCTTCTTCACAGTCCTCATATTTGCCCACGTCACATTAAACATATTGTCACTTGCAGCTTCAACTCCTCTAAACTTCCAGAGTGCTTTTACTTGCTGTCTTGTTTTTTGGTTTTAACTTTTTTTTTTTTTTTTAAACTGAAGGAAGGGGAGGATGCTTAATTCTCATTTCAGTGAAGTGGTTATCCTGTATTTTGAGAAAAAAAAAAAATTTTAAAAAATTGCAAACTTGTTTTTCCCCTTTCTCTGCATAGGAATCTTCCCCTCCTCAAGTGGATGATTTAAAATCATCCATTTTTCTTTTCCGTCTAACTTCAATCACTATTTTTTGGGCCTCTCCAATTCCCAGTTCAAAGGAAAGCAACAATTATTTTGCTTCAAACTCATCCAGCCCTGAAGATGAGGAATTTATCAGTTTTTCATTGCAAGCCCACTCTGGAGCAAGCAGCAGTTTATTTCTCCAGTTCTGTAACAGAGCTGTTTGCTTTGCCCAGCTTTCGTGGGGGGGTGAACCAGCGGGGGGGGACAGCAGACCCCCGCAGCAAAGCTCCCACAGCATCCTTTCAAAAACGCCCCTTGGGATGCAGCCAGGGGCCCTTGGGAGGCTTTTAAAAGGTCTCGGGACAGATTGGAAGTGTTTGAAAAGGCAGGGGATGGAGCTGGCCGGAGGATGAGGGTGCGAGGAGGGGTGCCTGCCAGTAGCTTTTTATAAATGGTATTTTGAAAAGATTGGAAAACATCAAAAGATTTTGAACCAAAACATCAGAGAATTGCGTAGGACCCAAGTGTGCAAGAGAAGATACTAAAAATGACTGTTGGTACCTAACTGTGCCAACRGTGGGAAAAGGAAATCTGGGCATCCTGAGATACCTGCATTAGGAACATGGTCACCTTTGGCACCCGATAACTGATGGAGGAGCAGACGGGCGCTTTACATGAGACAAATTGCCCAGTAGCCCCACCGCACCGGGTAAATACGCTCCTTGCGTAGCCGTCAAGAGCGAGATGCTCGGGTTCATGCACAGGCGTGAAAGCAGCAGGGACCAGCGTTCCCGGCGGCAGGAGGCGGCTGAGCCCCGGGGACTCGACGCAGGGACCAGGGACCCCTCGCTGGGGGTCGGGAAGGGTGTGCACGGCTGGCGGCACGGGGAGGTCGCRGCAGGCTTATGGCACTGCCACGCCACGCTCTCCCGTTCGTCTTGGCAACCGGGGTCACGCAGAAATACAGCAGCTCCAGCCTGTGCATTTAAAACTGCATCAGATGATGTAAAATGAGCAAAATGTGCCTGCTGCTAGAAATGTGTCGTGGCAAGTGTCACCCAGGCAAGCTGTTGGTGGTGAAGAAGCACAATTGCCTCCCTACTCTGTATCCCCCAGCATGTGTGGATATAAATAAATAGGGGCTGTGCGGATACTTCAGATGTCTACTAATGCACCTCGTGTTTATGACCATCTTTAAGAGATACAGAGAGATTACTAAACACTTCAAATTGACAGCACAGACATATTTTCATAGAATAAATGATATTGGTAAGTGGCAAGACTTTTCTTCCTTCCTTTCAGGAAAGGGGGAAGAGTTGTCTCCACTGATATTATTTCTGATTTTTTTCCCCTCAGGAAAGAGAAAAAGATGTCACTGAAGATAACGTATTTGTGTCTGATTAGATTTCAGCTTTATTTTTTTAAAACCCCAGACCTCTTAAACCTATAGGCCAACTCTGAAATATGCACTCATTTCTTCCTTTAGGACACTCTACAAAGACCTCCTTTATCTTGCCCATGCACAATTCACAGTGGATACTCCCTGTTTTATTACATATGTGATTTCTTTTTTAATCCAAACCTTAAATCAGCAATTTCAGATCATTTCCTTCCTGAAGAAGGAAACCAGAAAAAAACAAGAGTCCTTACAAGCCTTTGTGCACGGTTTGGGTAGAATATGCTCCATTTTTTTGTAAACACTGAAAATATGTCGGAGGTGCTGCATTTAACAGGCCAGAACTAAAGGTGTGAAAAATCCCGGAAAACCAACCTGTCTGATCACTTGTTATTTCCTGCAGGGAAAATAAAAAATAAAAAATTAATAAAAGCTTACTCTCATGAAAGAGCCTCTTCTGCAACCTCGTGCCTAATTTTGTGAAATGATTTTTTAATAAGCACATTTTCTTCTGGACTAGACCCGGTTTCTGAGTAGGCTGTGTCTTTAAACATCTGAACTAGCGGGTCCTGTCCTTTTCACGCCAAAACCAACGAGAAATCCAATTTAATTCAGCAGGACCCAGCTGTAAGAGTCTTTATAGGAAGAAACGCAAAAATTGGCATGTTTTATCAGGTCTTTTAGACTGCTCATCTCCTGTTGTTAATTGTGGGCATTGCATCGCCTTTGCGATGTGTCCAGTTTGCGCCTAATCCTCCTCGCCGCCTTTGAAACCAAACACCCTAAATCCTCTCTGCTTCTGCAGTCCTGTTGTGCATTCCTCTCCTGTAAACGTCCAACCCTTTTTAAAAAATAAATGAGAAATGATTATATTGATTTTTTTTTTTTTTTGAAACCAGATGCGATGGTGAAGAGGAGAATGAATGAATTTCAACGTTCGCCTTTCTGTAGAGCCAYGGATATGTGGAAATAGAAGGAGCACTTCACAAAACAGTGTGCTTCTACGTTGTGCAGTGCAAGTTCGTGGCGGGTGACGGAGTCCGGAGTCCCACCGGGGAAAATTCGGTGCCCCGTAAGGACACCCTGGTTTTATGGACACATCGCAAGGGGTCAGTGGTCTCGCCTCGCCCAGCTCCAGAGCAGCCTGGGTCCCRCGTTGCCCCGGGCTCGGGGGCTGCCCTGGGGGGGTATCAGAGCGGGGGTATCGGCAGCAGCACCCGCGCCGCTGTCCACCCCCACGGGGTTCCCCCCGTGCTTCTGGCACCCGCGCAGGGTTGCTCCCGCACCCTGTGCCCCGAGG